>CM033642.1:151738342-151769712 GCA_019512145.1 Engystomops pustulosus
TTAATGTTGATGATTATAGTGTTTTGCCAAAGAAAACCAAAGAAAAGTCTAAGACCAAATTTTTGAATAAATGAACAGTGGGGCAGATTTACTTACCCGGTCCATTCGCGATCCAGCGGTGCGTTCTCTGCACTGGATTCGAGTCCGGCCGGGATTCATTAAGGTAGTTCCTCCGCCGTCCACCAGGTGGCGCTGAAAAGTATTGGAACGCACTGTAGTTCACTGTAGTGAAGGTAAGTGCAAGCTCCGCAACAGATATTTTTTTTTTAAATGCGGCGGTTTTTCCAAATCTGTCGGGTTTTCGTTCGGCCACGCCCCCCGATTTCCGTTGCGTGCATGCCAGCGCCGATGCGCCACAATCCGATCGCGTGTGCCAAAATCCCGGGGGAAATCGGCGCAAATCGGAAATATTCGGGTAACACATCGGGAAAACGCGAATCGGGCCCTTAGTAAATGACCCCCATTATGTACAATAAATGCACTCAATACTTGGTTGGGTCTCCTTTTGCATGAATCACTGCATCAATACGATGTGGCATGGAGGGCATCAGCTGATGGCACTACAGAGGTCTTATGGAAACTAGCTATAGGGGCGGGGAGACGACCTTAGTGGAAGGGGGTGCCGCGGCTGGTGTAGCTGGCGAGGGAGTATCATGACCGCCTGGAGCTGAAGAGACCAATACCCCATAGATTTTCTCTTAGGATAAAGTCAGACAAGTTTTCTTTTTTTTTGTCTTTTGGCAGTGTGGACAGGTGTCAAGTCCTGCTGGAAAATGAAAATTCCATCCACAAAATGCTTCTTGGCTGAGGGAAGCCTTAAGTGCTCTAAAATGTTCTGGTAGATGGCTGCATTGACTTTGGTCTTGATAAAACACAGTGGACCTACACCAGCAGATGAAATGGCTCCCCACACAGTCACTGATTATGGAAACTTCACACAAGACTTCAAGGAGTTTGGATTGTGCCTCTCCAACCTGGGAGCTTGATTTGCAAATGGAATGCAAAATTTTACTTTTATTTTGAAACAACACCTTGGACTAGAGATGGGCAAATCGACTTGAACTAAGTGGAATTCGATACGAATTTCACAGAAAATATGATTCATCACGAATCCGAAGTTTACATTGATTCATGGGAACAAAGTTTTTTCCCCCCGTTTTTTAGCTAAATGGCCTCGATCACAATGTGTTACACGGGGCAGAGAACTCTGGGAAGAAGAAAGGAACACCCTTGATGAGATGTGCAGACCTGTAAGAGCTATAAAAACTGTCTGTCTGTAGCATCCTCTGCTTCTACTGGACTTGCTGGTAGCGATTTCTGCTCCATCTTAGGGTTGTGCTGTAGGGGGATGTATACCCCAAATAGCAGTTCTTTTTGTTACTGAAGCCACGACGAAGAAATCTGTTTAATATCCACAAAGCTGCTGTAGTGATTTCTGCCCCTCTCCCAGGGTATGCGTTTAGGGGGATCTGTATAACCCAAAGAGCAGGGTTTTTTTGTTACTGAAGCCACTAGGAAGAAATCTGTGTCATATCCGCACAGCTGCTGTAGTGATTTCTGCTCCTTTCCCAGCGTGTCCATTGGGGAGTATCTGTATAACGCAAATTCCCATACTTTTGTGTTGCTAAAGCTGAGAGCAAGAAATACGTGTCAAATCGACATAGTTTATAAAGTGATTTTCGCCCCAATTCCAGGGTGTCTTTTGTGGAGTATCTGTCTAACGCAAATTCCCATACTTTTGTGTTGCTAAAGTTGAGCACAAGAAATACATGTCAAATCCACACAGTTTATAGAGTTATTTTCGTTTCAATGACAGTGTGTCCATTGTGCGGTATCTGTATAATGCAAATTCCCATACTTTTGTGTTGCTAAAGGTGAGAGCAAAAATACATGTCAAATCCACGTAGTTTATAGAGTGATTTTCACTCCAATTACAGGGTGTCCATTATGGGGTATCTGTATAATGCAAATTGCTGTGGGGTCAACCAGCCTCTGTTCTGTACATTTCCCTCAACAAGAGAGCTAATAGATGGTCTGGGTGGTCTGGTCTGGTCTGATGGGGGGGGAGAGTGGTGTGCTGTCACTTTGTGCACATTAATTTTCTTTGGCCTTTTAGGATAGAGGTAAGTATGGGTAAGTATTGGCAGGGTTTTGGTAAGTATTGGCAACCCTCACTTCAGTCACTCCACATTTTCTAGCACTCCCGTTTCATACATCACGTTGCACATAGGTCACCCCACACTGACATTCAGTCACGCATCATCACTCCACATCAATAGCACCACACAGTCTTACAGCACTTGGTCCTTTGTCACATTATTCACAGCACCCTGGGTCAGGTCGAGCACATCATCATCATGATTATTTTCACTATTAGATATTAACGCATGTTTATACTTTATCATCCTATCATAGACATTTGCCTGTGATGCTTGATTCCTGCTCCAATTCTTTTACCTTTCATGGGATCCCTTGGAGAAGCCGGGAGAACCACAAAAATAAGAAGTACCTACTAAGGAACATTGCCCGTCCAATATACATCGAACCAATCACACCTCGAGATAACAACCATAGAAACGTATGATTACCGGACCGATGAACCTACCTGCAAGTGCGAGCCGGCCCTCGTCAGGGGGTGGAGTCGTGCGGGGGGGTGCCGGCGGGTGTGGCCTGTGATGCGTACGGTGTCCCCACATGGAGGTGGAGGAGTGGGGATGCCATGCGCGCGCGGGGCACGAGCGTCTGGCGCGCATGCGCACAGGCTCAGCCTCACAGAAGGCCGGAAGTGACGTCAGACGCCGACATCATGTGAGCCATATATACGAGCAAGGATCATTTGGTATCCAGTTACCCCTGAGGAAGCCGCAGGAGCGCGGCGATACGCGTGGGGACGCTTATTCTCCTCCTTACACAGTTGGACTTGGGTGATATTCTTTCACTATGCATTCATTTTTTACATTGCTGATCTTAGTATGTTGGATCACTTATTGTTGACTATTTATACTGTACTATCTGCACTTTGTCCATATATATTGCCAGACGGTCAGGCACAAGTAAGGAGGATCACTCTGTCATATTCACACAGAGAGAGGATGGCACATTGGTTAGTGCCTTTTAGGTGTTTTTAGAGCATACCAATAAATATTTCTATGTTTTATCTTTTCTAGTGATTGATTTCTGGTTTATAACACTGACCTAGTAGTCTGATTAGCATGAGGTGGTCTGGGCTCAGCGCCACTATACAGTGAGGGCAAATTGCTTGAGGACAGTCAGCTGCTGTTTGGCAGTGACGAGACGGGGCAGACATCCGCTGCTCCGTGCAGTAGGCAGGCTGTGCATACTGACACCGTTAAGGAGAATAGCAGTGACAGGGAAATGCAAATTGACAATGATATAGCCGATCACACTTGGGAGCTGGGTGTAACAAGGGATTCATCATCGTCGGGCGAAGAGAGTGTCAGCTTGCGCGTTAGGCAGTGGAGCAGGCAGCAAATCACTACTGTGGCCGTGAGTCAGCAGGGTGGCAGCAGTGTGAGGACGGGAGCCAAACGGCCGCTGGGTTCAAACCCCGCTTCGGAGGTCCAAGTAAGCAGTGGTACAGGGGCTCAGAAGCAGTGGTACAGGGGCTCAGCGAGGCAGCGGCGTTAGTAGTCACTGAATGCTGAGTGTTGAGAGTAAAATCACCACCTCGGCGGTGTGGCAGAGGAGTCGAGATTGTGTATATGTAGAATCTGCGGGCTGAAAGTGAAGCATGGCCAGGGAGCTAACGTTGGCACCACGGCCCACATGCAGCGTCACCATCCATTGGCCTGGGAGAAATGTGGAACAGATATGGAGGTCCATCCTGCCGTCTCAGCAACAGCAGCAGCACCTAGTGGCACACATGCCATTTCAAACAGTCAAGGCTCCAGTACCTCTGCCGAAGGGAGCTGTTTGTCTTTGACATCATCTCCTGGTCCAGATGCTCCTGCTCCTAGCTATGCATGGCACAAGCAGTCGTTGAGCGAGGCGATTACAAAGAGACAACTGTATGCCTCCAGCCATCCTAAGGTGCAGAAGCTGACCGTGCTCTTGTCCAAGTTGTTGGTACTGCAGTCCCTCCCTTTCCAAGTTGTGGACTCTGCACCCTTCAGAGAACTTATGGCTTGTGCCAAACTGAGGTGGAGAGTTCCAAGCCGCAATACCACACCTTCATAACTATGTAGAACAAAAGGTGGGCCAGTCCTTGAGCTCATCGGTTTCTTCCAAGGTGCACAGCAGTGTGGATGTGTGGAGCTGTAACTACAGTCAGGGCCAGTACATGTCCTATACGGCCAACTGGGTGAATGTGCTTCCCACCCGGCCACACCAACAACTTGAACAAGAGACACCGCTTTCTCCTCCGCATTGTCAAACTGCTGCTCCTCCTCCTTCTCCACCACCACCTCAGCCTCCACAAGTCTAAGTGCTGCTCAACCATACCACATGTGCAGGGCAACGCGGTGTCACAAGTTCTACACCTGCTTTGCCTGGGAGAACGAAGTCACGCAGTGGACTCCGTGTCATGCAAGAAGAAATCAATGTGTGGCTTTCTCCGCGACAACTGAAAATAGGAACCATGGTGACAGACAATGGGAGGAACATGGTGTCTGTGCTGCACCGAGGAGGGATAGCCCATATGCCCTGCATGGAGCACATGTCAAGTCTTCCACCCATCTGCAAAACATTCTAAAAATGGCCATGCCCTGTGCATGCACTTCAACCATTCTTACAAAGCCTCGATTTGCAGTGTCAGAACATCCTCCCACAACATAGTCTGTTATGCGATGTTTCCACCTGTTTGAATTCCAGCCTCCATATGTTACACCGCCTGTATAAACAGAGAAAAGGCATTAATGATTTTTTGAGGATGCAAGTGGACCGGAGTACTCCCCTGTGTAACTTTGATGTCAGCCACTGGCAGCTCATTCGTGACACCTGCCGTTTGCTCAGGCACTTTGGAGAGGCCACGTTATTTGTCAGTCGCCAGGACTGCGGGATGAATAACGTCATTCCACTGCTTCATGTCCTGGGACTCCGGTGGGGGCTGAACTGGAAGAGGAGGACATAGGAGCACAAGCATAGTTTGGTGAAATCAGTGGTTTTTCCACTCAGGTGACAAGAGAGGAGGAGCAGGAGCATCCAGACGAGGTAGAAGATGAAGCAGACCCAGAAGCACTGTGGAAGTATACAGTGGAGATGGAGGCTGAGAGTCCCTCAGAGTCACTTGCGCAGTTGCCCGCAGCATGCTGCTTTGCCTAACTAGTGACAGCCGAATAGTCAACATTTGGCATAGGGATGACTTTTGGCTCTCTACCCTCTTGGATCCTTGCTACCAGTCAAAAATGGGTGACTTTTTTCCAGCTGCCGAGATGGAGGAACAACTGGCGGACTATAGAGAAATACTGCGCAGACAGTTCACCGCTGCCTTTATCTGCCATTGTCCATCCTATTTCAGGTCTGACCGAGGGATACCCAGCAGTTGTGGCAGTGTACTACTACCACAACTGTGGTTAGGAGATGCGGGTTAGGAGCAGTAAAAGCTCCATCAGCAGCAGCTTACGTCTGGAGTCCTCAATAAGCAACTTCCTTCACTGCCTAGTAAGGGGGGTAGCCACCACCAGCAGCAGGACATGGGGCAGACCCTGGACAGCACTTTACCACCCCAGGTAGAGGATCCCCTGGACTTCTGGGCAGCCAAACTTGATGCATGGCCGCAACTTGCGGAGTTGCAGTATGTTGCATAATGTGGAGAGACTGACCTTTGTCAAGATGAATCAGGCTTGGATCGGCCCGGATTTCAACTCACCAATGCCTTAAGCATCAGATTAGATCAGCCATGACGTCCCAAATGTTCTGGATTCTAACTCACCCTGCCTCAACCACTATTTTGATGCTGCCAGCCGCCTGATGTCACACATCTGCTGCCAGTTGCTCCATATGCCTCCTACCATCTTTACCAGGGACTGGAATTGTCTGCCACCTCCACACTCTATCATTGTGCCACTCTGTGGCTTACAAGGTTTCCGCCACCTCCACACTCTATCATTGTGCCACTCTGTGGGCTCCTGCTGCTGCTGACGCCACCTCCACAGTATTATTTTGCCACTCTGTGGCTTACCAGGTCGCCGCCACCTCTACACTCTATCATTGTGCCACTGTGGCTTTCCGCTATTTCAGCACACTTTGATTCTTTTACACGTTCTTTTTCACTCCTGGACCCCTTAAATAGCAGTGTTGTGTACATTGGGCCCCTAATTATAGTTTTTGGTTTTCTCTTCACTAACTCTGTTTTTTGTTCCCTCAGGATTAAAGAGTCACACTTTGTTATCACACACAAGATACTCTCCATCACTTTTTTTCACAGCAATCCATTTCTATGAAGAGAACAAGGAAGAATATGGATACCAATACCTACAGTGGCCACTGATGTTGTCTTTCTCCTCGCCGTGGATCCCATCCTTTTTCTATGTTTGCAATTTTCCGTGTTTTGATTTCACTATATGTAATGTTATTATCTACCTGTCCTGTTTCTCTGGTGGACTCTCGTCCATGCACATTCATCAATACTAGTGACCTATACATTAGACTATTATTTTTTTGGATAATGAAGATTATTGCATATCTTCAATATGTAAACTTTGAAATATAATTTTCTTCTGTTTTTAAGTGTTTGCTCTGATGGGACCTAGGCCAGCCACAGGATTTGAGCTTTCTACCCGCTTTAGTATTTTAAATGATTTTATTATACTTTTTCACTTTTAAAATGTAGATTTTGCAATTAAATCTGTCTTCTTTCTTTGGATTTGCAGTCTATCATGTGCCTCTGTGGCTTACCAGGTTGCCGCCACCATCACTCCACCTCTATCATTGTGCCACTGTGGCTTTCCATGTTGCGCCACTGTGGGCTCCTGCTGTTGCTTCTGCTGCTGCCACATCCATACTTTATCATTGTGCCACTCTGCAAGCTCCTGCGCTCGCGCCACCCTACGACAGCTGTATCATTGTGCCCTCTGTGCTTTCCATTTTGCTGACACCTCCACACTGTCATTGTGCCACTCTGCGGCCTACTCGGGCTGCGCCCACGTGCCCACTGTCTCAGTGGAACAACCCTGTGATTTCCTATGTCTGTTCCACCCTCCACATCCACGCTCTATGATATTGCCACTATGTTTAGTTTTCCCCCTTCACTCATCTGTCTGAGGAATTAAAAAGCCTCAGGATTGATAGCCAAAAGCAGAGTGGATACAGAACACAGAGGACATGCAAATATACCATTTACTGGTCATCTCTGTTTGGATCCTTCCTGTTAGTTTTTGGTTTAGCAATTAGATGATGGATTATTGACCGATTGAAGCGGACACTAATGTGAGAAATCAAAGGGCAAAATGACGTCAGTGACGTCATGCAGATTACTACTGCCGACACCCTCTCCACTCTTTTTGGGGTTTCTAGAGTATCCGCGTTTAACAGAACAGGTTCTGTCATAATCTATGTAATATCTGATGTCAATGTAAAAAGAGTGCACTCTTGATGTTATAGTGGGATCTTGGCCTCAGCTCAGCCTTTCAAGCTGGCACAGACTTACCTTATCAGGCTGCGTTCCCACTTCACTTTTTGGTGAAGTTGGACTCTGTAAGTGCACATGGATTGAAGGTGAAGCGATTCTAAAGCGGCGGCTGTCATGTCATGTCATACTAAACACAGTATTTTTGAAGACCAAACCACACTCCTATGCATATTTAAGAATGGGAATTCTACAACCCTACAGGGTCTCTGCAGCCAAATACCTGTTTTCTAACGTGATTTGTCATGATTCGATTCGGGTAGAATCTAATTTTTCAAAGATTCGCAATCGGTCTACCGAATTGTCAACAAATTCACCCATCTCTACCTTGGACCACTGAGCAAATAGTCCAGTTCACAAACTACACGCCCATCACCAAAAATCACACTGCACGAGAACGTAGAATGAAAAATTTTGACCATAGTCTTTGTCATCACCTGTATACTAAGAACATATAGTTAAATAATAGAAGGTAGTCTTCTAAAACAATATAAAAAAAAAACCATGATTGCTATTAAATTCTAATTGCCGTAAGCACAATTGCGGGTAGTGCAACATGTCACCATCTTTAACCTCTTTCTCCTGCAGACTTTTTTGCCTTAAAGTGAACCTATCGGGCATATCGTGCTCTTCAAACTGAAGGTTTATATATTTTTCTGTGAGTTGCTATGCATGATGATATTGAAATAGGCAGTGCTTCGGTGATTTATAAAAAGAACCCCCCATGTGCATTGTAAACATGTCAGCCAGGTGTTTCCCGAGCTGACCTGAGACCGGCTGCAACACCCCCTACATCTCTTTGTCCTCAGATAAACACCCTCCTGCACATGTCATTTATAGCCCTTCTGTGTTGCAACTTAGCAGGAGCTGGTATAGGGGGGTACGTACAAGAGGGCAAAGGAGGAAGGGGGGGGTTCAGCAAGACTCGGTCAGCTCAGAATACATGGCTTTTAATATCATCATGCAGAACACATCTCTAAGGCCTGTCCTCATTTTTCATGTTCTTACATTTCACTCTTTATGTGGTGATAATTTTGAAAGTGTTTTATATTGTTTTTCATGTACTTCATGTTAGCCCTTACTAAGGGCTTTAGAAATGGCAACCACTCATACTATTCTCAATAGTCATTCAAACAGTTTGCTAACCTTATCGTGGCACAACAGGATTTAAAACAAAATGGAGTTTAATTTATAAATCTCTTGTTTCAATAATATGTCATTTAGCAAACTTTGTCGTACAAATTCTTCCAAGAATTAAATTACCCTATGTGTGTTTATAAACTGCTTTTAGGCACACTGTATGGTACAGAAGGGAAGTAGCACCATTGGTCTTTTGGAGGATTGTTTTGTGGTGATCGATTTCAGATGTCAATATAAAATTGCAAAGCCCCTGTGTAACAGAACAGCCAGTGACCTGCAAACTTTTATCACTGGTATATTGACCCCACATTTTTTTTTTTTTTTAGAATTTATTAACATGTGCCAATAAAATGAAAATATGAATTTTTTGCCATAAGATAACCTTAGTCCTAATTTAAAAATTTTGGGTATAGTGAGCATTTTGATACCAAAAATATTCCCACTTCATTTTGACATATGTCATTTTTTGACATATTTTACAGATAAACCTGTATGATGCATTAGCTATTTATTAGGGGTATCGTGAATGTATTTATATGTGAGGTGATACTAAATGATATGTGGAGAGAAAATGTTGAATAAGTTACATGAATGTGATGTTCAGAGTGACCGGAATATAAAAAAAATGTAACTTTAACGAGGTTTAGAAATTTTTAAGGCTTCATTGATGTAGAGGCCTGGTTTGCTTGGCACATATACACTGATAGGTCCTGCGCTTGCGCATGGCATCATACGGCTTAAAAACCTGGTCCAATAATCCAACCACATGATGCAGGCTGGGGTGCTTGAGCCCGTATTGGAACAAGTCTGCTGTCATCGCTTGTATGTGAAGGACAGTAGTTTTGCCCCTATATAGCACAAGAGCATTGTGTTGTCAGACTACCCTACTTTCCCCCATGGCAGTTCTTCCCAAGAAATATTTTGGGAAGACTGCCTGGTTATTTCTGATGGTTTCTTATGTTCTTGGTCTGAGGTTGGATAAAGTGGGGCATTATATAAATATGAGAAAACCAACAGTCCCAAATTGTTGCTTTTTTCACCAGGCCCATGTTTATCAAGTGGCACCAAACTTGCACAGCACTTGTGATTTGTGTGAACCAGTCTTTGCCTGTTCATCGTGTGTCAGGGTTGTTTGCCATTTAATGACTTGCATACGGTTATTTTGTGGATCATCACAGTTGATTAATTCATCTGTGAAAAATAGATTCTCAATTTAAGGGGCAAAGCTAACCGTTGGTATCACATTTCATCAGTAAAATCGGCATGCACAGGACAAGCAACTCCTTCGCTTGGGCAGGACATTTCCTCTGACTTATCTGATAAGATAATACTAAAAAATAAATTCCATTTACTCTTCACTCACAAATCAGTGTCAAATCAACCATAGCATAGGTTTCTTCTGTGAATAAATCTCTTGCCCATTAATTTGGAACTGTAAAACTATTTTGAAACTGCCTGTAAAAAGGAGATCAAAACAAAATAATTCAAATATCGGGAAAAGTAGCAAGGCTGCCAATCCTGTAGGCCAATCCCATATGACAAAAATAAACAGGTAGAGTATTGATCCACAACACATTTAGGTCGGTGGGAGAATAGTAAGGGTTGACTATTGTTCTGTCACTACCCCATTTCACACACTGGTGTCAGTTATTCCTCAATGGTCATGAGAGGATCCTAAACCTAAAGCATCCAGTGCTTTGTCCCAACACTGGGAATCCACAATCAGCGACAGGGAGCATGACATGGGCCAATCCTACCATGTCAAACAGGCCACACCTCCTTACCATCACTCGACCACATCCTGTATCCTAAGGTATTAATTTCGGTTCCATAGGAAACAAGAGACACAGCATATATGTTGGTTAGATAAACTCAGAATGTTCAAAAGTTGGCATCATGAACCTATCATTTTGATCCAGACGTTATACAATAGATGTTTTAGTAAATAAAAAAATGGAGCCATATAGGATAAGAGGTATAGCACTCGGTAGTCACCGCCTCGATCCCTAAGTGATCCTAGATCGTGGGATTGCTATATGCAATATCAGATTTATGTGTATAGTATCAAACCCAATTCACAAAGATCTATAAGGCAAGCTCAATACTAAAGTTCTTGGATCTCAGGTTTGACAAGAAAGAAGGAGGGAATATCCAGGGAAACTATCATGCCAGATATCTGAGGAGTACACTGTAATAAGATCAGGTATAAACATAGGATAAAAGAGACAACTTATATTCTTCATTTGAAGCGGGAGTACGCAAATGTTGTTTGTAGTCCATCATGCTGGCAATGTTCTTAGATCAAAAATCCATCTTGAATTTGCGTTGGGCACAGCTTTCTTTCATAGTCCCCACACACCACCACCACCACTTGGGTGAGGGTTCCAGGACTTCAATAATCTGAAAATTACTGGTCCCCCTGATGGTGTTGCCATTCATGTCTAACTCCGTAGTGTATCCTTGTTTTGACATCATTAATATGATACTATTTTAGAGAGAAACATTTTTAAACCTTTTTATAGCATTTTCTTAAAGGGTTTTAATTAAAATTATCTATTTTGGGAACATTTTTGTTTTTCTTTATTTACGGGGTTCCTGTGCTGGGTCCAGTAATGATTTTGTTTTGTGTAAACAGATTGTCACGCGGACGCAGGGATACCAATATGTGAGGGTTTTTTGTATTCTGTTTTTTTATAGATTTATGAAGTGTTTGTATGGAAAAAGTGACAATTTAGGGACTATATTTTTATTTATTTATTTTATTTATTTTAATGTTTTAAACTAAAAAACAAAAACTTATACAAACATGAACTTTAACCAGCAATGCTCTAATTGCTGGTTCAAGTCCAATACACTACTCTACAATACAATTCATTCACACATACGCAGACAGTTACAGCCTGACCTGGAAGGAGTCTGACTGCCTGGCACGAGCAGCCCAAGGACACTTGGGATCCATCCTTAATGTAGAACCTTTCACGCCATGCCATTCGTGAGCCTGTTCCAGAAGCGGACATAGCAGAACATCCTATTACGTCCATCGTGGCGAAGGGGTTAATAATTTCACTAGCCAATTTTAGGTAGAGCAGTTACCCGTTATCTACCCCACCGTTTTACAGTCCTCTACACCTTATTACCCTATCACAGTTATTTTCTTCTAAGATTTGCTCAAAACTACTATATATATGATACCATAGAGCATTGTTTAATTGCATACAGTGTTTTAGTTCACAGTGAGATAAAGTCTAGCTATATAGAGGTTTGTGACTTTTATATCTACTGAGGAACCCTGATTCAACTTACATAAAGAGTTGTAAATGAGTATTTATCATATGCCTATTCACAGGATACACAATCAAACATATTGTTGGGGAAACAAGAACATTGAGTAATTTGTTTAGCACAGAGCGGCTTCTTCTTGTACTTCAAATTATTGAAAAATTTAATTGCTATTGTTTGCTTTAATTTAGAATAAAACTGAAATTTGGCAAGAAATTTAGAAAAATTCTCAATTTTCAAAGTTGTAAATAGTCTCTCAGTCATACCACCCAACTAACTTCATAATTAACATTCTATAATATTCGCTTTAGATGACATGGTTTTTTATGAATTCTCTAATTTTCTCTAGTGTGTTATGGGGCTTAGAATTTTTCTTTGGCAACTTTAATTGTTATGAAAATCGCAAAAACCTATATTTAAGGCACCTCCTAGCTTTCAAGTTACTTTGGAAAGGCCAAAATAATTAAAACTCATAAATTACCCCATTATAAGAATACAATCCTCAAAGTATGAAAAAAACAACTTTAAGAAGTTTGTTAACCTTTCAGGTGTTTCAACAGGGGTTCAAACAAAATGGAGGTGGAATTTCTATTGTAATTTTTTGGTATAATAATTAATTGGTGACCAAAAATTGAACATTCACAATGGATTATGATGAAAAGCTCCTCGAAGTGGCAGCCATGGTCGCTTACAGATCTGCAGCATGGGACCTGGGTTCAAGTCCCAGGGTGAATATCGCAAGAGTTGTATGATGTCTCTTTGTTTGCATGGGAGCACAGGCTATAGACTGCATGTAACTGGTTTACTTTTGATTTATTTCACTTAACTTCAATGCTCCTCCCTGTGATTAAAGTGCTTATGCTGGTCCCCAATATAATGATCTGTGCAGTGTGCAGTGTTTAGTGGATTTTACTGTGGGAAACAAATGGATTTAATGCTAATCCACTTTGAGATAGAACATCATGGGATTTGTGGGTAAGCTAACTGGCCTCAGCTTGAGGGCAAGGACAGACAGACATTAGCCTCCGTCCCCTTCACCCTGGTGAGAGAGATTTTTGTCAAACACTTCAGAACAGGAAAAGCCAATAACTTTGAAAAGAAAAGGGTGAGAAGCATAATATGGGCATTGTTCTGTCTGTTTTCCAAAAAAAGGGGAAATCACATATAATATATTGTAAATCACATACTTTAAGACTATCTTTTACTTTTAACTCTTTCTTGGGGGATAAGAAAATCTTGATTCTTGTTTAGGGCTTTCAGCTTTTTTTCTTGGCGCTTCACTGTAACGTAAAAATTATATGTTTATATTTTGATCTATGGGTCACGACAATTACGGTGATATCCCTTTACAATAACTTTTTATGGCTGACTTGTTTTGCAGAATATACTGGGTCACAACAAAAATCAGCAGACGGGCACAAGGCAAACCGACAAGCTCTTGTTGAGGCATGAAGCACAAGGAATCCGGCGGGGAATGCAGGAAATGGCCATAACGGCGTGGGCGGCCTAATAAATTGCAGCGCCGTGCGCGTGCGCCTGCGTGGGGACGCACGCGCCATGCTGCCAGATCTTGAGCAGGGTGTGTGGAGAGGTAAGGAAGTACGGAGGAAACTGGGGACCGCGGAGGAGCAGGCCCGTGACCTGAGATGTGGGTCGCAGGGACACTTGTGACAGTGTGCTATAATATAGATAAGAGGAATTATTATGATATTATCTCTACCCGGCTCATTGGGCAGGAAGCCGGGGGATCTGCTTCCCCAATTTGGCAGGCACAATATTCTCCTCGCCGTGGATCCCATCCTTTTTCTATGTTTGCAATTTTCCATGTTTTGATTTCACTATATGTAATGTTATTATCTACCTGTCCTGTTTCTCTGGTGGACTCTCGTCCATGCACATTCATCAATACTAGTGACCTATACATTAGACTATTATTTCTTTTGGATAATGAAAGATTTATTGCAGTATATGCTAATATTGTAAACTTTGAAATATAATTTTCTTCCTGTTTTTAAGTGTTTGCTCTGATGGGACCTAGGCCAGCCACAGGATTTGAGCTTTCTACCCGCTTTTGTTTTGATTTCACTATATGTAATGTTATTATCTACCTGTCCTGTTTCTCTGGTGGACTCTCGTCCATGCACATTCATCAATACTAGTGACCTATACATTAGACCAGTGATGGCGAACCTATGGCACGGGTGCCAGAGGTGGCATTCGGAGCCCTTTCTGTGGGCACCCAGGCCATCACCCCAGAAGGAAGTTCACCAGACAGGACTCAAAGAATCTACCTGCAGAATCTTCCTACAATGATAGATGAATTTGCCCTGCTCCTTTCAACTGGGTTGGTGTCCTTAGGAGGCTGAAGGATTGAAAGTTGTCAATGAACAAGGAGAAATAAATTACTGCTGCGCTGGCACTTTGCAATAAATACGTGGCTTTTGGTTGAAGTTTGGGCACTGAGGCTCTAGAAGGTTCGCCATCACTGCATTAGACTATTATTTCTTTTGGATAATGAAAGATTTATTGCAGTATATGCTAATATTGTAAACTTTGAAATATAATTTTCTTCCTGTTTTTAAGTGTTTGCTCTGATGGGACCTAGGCCAGCCACAGGATTTGAGCTTTCTACCCGCTTTTAGGGTATTTTAAATGATTTTATTATACTTTGTTCACTTTAATAAAATTTATATTTTTGCAATTAAATCTGTCTTTTCTTTGGACTTTATCATTGTGCCACTCTGCGAGCTCCTGCTGCTGCTGCCGCCACCTCCACACTGTATCATTCTATAACAGTGAGAAGACTCGTCACATGATATCCTTCAGATCCTGTAGAGGGCAATTTTTCTGATTTCCGCCTTTCCTAATAAACAGCCTCGTTCTAGATAGCTGACATGGTCATTGGTTATTTTTTACAAAGTCCCCGGGTCAAGCTCGGACGTGGATCCACTACCCGCCACGGAGAGTCTACCGACACCTGGTCCCGAGTCTTAGGGCACCACCGGGCTTCTCAGAGGTCCGCCACAAAGGATGGCACTTGCTTTACATTACACCTGGGCGTTCACAGGGGCGACTAGGCTCGTGGCAGCCGAGGTCAAAGGACTGTAGGAAGAACTGTCTCATTGGTGCGTCTAGGCAGCACAGAGATGCAACATCAAAAGTTCCATGGCGGGGTCCGCAAGGAGCTCCAGCAAATACTAATTGCAGCGGTCCTCACTGCCGGGAAAGGCCCACAGCCACCCTCCCAAGCAAGCCATACAGTGGGGTCAAGTCAGCCTACAAGGCTGGGCCTGGCTTGCTGGGTAACCCGCATGTGTACCCCAAAGAGCACCTCTAACTACAGCCTCCTCTTCTGTCCATAGCCTCCACACTCTTCCATCGGGCTTCCAGTCCCCAGGGGTTACCCACTAAGTGCTCTTCACGGTGCTATGTCCGTCATGGGTCCCGTTGCCATCCATACCGCCGGGTTCAGGGAAACCCGCCCGTACATCTCTCCAGCCGCCAGTTTTTGCTGGATCCCAGGGGTCCTCTGTGGCGGATGGTCCTGGCGGATGAGTCCCCTTCGCGATTTTCGCCAACAGAGACCCTAGTCCGGTGGCTCCCTATCACAGTGATGTTATGATCCGGCCCTAGAGATTATTGGATGCATAAGGGCAGGCAACTGCCACAGGGCTCCATTATTGTTCCTAACTTGTGTCCGGGGTCTTTGTAGATCACCACCCGGCTGGTGAGGCGACCTCCAGAGTCCAGCATTCTGCTCCTCGATCGCCAGGAGACCCCTCCTACTACCTTGAGGATCCTGCAGTTCCCTAAACCACCACTGGTGTCCCCAGCCAGCTGGAGTCCTGTCAATGGGATCTCTGAATCATGATCCTCTGATCACGACTCAAACAGTGAACTAATCCCCTGATGGGCCTGCATCCCTATCAGTATTTAAATATACATTTCATATTTTTGCTTCTTCTCCTCCTCCCCAGTTTGGGCTTTCGCCTCAATATCCCTCCTTAAAGAGCTAAGAGACGTTCCTGGCTCCTCTCATTAATTATAAAATCAAGAGACCTCGTCAGGAACTTTCCTCCCATTTGCTATAATAGCACACCTCTCGTGCGAGTAATAGAGTTTAAAAACACGCTTCTTCAAAGGACCGCTCTCCTCATCCAGTAGGGATCCTTTGCTTTATTTTTTCACTTTTTCCCCTTCACCACGGACTGTGCCCATAGTATTGACTTCTATGCAGATACGCTCAGGAAAAATTTAATTTTTGTGCACAAGATGCCTACCTTGTAGAAACTGGACATTTTACTCATGTTGCTAATATATCCCCCCCCCTCTTCCGGTTAAATAGCAACTCTACATATTTTGGTATAATGTTTACCATCATTCATTCCTTTCTTTTACAGGACATGGGACTCCCTCTTTTGCCTACGTAAAGTTGCCATCCTGTTTACTGTAACGTGTATAATGTTCTCGTACTATAACCCATTGAGATGGTAAAGTCAATAGTTGTTTGCATAACTATAGTAACCATAGCAGAAGTTTTTAGTTTTGAACTTACCCTTTATTAGGGCTTTGAAGCCATGAGGATAGGACTGTGTCCGGACCCTCTTTGTAAATTTCGGTTTCGATCTTGACCGCGGCTTACGACGCCTCAACCACCCAGCTTCGTATTTGTGTGGCCTCTGTAAACCGTGTGTCTTTAAGGGAACTGGGGGTAGTAGTGACACCTGAAGTCACTCACGTAGGATAAGACCGTGAGACACAGCTATACCGTGTGTACTATATACACTTTAGATTTTCCTATTATTCCACCCAGGTGAACGTGTAAATTTTTCAGGCCTTGATGCAAAAGAGTGAATTACAGGACTGACACCACACAACACCTTTCCTAAAAAAAAACTGTTGTTTTAAGGGGCATTAGCTACCTACTGTTGGTTCTCATTTTTTAATGTGACTTAAGTCTAAACACAACACTGCCTGAAGTCACGACTGGTAGACCGTTTTTCCTCCCCTGTACTGACATAGCCAAGTGCACTTTATTACTTCAACCTACACGTTTGGTGTCATGACTCTCTGGAGCTTTTGCTACTGGCAGCTTTTCGCCTACACTCCATCCCAGTCCCATAGCCGAGCCGTGGGCCGTTCTTTCAATTACCAAGGGGGTATGCAACACCCATGCCAATGCATAGGGTTGGCTGGTAGTTGCGGATAGGGCCACCCTCTCCAGGTCAGGAGTTGATATGAGGAGGCCAAACCCTCTAGAAGGTTCTAAGGAACCTGGGTAATTGTTTAATTTCAGCTGTAAAGATACTGCCTGGAAAGGCAAATTAACTGGTGATAATGTAATTGGCAAGAATCCCCACCGGCCTAGGGCCTTTTCTTGGGGCCTGGAGGGCAGCCAGGTCCAGAATACCGGGTGGTGGTGGCAGTTGCGGCCTGCAATGCGAGGTCACGGTGCTTGGTATGGGACCGAGGCTGTCCTACAGCCTGGCAGGTCTCCAGCAGGTGATGTGTGCAAGAAATATGGAGGGAAAGGCCTAATGTTAACTGGTCTCCCTGGGCACCCCCTTGATGCTTGTAATGTATGTGCCCTGTTGATGATTGAGAACCCGTGGTGGTGACATCCTACCAATACCATACGGAGGCCACGACCGTTGTGGCCAAATAACTTACAGTTCTTTTATTGAACATAAATCAAGTCAAAGAGGCCTCAACGTTTCTTGCCGCAGAACTTGTTACTGGCGTTGTCCTGGAGATGTGTCTCATGAATTGGTTTAAGAAACAGGAGCCTGTATAACAGATGCAGGCCGGGATGTTAGCTCTCCCATGTGGAATCTGCAGCTCTGGAGTCCTGGGACTTTAAATGAGTGCCAAGTCTGATGGTGGACTGACACTGTCTCTCTATTCGCTCTTTTGTGACAGGATTTTGCTCTCATGTTATAGCTTGGATCCGATAGTCTTTATGGAAGACCTCTGTGGTGAATAAAAAAAACAAAAAAACCCTCTGGAAAGAAGGTCCTAGTCCTCCCTATCACCATGGGTTTTGTTATCTCTGGTCAGGTGTGCTACCTGGCCAAATCACAACCCCAGTGTACAGACATACAATTGGCTGATACTCACATCCCACTGTAACCCTTGCCTGTTCACAGAATCTAAACAGCTTTGAAAGTTTGAATTACCTCAGACTTACGGAACTCTCCCTAAGCAAGTTGTGCAGGCTCACCTGCTGGGGTAGAGCAGATAGAGGGCCCTATTCACACTACCCCTTGCCTATACATTAGCAGGGGTTTTTCCCTGATTATATCCAAGGAACCGTCTGTTTTCAGTGGGAATGTGTTTGTAGAGGATGATAAACCCAACACTCCCTGCAGGGGTGAGTAAGAAAAAAAAACCCCTGATGGTGATCTCACAAGTCTGAAGAGTTAGCTCTCATGATCACAGTGTTGCAGCACACCTTCCATGCTGCCACAGCATCAATCCGCAGGAAACTAGTAATGCCTCAAAATGCCTACTACCTAATCCATATGGCAAGTCGCATACTAACCAAGACTGCAGCTTCCACACTTGGACACCATTCCAACCTGAAAATCTACTGTTTTTTTGGTCCACGTAAAGATTACTATTGTTGGAGAACAACCCCTCACAACATTAAATAAGCACGGTTATTGTTGCGGATGTCTATTTTAACATGTGAGTAAATTTTATGGTAGGAGGGGTTATGAGATGAGGTTTAGCTGAACAGGAATTTGTAGACTTCAGGTTAACAAAGGATTGGATTGCAGGGGATGGGGTCTTGTGGTGGAGGCAGGATGTTTGAGGGTCTGGAGATTGTGCAGTCATTAGTTATGATTGGTAATTCATTGTGGTAGTATGTGTTACTGTCAGGATAACATAGAATTTGTCAATTTGTCCATGTTAAGCTTGATGAAGAAAATAATAGGCCAAACTGAGAAAAAAAATGTCCAGAGTAGCAATGGTGGAAATTCTTGACTTAGTTATAGGGTTTAATAATATTGGTGAATATTAAGTATTGTCCTATACAAAATAAGCGAAATAGATTTTCTGGCAATGAAAAAATGGCTATATGGAGATTTCTGTTGCCAATCAAAAGATTTTCCGGAGCCAGACTGAGACTGTTTTTCCAATCTGCTCCTCTTTAACATAAAATTAAGGCTTCATATTTTATGTCCAATTGGCGTGCCCCACTCCACTACCACTGACTTTTTCTAGTTTCTGTTTCTTCTCTTTACCTCTTTATGCCCAGACCATTCTGGCTAACCTAAACAAATTACCCAATCATGCAGTATCTTATATTGTTGTCGCCACTAGTCTTTATTTAAAGGTCCTCTATTCGGGTAACGAATATATTACTTTTAACTCTTTGCTGTTCTAAATTGCCTAATACAACACAGTGACTAGCTGAGTATCTTGAAAGAAACTTTGGTATTGCTACAAATGGACCATTCCACACAGTATACGTACCCCTTTTTCTTTGAGTATTGAACGGTGTTTAATGGGCAATTCAGCTATTTTGTCCACCCTGGTGTGACTCACTATATTTGCAGGCGCTTTACAACGTACGTCCGAAGAGCGTTCTGTTCTGACGTCCCCAGGAAAACAGTGTGAGAGAATTACCATTCCACCTATAGTGCGTTTAAATAAGTTTATTGACGGCGACTATGGCTTTATCCCTGCCAAATAGTGGTTAACCCCGTTGAATGGGAACTAGCTGCTATACCCCCTTTAATTCCTACCAGGTTGAATGTTGTTGTTAACTATTTTATAGATGATTATTTATATTTGTACCTATTTGGA
Source organism: Engystomops pustulosus (assembly GCA_019512145.1). Lineage (NCBI taxonomy): Eukaryota > Metazoa > Chordata > Amphibia > Anura > Leptodactylidae > Engystomops > Engystomops pustulosus. The sequence continues at coordinate 151,758,159 of CM033642.1, forward strand.
CCCATTTCCTCTCCAATACAAATCCACATTCCTTTGCGTAGCAGTCATTTGATTAGCTGAGATCTTTCCTATCCAATCGGAAATTCAATAAACACATTTCACTTACATGAAGGATAGGTGATATACAGAGAAAATGACTATTGCTCCGATCTGTCCTTCCTCAAAGTCTATGTTAACTCTGATTCACTTGAGGCATTGCGCTACATCAGATTGGAGACTCCGAGGTTCTTTATAGTTAAAGTAAAGAGCCTAAAGTTAAAGACATAGCTAAGATTGTTACTATTTTTACTTTCTCTCCACAGTTTTACAGGAGGGTTTAATATTGAACAATAAAAGAAAGAAAATCACAATATAGAGCACAATTGCAGTGTAGCTTATGTGGACATCAGAGTGGCCTCCTTCTAAAAATATACATTCTGGCATGTAACAGGATGCTAGTACAGATTGCCTATAGTAGGATGCCGTCATCTGAAAATATATACTCTCAGGAACAGAACACGAAGCACAACGACTAACCATCATGTTGCACCAAGACATCATAGCACCACGTGGCTCCGCAACCACAAACTCACAAGGAAAAATTATTAATCAGGAGAATTTCATAGCAGGTGAATCAGTATCCTTCCACTTATATCATTACAATGTTCGGCCATAATAAGCAATAATGTGAAAGAAGATTTCATCATAATGAATGTGAATTAATTCATGAAAAGGTTGTCCGACTTCATAAAAATCTATAGATGGGTGGGATGGGGCTGTAAAAAAAAGTAAGGAGTACTAACTCGTTCAGACTCCTAATCTCCTTGTGCCTCTGCACCCCAGCCTCGGTATGTGTGCCTCTGTTTGATACAGGGGACACGTACCTCAGCTCCAGCAACTTCCACCAACCTGGCACATCCATACCATGTCTAATCGCTCTTATGCGCGCTGGTACAGGGTCAGGTTGGAACTATTCTCCCAGCCGGACAACCCCTTTAATTATATCAGAGAAATGCGGTACGACAACCCAGTGGAAACAAAGTAGAGCTTAAGTACACTATAACCCTCTGAACCAGCAATGTATGTACCTATGGCTAGACCAAACACAGTGGCAGAAAGGAAACCATCTGCAGCCTAACAGCAAAACAAGTTTTTGACATAACACCCATGATAAGTTTGTAAGTGGTAATAACAGTGAAAGAAATTTATCTGAATCCAATTTCCTTAGCCCTCACACCAGAGTCACAAAAAGGATAGCAATTCTTTGTCAATTACTCTTCCTTGAGCGCCATTTGACTACATTAACATATAGGTCAGGAACGTCTCCTTCCTACAAGGAGGGCCCCTATCAAAGGGCCATCAACCGCTCTAGGCTATCATAGGGAAGCATAGAATTGAGATGAAGGCTTTAGGGACAACATCCAAGTTAACCTATAATCCTCTTTGACGTGAATTCCTGGGCCTTTTTAGGCTGAGGTAGCCAAACTCGCATGAAAGGCAAATTAATCGAGTGTAAGAAAGAATGGAGAAGAAAGTTGAATTAACAATGGGGCACAAGGAATCGCAGTTGTCATTATACGATTGCCCCTCACCCGTCATGGCCCGTATCTTACCGAGGGAAGTGAGCAGATAAACAAAATTGGAAAGACAGTGTACATAGGTAACCACTAAATCGGAAGTCCATCAGAGAAGACTTCAGTCAGCGTCCCTTGGCAGAAGATCTGGAAACTGTAAAGATAGATAAAAGCCACTAAAAACAAATTTAACAGTGTTCTCCAAAAATTAAATCACTCATTTTTTTTTCGCTTAATTGCTTGCTATTAAAAAGAATAGCATTATACATAAAAGAATCAGATCGTGATAAGAAAAAACAGATCGTGATAGATACATGCTTGGGTTGCCATAGTTATATGGTGTCATTAACTAAATTAAATTACTATCCATCTAATATCCTGTATATCTTGTATGTTACTAAATATTACCTATTGACCAATGTCTGAGTTTATATGTTCCAACACACACATATAAGATCATAATAAAAAACTTTGAAGGTTTTCACCTATAACCACTAAAACCAAAACCATACCGCTTAGCTATCTAAACCTTTTTTTTTTTACTTTTTAGTGTCTGCAAAACTACTTACAATTATCTAATCGCAAGACACCCCAGCCCCCCTCCCCCCAATAACTCCCTACCCACCTCCGGCACGAGCGGAGGACACGAAAGGAGAAAAAATAAATAAATATATATCAATAATTAAGTAAATACATCTTGATCATACTTCACAATCAGTGTTTATTCGTGTTCTCCACTCTCCGAACCAAACAATCCAGATTCTTTCTTGTCTTTAATCCATTCCATCACACATCCCAAAGGCAGTTGGTATGTCGGTAGTTCATTCTTCTCAACTATAGATGCACTCTTTTATTGGGGGTGATTCCCCCTTTCCAATTCTTATACGATTGACAGTCTCCCATTTGATGACGTTAAATGATTGTGAACTATAAAGCTTTCCCTAACAAGACACCCCGATAGCTTCTTTGTGAATCACTAGTCCCAAGATATGCCACTGAGTCATCAAAGACTATAGTTAATTTCACCCAATCTCTCCGTGACGCACTCAGTATATCTCATCCAAAGTTGCAATATTTACCGCAGTTCCATAAAAATGTGCTTTGACTAATATCGGCTCCCTCCTCTGGCACCTATTTACATCTCGAGTTGTTTCTGATTGCGTCCGTATCCAACAAGTAATTCTGGGAGTAGTAGATTCTATAGAGTAATATTTATATTGCACATGTACTGTTGGTTCCTCAATCTTGAGGCCCTCTCCATCACCTTGCATGTAAGATCACGTCAGATTTGATCAGGGTGCGATCAGGGTTTGGTCAGTGAAAAACGCACATTTTGCTCATCAGAAGTGCAACAGTTTTCATCAGTGGGGCACATTTACTCGTACCCGGCCCCTTCGTGATCCAGCGGCCCGCGTTCTCTGCAACAGGCTTCGGGTACGCGTCTGGGATTTAAGATGGTAGTTCCTCCGGAATATCATCTCCACCAGGTGGCGCGCGCGCCGAAATAATCTGAACGCCCCGTGAATGCACCATCCCATAGAGGTGAAGGTGAGCGCTCCCCAAGTCGGACACATTTTTCGGTTTTTACCCCCAATGCGGCGGGTTTTCCGAATACGACTCGGGTTTTCGTCGGCCACCCCCCCGAATTTTCGTCGCGCACTCATGCCGGCCCCGAGCGCCACAATCCGACTCACGCGCTGTTGCCGTCCAAAAACCCGGGGCATATTCACCCTGTGATACGCTGGACGCAAATCGGAATATTCGGTGGTAACACTTCGGGAAAACGCGAACGGCCCTTAGTAGTAAGAAGCCCCCAGTGTTTGTTCAGTGTCTCAGTGTTTCCATGAGTGTTTTCACTGACCCCCCACACCTTTCGACCTCCGCAAGTTTCAATCCGCCTATTGCACTTGCAAGGAGTCTCAGAGTGCAATGCTGTTGATGCATCTCCATAGTACTGTATGGTGCGTTTTTCAACACCGATGACTTGCAAGTAAGATCATGGTCGAGATTTAAATGCGTGTTAAAAAAAAGGGGGTGTGTGTGTGAAAAAAAATGCAATGTCTTGAAAAGCCCCATTGGTTACAATGGTCAGAGTGCACTGCAAGTTCAGCGCGCAAAGCAGCGCGCAGAAACGCGTGTGAAAAACAAGCAAGTGTGAACGGGCCTTAGAGTGTATATCTTACATTTCTATAAATATGACTCCAGTGCCTTCATCTATGTGCCACAAACCTTTGCCCATTTATTTTGGCTGGATGTTTCAAGTTCTTCTCTACCTCTAAACATTATTCCTCTATATATTCTTGATAGATTTTTGGGCGGCATTAATCAAAGTAATATAAGGACATTAAGACCCATGTCTCCACTCTAAAATAATCCTTATGATTGTTCTGCTGCTCTAACTCATGTCTCCACTCGCATATATTTAAAATAGTCATAGGGGCAGATTTATCACGTGTCTGAAAGTCAGAATATTTCCGTTGCCCATGGCAACCATCACACTCAGCTTATTTCATTCACAGTGCTCATGAAATTTAAAGGGGAAGCTGTGATTGGTTGCCATTGGGCAACTGGAAATATTCTGACTTAACACATGATAAATCTGCCCCATATTCCTTTAATTGAATATTCTGTTTCAGTTTGTCCGAGGACCCAGGAACCCCATGAAAAAATCAGTATATATCTTAAACCCTATTTCTCCAATTGTGATTCTTCTATCTTACATAGTTCTATATGTGCTCATTATGCCACACAGGGTTTTGAAAGATACGAACCCTGAATTATTAAAAAGGTTCTAAACCATTTCCATGTTTGTTAATCAAATTCATAATTGGAGTTTCTCCTCCTCTCTTTCATCAGTCTCCCAATTCCCAGTATGTCAAATATATTATCTCCTATATTATTGAAACCTGTTCAACAGTTCTTAAAACTGGTGATTCTACTCCCCTTTTTTCTTTAATTCAATTCAAACTATGAAACTCATATATTATATGAAGTTATTTTAAACGGAGTTATCTATGTTAATGTTGATGATTATAGTGTTTTGCCAAGAAAACCAAAGAAAGAGCTAAGACCCAATATTTTGAAAAATGGAACAAATGCACAGTGGGGGCAGATTTACTTACCCCGGTATCCATTCGCGATCCAGCGGTGCGTGTCTGCACTGGATTTCGGGTCCGGACCGGGATTCATTAAGGTAGTTCCTCCGCCGTCCACCATGGTGGCGCTAAAAGCATCGATGAACGCACTGTAGTTTCACGAGTCGGGCTGAGTGAAGGTAAGTGGCAAGCTCCGCACCAAAACACATTTTTTTTTTTAAATCGGGGCGGTTTCCGAATCTGTCGGTTTTCGTTCGGCCACGCCCCCCATTTCCGTCGCGTGCATGCCCGCGCCGATGCGCCACAATCTGATCGCGTGCCGCCAAAATCCCGGGCAATTCTAGGGAAATCGGCGCAAATCGGAATAAATATTCGGGTAACACGTCGGGAAACAGCGAATCGGCCCTTAGTAATGACACCCCATTATGTACAATAAATGCACTCAGTAGTTGGTTGGGTCACCTTTAGCAGTAATCATACTGCATCAATACGATGTGGCATGGAGGGCATCAGCTGATGGCACTACAGAGGTCTTATGGAAACCCAGGTTTATTTAATAGACGCCTTCTGTATGTCTGTGTTTTTTGCTCTATTGCCTCTTATCTTCCTCTTACCAATACCCCATAGATTTTCCTCTTAAGGATAAAGTCTGACATTTTCCTTTTTTTTTGTCTTTTGGCAGTGTGGACAGGTGTCAAGTCCGTCTGGAAAATGAAATTCCATCCACAAAATGCTTCTTGTCTGAGGGAAGCCTTAAGTGCTCTAAATTATTCTGGTAGTGGCTGCATTGACTTGTCTTGATAAAACACATTGGACTACACCAGCAGATGAAATGGCTCCCCACACAGTCCTGATTTGGAAACTTCACACGACTTCAAGGAGCTTGGATTGTGCCTCTCTCAATCTGGGAGCTTGATTTGCAAATGGAATGCAAAATTTTTCTTTTATTTTGAAACAACACCTGGACCTAGAGATGTGGCACAAATCCCGACTTGAACTAAGTGGAAATTCGATACGAATTCACAGAAATATGATTCAATCACGAATCCGAATTTTACATTGATTCATGGGAAAAGTTTTTCCCCCCGTTTTTTAGCTAATGGCCTCGATCACAATGTTGTACAACGGGGCAAGAACTCTGGGAAGAAAAAGGACAACCCCTTGATGAGATGTGCAGACCTGTAAGAGCTATAAAAACTGTCAGCCATTTTGCATCTCATCATTGTCACATTTCATTTGCTAGTCTGTAGATCCATCTGCTTGCTACTGGACTTGCTGGTAGCGATTTCTGCTCCAATCTTAGGGTGTGCTGTTAGGGGGATCTGTATACCCCAAATACAGTTTCTTTTTTGGTTACTGAAGAAGCCACGACGAAGAATCTGTTTAATATCCACAAGAGCTGCTGTAGTGATTTCTCGCCCCTCTCCGAGTATGCGTTTAGGGGGATCTGTGATACCCAAAGAGCAGGTTTTTTTATTACTGAAGCCACTAGGAAGAAATCTGTGTCATATCCGCACAGCTGCTGTAGTGATTTCCTGCTCCTCCGGCCCAGGTCCATTGGGAGTATCTGTATAACGCAAATTCCCATACTTTTGTGTTTGCTAAAGTTGAGCAAGAAATACGTGTCAAATCACCAGTCGTTTATAGAGTTTTTTTTTGCTCCCAATTACCGTGGTGTCCATTGTGAGGACTGTATAACACCAAATTCCATATACTTTTTGTTGCTAAGTTAAGAGAAGAATATGGTCAAATCCAATTGTTATAGAGTGATTTTGGCTCCAATTATAGGGTGTCCATTGTGAGGTATTGTATAACGCAAATTCCCATACTTTTGTGTTGCTAAGTTGAGAGCAAGAAATACGTGTCAAATCGCATAGTTTATAAGTGATTTTCGCCCCAATTACAGTGGTGTCTTTTGTGGAGTCTGTCTAACGCAAATTCCCATATTTTGTGTTGCTAAAGTTGAGCACAAGAAAATACATGTCAAATCACACAGTTTTATAGAGTTATTTTCGTTTCACATGACAGTGTGTCCATTGTGCAGGTATCTGTATAATGCCATTCCCATACTTTGTGTTGCTAAAGGTGAGAGCAAAAATACATGTCAAATCCACGTAGTTTATAGAGTGATTTTCGCTCCAATTACAGGGTGTCCATTATGGGGTATCTGTATAATGCAAATTCCCATACTTTTGTGTTGCTAAAGTTGAGAGGAAGAAATATGTGTCAAATCCACATAGTTTATAGAGTGATTTTCGCTCCAGTTACAGGGTGTCCATTGTGGGGTATCTGTATAACCCAAATTCCCATACTTTTTGTGTTGCTAAAGTTGAGAGCAAGAAATACGTGTCAAATCCACGTAGTTTTAGAGTGATTTTCGCTAAAATCACTACTGTGGCCGTGAGTCAGCAGGGTGGCAGCAGTGTGAGGATGGGAGCCAAACGGCCGCTGGGTTCAAACCCCGCTTCAGAGGTCCAAGTAAGCAGTGGTTACAGGGGCTCAGCGAGGCACGGCGTTAGTAGTCACTGAATGGCTGATGTGTGAGAGTAAAATCACCACCTCGGCGGTGTGGCAGAGGAGTCGAGATTGTTATGTGAATCTGCGGGCTGAAGTGACATGGCCAGGGAGCTACAACGTTGGCCCACCACGGCCCACTCAGCGTCACCAATCCATTGGCCTGGGAGAAATGTGGAACAGATATGGAGGTCCATCTGCGTCTCAGCACAGCAGCAGCACCTAGTGGCACACACTGCCATTTCAAACCAGTCAAGGCTCCAGTACCTCTGCCGAAGGGAGCTGTTTGTCTTTGACATCATCTCTGGTCCAGATGCTCCTGCTCCTAGCTATGCATGGACAGCAGTCGTTGAGCGAGGCGATATTACAAAGAGACAACTGTATGCCTCCAGCCATCCTAAGGCAGAAGCTGAACGTGCTCTTGTCTCAGTTGTGGTACTGCAGTCCGCTCCTCTTTCCAAGTTGTGGACTCTGCACCCTTCAAGAACTTATGGCTGTGCCAAACGAGGTGGAAGTTCCAAGCCGCAATACCACACCATTCATAACTATGTAAACAAAGGTGGGCCAGTCCCTTGAGCTCACGGTTTCTTCTCAAGGTGGCACAGCAGTGTGGATGTGTGGAGCTGTAACTACAGTCAGGGCCAGTACATGTCCTATACGGCCCACTGGTGAATGTGCTTCCCACCAGCCACACCAACAACTTACAAGGGACAACCGCTTTCTCTCCTCCGCATTGTCAATGCTGCTCCTCCTCCTTCTCCACCACCACCTCAGCCTCCACAAGTCTAGTGCTGCCAACCATACACACTGTGCGCGGCAACGCGTGTCACGCAGTTCTACACCTGCTTTGCCTGGGAGAACGAAGTCCGCAGTGGACCTCCGTGTCATGCAGAAGAAATCAAGTGTGTGTCTTCCTCCGCGACAACTGAAAATAGGAACACCATGGACAGGACAATGGAGAACATGGTGTCTTGCTGCACCGAGGAGGTGCCCATATGCCCGCATGGAGCACATGTCAAAGCTTCCACCCATCTGAAAACATTCTAAAAAAGGCGCATGCCCTGTGCATGCACTTCAACCATTCTTACAAAGCCTCGATTTGCAGTGTCAGAAACATCCTCCCACAACATAGTCGGTTATGCGATGTTTCCACCTTTTTGAATTCAGCCTCCATATTTACAACACCCGCCTTATAAACAAGAAAATGCATTAATGATTTTTTGAGGATGTCAAGTGGACGCGGAGTACTCCCTGTGTAACTTTGATGTCAGCCACTGGCAGCTCATTCGTGACACCTGCCGTTTGCTCAGGCACTTTGAAGAGGCCACGTTATTTGTCAGTCACCAGGACTGCGGGATGAATACGTCATTCCACTGCTTCTGTCCTGGGACTTTTCTCCGGTGGGGGCTGAACTGGAAAGGAGGACATAGGAGCACAAGCATAGTTTGGTGAAATCAGTGGTTTTTCCACTCAGGTGACAAGAGAGGAGGCAGCGAGCACCAGAGGAGGTTAAAGATGAAGCAGACCACGAAGCAACTGTGGAAGTATACAGTGAGATTTGAAGCTGAGAGTCCTCAGAGTCACTTTGCCAGATGGCCCGCAGCATGCTGCTTGCCTAACTAGTGACAGCCGAATAGTCAACATTTGGCATAGGGATGACTTTTGGCTCTCACCCTCTTGGATCCTTGCTACCAGTCAAAATGGGTGACTTTTTTCCAGCTGCCGAGATGGAGAACAACTGGCGGACTATTAGAGAATACGCGCGCAACAGTTCACCGCGCCTTTATCTGCCATTGTCCATCCTATGTCAGGTCGATCCGAGGGATACCTAGCAGTTGTGCAGTGTACTACTACCACAACTGTGTAGGAGATATGCGGTGTTAGAGCAGTAAAAGCCCATCAGCAGCAGCTTAGTCTGGATCCTCAATGAAGCACTTCCTTCACTGCCTAGTAAGGGGGGTAGCCACCACCAGCAGCAGACATGCAGGGCAGACCCTGGACAGCACTTTACCACCACCCAGGTAGAGGATCCCCGGACTTCTGGGCAGCCAAACTTGATGACACTGCGCGCACTTGCGGAGATTGCAGTATGTTGCATACTGTTGGAGAGACTGACCTTTGTCAAGATGAATCAGGCTGGATCGGCCCGGATTTCAACTCACCAATGCCTTAAGCATCAGATTAGATCAGCCATGACGTCCCAAATGTTCTGGATTCAACTCACCCTGCCTCACACTATTTGATGCTGGCCAGCCGCTGATGTCACACATCTGCTGCATTGCTCCATATGCCTCCCTACCATCTTACCAGGGACTGGAATTGTCTGCCACCTCCACACTCTATCATTGTGCCACTCTGGGCTTCAAGGTTTCCGCCCACCTCCACACTCTATCATTGTGCCACTCTGGGCTCCTGCTGCTGCTGACGCCACCTCCACAGTATTATTTTGCCACTCTGTGGCTTACCAGGTCGCCGCCACCTCTACACTCTATCATTTGTGCCACTGTGTCTTTCCGCTATTTCAGCACACTTTGATTCTTTACACGTTCTTTTTCACTCCTGGACCCTTAAATAGCAGTGTTGTGTACATTGGGCCCCTAATTATAGTTTTTGGTTTGTTTTCTCTTCACTAACTCTGTTTTTGTTCCTCAGGATTAAAGAGTCACACTTTGTTATCACACACAAGATACTCTCCATCACTTAGCATTTTTCAGCAGAATCCATTCCTATGAAGAGAACAAGGAAGAATCCATACCAATACCACAGTGGCCACTGATGTTGTCTTCTCTCGCCGTGGATCCCATCCTTTTTTCTATGTTTGCAATTTTCCATGTTTTGATTTCACTATATGTATGTTATTATCTACCTGTCCTTGTTTCTCTGGTGGACTCTCGTCCATGCACATTCATCAATACTAGTGACCTATACATTAGACTATTATTTTTTTGGATAATGAAAGATTTATTGCATATATCTTGCAATACTGTAAACTTTGAAATATTTTTCTTCCTGTTTTTAAGTGTTTGCTCTGATGGGACCTAGGCCAGCCACAGGATTTGAGCTTTCTACCCGCTTTGAGTATTTTAAATGATTTTATTATACTTTGTTCACTTTTAAAATGTAGATTTTGCAATTAAATCTGTCTTTTCTTTTTGATTTGCGTCTATCAGTGTAGCCGTTTCATATATTTACATTGAATCATTGTAATGTTTCATTTACTGGTTTTTATTCAGGGATAGTATATGTACTGAATACAGTTATCAGGTATTGGGAAGAACTGAGCCAAGTCAGGCTCTCTAAAACCATTTCAATTTCTCATGTGGCCCCATGGTAAAATTAATTGTCCAATCCTGTTCTAGGACCAGTCTGTGCTCTATGCTGGTAGTAAGTGATAAAAAAAATGTCACAAAAGAGATGTCAGGGTGCTGCCGCAGGGAGATGGTACTAGCCGACACCTGGGACCGGAGTCTAAGTGGCACCTGGTTTTCACCAGAGACCACTGCAAAGTGTGTTGGACTTGCTGCGGCAGGATACCACAAGGTCGTTACACAGGTGCGACTAGCTCTCAGAGGTCGAGGTACCTTAGCGGAAGACTGTCTTGAAGTCAGGTCCAGGCTCATGGTCAGGGCAGTCGATGCAAGGTCTAGTCCAAATCCGGGGTCCACAACTGGAGGTCCAAGCAGAAGGGAACGGGCACAAAAGCACAGGAACTCGGGTTACACAGGAACACAGAGGACCTCGGGTAACACAGCAACACGGAGGAACTCGGGTAACACAGGAACACAGAGGACCTCGGGTAACACTGCAACACGGAGGAACTCGGGTAACACAGCAACACGAAGGAACCCGGGTATCACGACAACATGGGACTCAGGAGCAGGAACACACAGGAGTACACAGGAATGCAGGAATAATCACTAGGAAGCTTTCTCTCAGGCTGTGAGGCACAAAGATCCGGCAAGGCAGGAAGGGAGGTGCCAGATTATAAAGTGGAAGTGTTCAGCCAGCGCACCAATCAGTGGGGCACTGGCCCTTTAAATTTTTGGCAGCCAGCACACGCACTAGGAGACGGGGGCGTGCGCGCACGGCAGTCTGGCGGAGACCAGGAGCCGGGACAGGTGAGTCCGATGGAGGAGCACGGGTGCGCCCACGATCCGAGACAGGGATCGTGGGAGCACCCGTGACAAGAGAAACATGCTATGAATCAAAAATTCGGCATATCTCTATTTTTCGATTAATTATAATTAAGAATTTTTATTTATATAGCGCCATCAAATTCAGTAGCATTTTGCAGCCAGATCTTGTTGCAGTGAGCTCAGCAGATTTTTGTGGCACTTAACCTTTTAAAAAGCATCAGAAAAGTGAGTGTGGGAGCTTGGTGGCGAGTGTGCA
>CM033642.1:151776560-151854714 GCA_019512145.1 Engystomops pustulosus
TCCTGGGGCCATGCGTGCATAGCCACTCAGCTTGGCTGCAGTGTCTGACCGCAGGGACTTCTGCGCATGCGATCCTGTCTGCTGGCGGGTGCCGTCTTGGCTCATCCTCTCTCCCTGCTTCTCGGCCGTTTTCTGACGCTTTGGCCCCGTCATTGCGGTTCGGGAGGACACCCGTCGATTCTGCTGACCTTCCCGCTCCGTGGTAGCTGTTTTTTCAGCCGAACCCGGCGGCAGCGCTGTAATGTACAGGATTCCGGTGGCGGAGCTCGGCTAACACACAGCCGCTTACATCCACTGCTAGGCCACGCCCCCGTTTCTAGATCAGATTTACTTACAAATGAGAGGAACTGCGATGGGCAGTAAATTCGCACCCAGTTATGCAAATTTGTATATTGGCCTCTTCGAAGAATTAAATATCTACACGCACAGACTATTTAAGTGTTTTCTTATCTTTAGACGTTACATAGATGATACAAAAAATGCAAAAGTCCCTCTGCATCAACGTCCTCCGTAAATATTAGATAAAAATAATTAAAAAATAATCAATAAGAAAAGACACAGTACCTCTCCATTTTCAAACATATATACCCGAGTAGAGGCAAAAAACCTTATTTGTGCGTTATCACTCCTTGGTGTAGTGTTCTTTTTAAGCTCGATGCGTCCGTGGATCCTGCGGCTCCCACTGGAGATGCAGTGCGAGTGTCCGGTCTTTCGACTCAAACTCCTCCAACGTTGGTTCCGCTACGGTCCGGAAAGGGAACACTTCAAGTCCATTCACCAATAAGGAGAGAAAGAACACACAATGGTGCAATAGGGTTTTGCGTAAAGCTTTTTCTTTTTATTTCGTATACTCACAAAAAAACCTCTGATAAAAGGTTGCACGTCCGACATTAGCAGCCCGACTCCGAGTTTCGCCAGGTGGCTTCATCCGGGGCTCCTTTTGCATTTTTTGTATTTCTACGTTTGGATATTTGGACTTTTATCCGTTTTTTGTCTCTCTGGCGCCGTTACGCCGTTCCCTACAGCGGATTTGGTTTTCCTTGTTTTTGTTTTTTCTATACGTTTGTTACATAGATGATGTCTTCATCATTTGGAAGGGCAGTAAAGAGGAAGCCCTAAATTTCATTAATGATATCAATGATAATCACTGGGGCCTACAATTTACATCAAACATTGTGAAAAATGAGGCTGCATTTCTTGATGTTATTGTTTTCCACACTAAAGATGAGATCCATGCACGCACATTTTTCAAGACGGTAGATAGAAACAGATACCTCAATTTCTCTAGAAACTATACAGCCGCTTCGGAAAAGTGTCTGAAAGTCAGAATATTTCTAGTTGCCCATGGCAACCAATCACAGCTCCCCTTTAAAATATTCATGAGCACTCATAAAATGAAAGCTGAGCTGTGATTGGTTGCCATGGGCAACTAGAAATATTCTGACTTTCAGACACTTGATAAATCTGCCCCAGTGTATCTAAACATGTGTCAGTGTACCACAATCCCAACTATAAGGAATTTAACGTGAAACCAATTTAAGATACTGCCATTTCTGTACCTCACGCCACAACCAGTTTAACCAACGCAAAATGTTTTAGATCTATAAATTACAGACTTTAGTACCAGCTGGTTTAAATGAAAGTTTGGAGAATATTTTTTCAAGAAAAGCTTTTTTCTTATGATCCATTCTTCTATTTTATATTACCGTCATGGGATCTCGTTTTGGATTTTTTATGATTTTTATGAGGTTCTTATATGTAATTTTATATGAATTGTCAATTTAATCTTACATGTATTCTATATGAATTGTCCCTATGAATTTAGATGTGGTTTTGTATATGAACGTTTATATGAATTGATTCTTATGTGTATTGCTGGGATTTTGCACACTTTTGTTCCTATATTTATCCCTCCATTTATTCCTATATTTATTCAGCTGTTATCATAGTATGTATTCTGCTATGTAGCTTTTTATCAGTTCTTATATCATGCTTGTTTTTCTTATTTGAGTCCCTATAATTATTGCTAATAATATGTGAATATGTCTCCTTAATATCTAGGATGCAGCATGCCAATTAATAGTTGCCGATATTTATTTCCTGATACCTATTTTGCTATCATGAGTCCCTTATGTTTATGCCTTATATTTATGTCATTTGACCATTGATTTTATTATGTATTTATTTATCCATCAGAGCTAGTGCCCACTGTTGGCACTTGAATTCCCTGTGGTCATTATCAGCCAAGAGTGTACCACACATGTGCGGACACCCGGCATAGCACTACAGCTTGGGCCCCAAGTATTTACTCGGCCATGCATATAGTGCTGTGTGCATACGCCGGCACTTGCGCCTTTGTTCAGTATCTTTATCACAGAGCACAGGCACCGGCGTCCTCTTCTCATCATTGATCGCTGTCATGTGAGTATGCATCCCTTCTGGTGTACAGAATATGCTAATCCTTTACACTTAACTAATAAGGAACTGCTGTGTTTATATTTTTGTTCCTCTCTGATTAGTTGCCCTCTAGCACACCCACCTCCAGGGATAGCCCCCAATGTATATATCTCAAGTAAGGCAGCAGCACTCCAATGTAGTGTTATGTATGTTATATATATATATATATATATATATATATATATGTGTGATTTGCTGGTCTGGCTATTTGTCTATCTTGTCTGATAAAGATTCTATAATGAAACGCGTTACCTAGACATTGATTTTATTTAGATTTTTATGCCTTTTTGTGTCATCTTGGATAATGTATGGTCCACACTCTTAATAAAATAATTTTTATTTCATCTACTAAATATTGGAGCTGAAGCAGTTTGTTACTCCTTTTTGGATCTGGATATTAGCGCCCCATGTTAGCTTTCAATTTTTTCCAGCATTTTACTAAATTTATTCACCGGATCCCTTCCGTGGTGCCCGGTCCCTTGGAGCTGTTGGAGCTGCTCGACCAGCCGGTCATTCACACCCAATACTGGCATTCCTTCTGCTGGACACCATGGAACCTTACGCCTGAGTGGGCTTCATACTGCACTCTAACAAGTAGTTACCAGGTTTGCAATTTTCATCACTCACCTAGCACCCTATTCTGATAATATTATATGAGGCGTTGTCCTCTCCTGTTCTGTTTTGTTTTTACCTTCTAATATGGAACAATAGAAGTGAGGGCCCTGCTCGCAAGAGTTTACATTCTATGAGGATGAAGGGTTTGACACAAGAGGTAAAGAGCTTGTATAATAGTTTAGCCATTATTTATAAGGGAACAGAATAAAATAATTTAAAAAATAAAAATTCTGCTGCTTCAATCAATCATCAGCCGCAATCTTATATACAAAGTTCAAGGTGAAAGTGACTGCCTAGAAGCCTAGAGCTTGGTATATATCTGGTGGTGGTGGTGAATAAGCAACAGGAGGAGGATACAAGATGGGTCTCATTTACTAAGGTTTGCACTACACACTTTTGTCAGACTGTGCACCTTTTTGGGGGCTAAAACGGCTTGCACAGGTATTTAAGAAGTGTCTGTGCTGCGATTGTGGTGCACATGACCCATTTGTGATGCAGCTGCGCTGGTTTCCATGCGACACAAATTAGGAGGCATGTGGTCGGTAAGTCCCACAGATTCAGACAGGGCACTGTATTTAATTTTTATATCGTGTTTAAGATGCACCCCAAATAGATGGTGAACTCAACTTCATGATTTCAGGCGCACAAAGTGAATCGCCGCATGCAGCATTATAGACAGAAAATGCACAGTGTCAGTGAACTCCAGTGACCGGGTAAGTAAATGTGCCACGAGAGTTGACGTTTCATTCAGTTAGCGAGTATGATAGGCTAAAAAGATGGGTTCTTAAGAGCACATCTGAAACTTTGGAGGGTGGGTATTAGTCTGAGAGTCCGGAGAAGGGCATTCCAGAGAATTGGTGCAACTCAGAAGAAGTCCTGGAGATGTGCATGAGAGGTTCAAATTAAGGTAGACATTAATCTCTGGCAGATCGAAAAGCAAACATATATTGTGTATATATTTAATTGGAGGGCATCAGTTAAAATTTTTATATGGTACAAAATATAATATCAATAATTTATAGGGGGAGCAAAATGTATATGTGGGGGCACAGCATGTTGTGGTGTGAGGGGTATGTATTCGACCCATACTAGTATTTTTTTTAGCATATTTTTAGTTGGACAATGTGGAGATGTGCTTCACAGAGCTGAAGACATCTGGGGATTAATACAGCAGTGATAAATCATAGATGGTAGAAGTTGCCATAAAGTTCTGTACTTGGAGGGGCATAATCATCACCTGTAAGTTTCTACGGGAGATTCTACCTCTACCTGTGTCTGATTAGTGCTGTAGTCACTGACCAAACTGTGTGTGGTTTTGGCACCAGCTCCTATTAGACTAAGTACAAATATCCACCTATGGTTTTGCATTTTATCTTCCACTAAAGAGGAAAATAATCTAAATCAAATATTTGCCCCAAAGCCCAGATGACTCTAGTAAAAACATAGGTAGATAAAGACATAATCAGTAATTTTATCTTTATTTGCAGCTCTAAGCGTTTACTATGCCTTTAATTGCCTGTGACAATTGATTTTTATAACGAAAAAGGGAACACCGAAAAGCATATTTCATACCCTACCTGAGGTTTTGTTTGTTTTCTAACCCTTTAAAAGGGTTGTCCAACGCATGCAAGTTCTCATTTAATGATTCCTCTCAAAAAGTTAATGACTTTACTAAATTGAGTCTTTAAAAAAATGTTTTGATCAGCAGATATAGCAAGAAAAAACTCTGATTGTAATCTCTTGTTGTTACCTTACTAGATCTTTTCGTGTCAATGAAGTGAGACTGAGCAGATCAGCCAATTGCAATAGAGCTCACTGTTCAGCAGGACCAATCTCTCAGGTATAAGTATCTGAGAGTTCTGGTTTTTACCTGAGACACACATTAACATCCCTATGTAACAGTCAGACTGCTTTAATAGAAAAAGTGACAGCAACACCATTCTACAAAGAAAGGGAATTATACTAATGAATGCTCATGGGCACCTCACGGCTTGGACTTGAGGGCTCCTGACTGCTGAGCCGAGGTTTACTATATGTAAGACTATTGTGTATAATGCAGGGAAAGCAGCAAGGTGGTAGGAGACTGCACCCAGCAAGAGAAACTTGTAGGAAGACTAAGCAGAAGGAGGTGCCGCAAGGACTTATGTGGCTTGTAGGAAACTACTATCAGGTGTGAATCTTTTTTGTTAAATCTTTCTATCAATATAACTAACATTTAAATGAAATTTAGGATTAAAAGCTGTTGGGTGGAAATAAAACATTTTAATGGTTTACATAAAGTTTTCGCTTGCAAGAAATATGGTCAACCTGTACCAGTTTCTGAAATATCTTCAGCATTATAAAGGCAAAGATAGAAGTAGATAGTAGTCATCTGGCACGGCTAACATCGTTATTGGTGGAGTCCATCGCCAGTTGGTTATCATTGGCCACACACAAATAGCGCTACAACAATATACTGACAAACTGCCAGCTTGATTACTGATGTTATATATAGATTGAAATGTTGAAGAATTACTTTTAGGTATTACTATGGAGCTTTTTACGTTTATATGACATAATAATTGAAAATTAGATGCTTTTTCATTTTAAAATTCTTAAAGTTTTGCCTTTCCTAAAACCTTAAAACATCTCCAGCTCATACTTGCAACAGGTTGTTGAAAACATCATGTTCTTTGTTGGTGTCAATATTTATTCTAAAAAATTATGGACCCAATTTATTATTTTGACCCTGTACACATTATGAGCATTGTGAGCATACAATGTGCAATCTTTTTTTATACTCTGAATTCAACATTTTCCCTCAAACAGTGCAGACTGCTTTGTCACATTTAGAGGGAAATCTGTCAGAAACGTTGTCTGATGGCACATGCTGAAGTACTTATCTGTGTGCGTCTGAGGACAGATATTTAACTTGAGCTGATCAGAAATCAGCTAAAATGAGCATCTATGAGGTCTTTATTGTACAGAGAAAAGTCAGTTTCTCTGACTGATTGCTCTCTGAAGTCTATAGAGCAAACAGCACAGTATGAGAAAAACTGCAGGCTGCAGAGTAAAAACTGCTGAGAATTTTTTTAAATAGAAATGCATGTGGGATATATTTTTTAAACCCATAATATGTAAAATGCATGACAATAAATGCTTCCCCTAATGGTGTCCATAGCAGTTAACCCCTAAGGACCACACATATTTCCACCCTAAATGTTTGGATTTGCCAATGCATCAATATTTGTAAATTGCAAATTGAGCCTCCATTTTGTAAAACACTTTTTTTTTTAAATGCTTAAAGGAAACCTACCATTTGATTTCATGCATTATGAAGCAAACATACCTTGAGAATGCTGTAGCTACACTGATATAGGCATCTTGTTTAATCCCTGTGCTGAGTGGTTTCGCTGAAAAAACAATTATAACATTCATGACCTTGGGAAAGCTGGGTTGCTTCAGCCTGCTGTTGATAAACACATTACACAGAGTTTTTTGAACAGTCTAGAAAGGACTAATGAACCTGAGCTACAGCAACTGGGGGATGGTGCAGCCATTGATTTCTTCCGCCTGTCAGGCACAACACAGTGATTACATCATTCTCTGGTGCAGTGCATACTTTTGTGGGTGGAGAAGCGCGGAGACAGGCAAAGGAGCAAGAGAGCTTCATTATCATACTTTTATAACTGTTTTATCCGCAACACCACTCACCACAGGGATTAACCAAGATATGATCCTGCATCAGTGTAGCTACAGCAGTCTCAAGGTATGTTCACTTCATAATGCATCAAATCAAATGGTAGGTTTCCTTTAAAGAGTATTTTATTTCCATAAAAACCTAAACCCAAAATAAAATGAGAAAATGCATCTCAGAATTGGTTGGGATGTTTCTTCCGGTAAAGACATACCCCTCATGTGGAGGTAGACCACTGTTTGTGCACATGGCAGTGCACAGAAGGGAAGGATGTTCTTTGATGCTTTGACACGATATCGAAACCTGAGAAAATAGCATCTTCAATTGCACAAACTGAAATAGTAACCTAACAAATATAAAAATCCCCAGCAACATTCTTTGCATTCTGTATGCTATTAAAAGATAGGACTGGAGGATTTGGTGTAACATAAAAAGTAGTTATATCTATATATATGTATATATGTGTGGTTTTTTATATTGGTTATGTATATTATATTGTCAATGTTGATGCTGCAGGAAAGTTCCAAAACCAAATTTAAAGAAAGCATTGATAATATGTTCACAAGGCATAATTCACATACATTTAAACATGCAAGTTCACCTCAATTAAGACTTACAATATTTAAAACAATTTTATTCCTGAAAATATTCTGTACAGTCAGTATACACAGGTTTATGTTACAATTGAAGATTCACACACTACAACAGCACACCCAAAAACATTACAATCGCTTTACACTGCAGTGAGGAGGACAAGGGGGGATCCAGATGGGCAAGGTGAAGCAATGTATAATGATACAGAGCATCAGTACACTGCTGATATCAGGATACTCATAACCATTAAACAATGAGGAATTGTTCATGATTAGAGCTAGATAGTCAGTCTAATCCTATAAGGAGGTGTGTTCTTTTACAGAAGACATTATTGTAACTGTGAGATACTACATGGCATTTCCAGGTGCAGTAAGGCACTTTCGGAGTTAGCCTTGTAGGTTCCCCCCTTCCCTAATAGACACAAATCTCATAACCCGCCTTCCACCACTTTTGTTCCAGAGGAAGGCATTAGTAAACATGACCTTTTAAGCTTATGCCCCTTTTACAGCCTACTCTATGCTGCCATTATGACAAAACCTCAATTGTTATCACAGAGGTCTACAAATTAACAGTCCTTAAAATCTGAACTCAAAATGCCCTGTGTTCATACAAAAAAACACAAATAAAATAAAATGATTCCTAATATAGTTTCTGTATGTACATGATTTTTTATATATTAAATTCTGTAATAAAAAAGAAAAGTGAAAACTATTTTAAAAAAAAAGTTACATGTAAACAGCCGTAATATTCAGAATTAGGATCAAATTTGTTAATTTTGAATGACTGGAAGTAGTTTAACCTTCACATTTCTATTGTTTTTCATCTGCGATAGGAATTCAGGACATAATAGATGGCTAAACTGGGTGGATTGGACTTCACATCTGTATATACGGTAACTCAATATATAACATATCTGTGTCATGGCGCTATATAGCCTCATTAAAGGGAACCTGTCATCAGAAATTGACCTAATTAATCATTACCAGTATGTTGTGAAGCAGATTAACCCCTTTCAGATCATGTTTCTTTCATGACCCAGTATGGTGGCACCGTCCAAAAAATGAACTTTGCAGTGGTCGTATAAAGTGGTTGTATAGCGTCATGGAGGCGGAGAGCTCAGCATTGAAGTCAAGCTCTACTCACCCCAGAATGACAAAGATCTGGTTAGTGATGTGTCTGGATGAAGGACCAATGAAGGATGAAGGATCAATTACAGTGAAGACGGCATTCTGAAATGGGGAAAGCTTCACTTCCGTGTTAAACTCTCCGCCTCCTTGACTTTATACAACCAAATTACATGTAACTTCAAAGATGATTTTCTGGACAATGCCACTGTGCTGGGCCATGACAGACATGATGTAGTGGTTTAAAAGGTTATTTCTGCTGACAGGTTCCCTCTAAGTATACACATAGAAAGCATGATAACAGTACATCTGTGAACAGTGGTCTGACTATATTAACCTAAGGAATTAGGAATACCTAATTGATCAGAATGGGGAAGATGAATGGCAATTACAATTGTTAACCCTTTTAACCCCCAAGTTCAATGCTTCCTTTTTCCATCTGAATGGTTTGCAGATGTTTGTACTGTTATCTATTTAGCATTGTGAGTTTGCCTGCACGTAATATATTAATGTCAGGCTTTTCTAGTCTGGATGGGATGAATAGAAGAGCATTTTACTTATTGCAAGAGTCATAGATGGAAATCAATTGCCATTTTCTTATTTGCACCTACTGTATATATGGTGAAATATTTCATACTTTTAATATTTTAAGTGAACATCAGGAGCACATCTTGCAGAAGGAAAAAATGCCTTTTTTCTGGAATAAAGGCCCATTAAGAACTGTACCGTGTAACTTGGCATAATATGAGTGTTAAATTCCTTTAAGTGTCTAGGATAATAATATCAGTAACATATATATATTTATCAAAAATGCACATCATTAAAAAATCTGAATAAATAATGTTTTATTAAATGAAATCACTCTGTATTTGTCAGGAATTCTAGAGTTAAGGTAAACTGGCCAACCCTTGACTTCTTGTAGGTAGCAAATCATTTCAAGAGATATGGGTTATAAGATTGTCATCTTTCCTGTAGAAAATTGTTACTAGCTTATATTAGTTTATATATTTTTTAACGTGCGTATTGTTCAGTAGATGCTGTCTTGTTCAGACAAGACTATAAAGTGCATGGCATGTATGGCATTTCATTTACACAGCAACAAATTGCCTAATTTACCATATAATGATTAGCTGTATTTTTTTACGTGCCACAACATAGTTGGCATTTGGACAGTTTTGTTTAAAAACTCTGGGGCAGGATGTGTGACTTTAGCCCAAAGGATGGGGTTATCTGGGATGTATATATTCTTAAGATAGATCATTAGTATCAGATTGGTGGCAGTCTGACACCCTGGTATGCAAATGCTACAGCCATAAGAAGTAGCTCACTTTACAGATACGGCATATTTAGATAACTAAACCAAATTTATGTCGGGGGTCTGTTCATAGCTTCACTCTGAACAGCAAGGAGTATATTGCCCTTGATTGGGCAATATGACCTAGAGCAGTGATGGCGAACCTTTTAGAGCCTCAGTGCCCAAACTTGCACCAAAAGCCACTTATTTATTGCAAAGTGCCAGCACAGGAATTTAAGCAGTAATGTATTTTTCCTTGTTCATTGACAACTTTCAATCCTACAGCCTCCCAAGGACACCAAGGCAGTTGAAAGGAGGAGGGCAAATTCATCTATCATTGTAGGAAGATTCTGCAGGCAGATTCTTTGAGTTCTGTCTGGTGAACTTCATTCTGGGTTGATAGCCTGGGTGCCCACAAAAAGGGCTCAGAGTGCCGCCTCTGGCACCAGTGCCATAGGTTCTCCACCACTGACCTAGAGTGACCACTACAAAATGTAAGAAGTCCCTCGCCAATGTCCACATAGCCGTTTGTGTACATGTAGCCTCACACTGCAATAGCTAGGAACCACCTTAATCATTAGAATAGTGAACAGTATCCCCCTAATCTGCCTATACTACTGAGAAGCAAAGGAATTGGCGCATCCTGTAAGCTGTGCTGGAAGTCCTATACTATGGAAAATAATTGCAGAACAAATTCACTCTGTGTTACATTAGGTGACTTCCAGGATGGCTTACAGGATGAAATATTCTGAAAGTCATTAGTAGTATAGGCAGAAGACATTATACCATATTACCTATTGTGTGGGGTCTTGGGGGTAACAATTTAACTTGAGGCATCAGTACCTTTCAGTAGCTCAAATGACCCACTGATGCAGGACCAGCAGCCACGTTTATTGCCAGGGTTTAAAAAAATGGATAAGTGTTTTATAAACAGCACATTAACAAAATATTAAACTTTATCATACTATTAGATGCAGTGTACTTTGAATATTACCAAAACATTGTTTCTAACAAGGCAACGTATATACTGCTGCTCAGCTCTATTTAAGGTGAAAGCCTATATACCGGCAGCTTAGATACAGTGGCTCTGATCTAAGTATGGTAAACAGTGTTGTAATATCTGGTGATGTCTTCTTTAAATGTAGAGTAAATTGAGTAAAACGAGAATACTGTAACCCTTCAGCTGCATGTTTCTTTGTTACTGCATATGCCCTACTATTAGTTCTGACATAAAAAGGTAAATGATCTCTTAATGGTATCTGGTTTGAGGAGATCTGGCATCATAAATCTCAGTGCCTTGAGTAAGGCTCAAGGAATTACAATGCTTAAATTGCAAGAAGTCAATGGAGATTAAAAAGTTGTACTGATGCCTGACTTATAGACCTCTATAGTTATTCTTCTGGCCCTGGCTGTAATCAAAAATGTAACCCCTATACTTCACAGAATACATACCTTTTATTAACCATACTATCTTTTTGAAAGGTAGTCTTAGCATAAGCAAATTTGGGGAAATTTCATCTTCATCTAAGTGTATACAAGCAGTCCCTGACTTATGAACACCGGAATTATAGACTACCCCTTGTTATAAATGGACTTCTCTGCCCACTGTGACCTCTGGTGACGCTCTCTGGATACTGGTAACTTTATAAATGTAAGTCTCCGACTACAACAGTCAACTTTAAGAGTTATCAAAGGTGTCTGCATTGAAACTTTAGTGTTAATCATTCTTCCCATGACAACCCAGAATTTTGAAATTGTCATAGGAACACATAAAAATGGAGTTACACTTACAAAATATATATGTTCCACCTTACATACATAATAAGCTTACATACATAACCTATGTTATATGTAACCTGGGGACCGCCTGTACCATGTTTATTCAATTGTCCGGGTTTGCCTTAAACTCTTACCTTGCTTTGAAATGAATAAATACTAATTTGCATCTAAATCCACATCATCCACACCACATGATTTCTCATGTACAATGTGTGGTTAGCAGTGGATTTGTCTTTGAATTTGCTTACATGGTTCTGTATTAATGTAGTTTTAGTTCAATAGAACTATGGCGAACAAGGTAATTAAGGTAGTAAAATAGACACTACAATGTCCTTGAGTAACCAGGTCACCAGCAATTGGTGCCAGATATTTCCAGGCATTACCTATGAGTCACATAGAGACAGAATCTAGGCAGCATTAGGACTGAAGCAGCCCAATAAACATTGAGTCTGATCTATTAAATTGCACCAGTTTTCTGTCAGACTTTGAACTGAAAAGAACTTGTTGGATGCTGGAAAATGTATCTAAGAAGTGTCTGCGTCAGTTTGTGTATCGGCTGCACTGTGCCGACAAGACAGAAAAATGTACACCAAAAGGGGCTGTACACTATATGCTGAGGGTGCACCTAACAAAGATGTTGTACACTTCCAGAGAAGTGCAGGGTGCGCCAGTTAAAGAGGATCTGTCACCTCTAAAAACTAATGTAAACAGCTCCTAGTGCTAGAGCATATGCCGCAGTGTTACAGGAAAGTGTTACAGGAAACCTCCGATAGCCCAGTAAACACTGCTGCGCTGTACAATTGAAAAGACCGGACTTTGCTGTAAGAGTTTGGGCGTATTCATGAGGATGCGGTCTGAGGCGCTGTCTCTCCCCCGGACCGCCCTTCTACTCCATAGCCTTGCAGTGACTGCCGAGCTTCTTTCGGGAGTCACCGCTTCTAATCCCACCCCCTCATGAATACGCCCGACCGCTTACAGCACGGTCCGGCAGTTTCAATTGTTCAGAGCTGCAGTGTTTGCTAGAGTTTCAATAACGCTATCAGTGAAACACTGCGACATATGCTGTAGAAATAGCTGCTTACTGTAGAAAGCAGCTGCTAGTGCAATTTTTAGAGGTGACCGGTCCTCTTTAATTGAAGACCATACACCAGTATTCAATAATCTGGCGCAACCTGCACTTAGCACTGTTTGCCTCCCTTTTGTTAGATCAGGACCATTAAGTCTCTATCTTTCATATCGTGGTACCTTAATCTTATTGGGAAAAAACATAGTAACTGGACTACTCCTGAGTTTGTATTAAAGCCTTTTTTATGAATTTTTGTCCTTTTTCATGTTTTTATTAATATGTATTTCTGTGTTGTTAAAGACAAATTCAGATTTACTACATAGAAATATCTTAATCAATGGTAAAAGAAGACAACAGTTCAGTTTTTTTTAATTCTGTCATCACTCTGATAACAGATCTTTAAAACTGTTGCCCAATTTAAACATTGTTACATATTTGTAAACCCTTTACCCAGGAATTCCATAATCCGCTTCCTGAAAGAACCAACAGAGCCGATGTTTTAAAGGTTTCCTATGATGTTAACACAAACAGCAATTACTGATCTAATGGTCCCTCAATATTATAGAAATCCTGAAAACCTGGCCTGTAGGGGTGTATTGAGGACTCAAATAGAGAAATTCTGCCCCTGATCAGTTTTTAGCTATTCTGGCAACTGACACTGTATCATTCATACCAAAGCCTGGTCATTCAATTTTATACCAAAAATGGACACGGCATTATTGAAGTAAGGAAAAATGTTAGACAAGCTATATGATAAAGTAATCCAAAGCTTTTTCCACCCGGCCCTGAGCAGTACTCTTTGGCCTATGCCTATATGTACTGTTTTCCCATATCAATTTCCTATCTCTGATGACCAGGATAATTGTTTGAATTAATTGCACCACCAGACATTATCTTTACACACAGATAAAGCACATTTTACAAAAGAAATGCCAAAGTTCATGTTTTTCTACCATTGTTTTGAGACTTGATAATAAAAAAAATACCAGACAAATGTAGTAGTACCATACAAATGATGTGGTCTACTGCTCAGGATGGCTTTCATACCTTAAAGGGTACCAAATAATGGTGGGTATCAACTGATATACAGCCAAATGTAATGATATTTCCTATACAAAGTGAATCTAAATAGCTATTCTGACATTATAAAATAAATACATTTTAATGAATACACTTAACATAGTGCACAGGAACTGCAATTTCTTTGTTTGGAAAAAGAAACACTTCACAACTTATAACCTGTTGGAATGGACCTTTCAAGTGGGAACAAACAAACAAACCTTTTAAAAGGTCAAAAAGGCAACTTTTTCACCAACTTTTTGTTTTGTAGGAGACTGAACTTTGGAACAAAACAAAAGTAAGATTTAAGCCTTTCAATTTCATTAAATATGTTAAACCCTAATTTTCTCCCACAAAACAGCTTTAGAACCCTATCCATTTATAAATGTACCGTAGGATAAATGCCTAATTTAAGCAATATATCAACCAACTGTTGCTTATGTTATGTTTGATGTCTGTTTGATTGCCTTAAAGGAAATGAGTCTAACCTAAAATTGCAAACTACTTTTGATTGCAATTTAACCTTGTACCCAGCTTTGATTTGCAGACTGCGCTGTAGCAGCCATATTGAACCCTCCTTGTGGTGGCAGAGCCGAGTCAAAGTTAAAGTCCATCTCGTCATTGTCCATGAAGTCATTGAGAATGATGGATTCCACATCACACTCTAAGGTACCATTGAACATATCTAAGTCTAAGTCTGTTGGGAATCTGTCCTGATTGTACATTTGGGGATGATGGTGATGATGATGATGGTGGTGGTGGTGATATGCACCTTGGTATGACCCTTCTACCAGGTTTCCATGTCCACTTTGACTACTGAAGTAAGAGTGATGTGGAATTGATGACAAGCCACAGGATTCAGAATTTATCAGTCCACTTGAACTAGCTAAGGCACTGTTGTTAACAGAGCAGTGATGGTTGAGAGTGGGAGGGTGGTATAGGTTGTGGCTTTTTATAAGACTGGCAGAGTATGGCACTTGTCCTGAGTCACAGTTATTTAGCATGCCTGTGTTTTGTCTATGGTTACGCTGTGGCCCCAGCATTGTGGTTAAACCTGGATCATTTTGCACAGCTCCTTCTTTATGTCCATAGGACATGGCAGTGAGTAGATCCTGGAGAGATGAATTCCTGTATGTACTTCCTGGAGAGAAAGCAGCTTGTTTGTTCTCTTGGATTGTCTGCATGGGTAACCGTCTCATCATTCCCATAGCTGGCTGACTATAAACTGTGCCGCAAAAAGCATTGGAGCTGTTGCTTAAAGATGGGCACTTGGATGTGAATGAAAAGCCTGGGCTGCGTTGGCGTAGGGCAGCAGCAGAATTTACATTATAGCCATCCTGGAGTTCATCCAGTAAATGATCTGAAAGCCCTTCACCCATACCTATAGTACCACTGAGTTCCGCAAGTCTTGGCATTTCAACTGAACAGCGGGCATTAGGAGACAGGGCACTAGATGGACTAGGATACATGAGAGGGGAAGAGGGTGTCACCTCATCATCATCTAGATCATCTCCTTCATCATTTCCCAAAATAGGTGACAGTCTTCCACTCATATTCCCTGACACAGGGTTGGCTCTGTTATGAAATTCAGCCCAAACATCAAAGTCATCACTGGTGTGGGAAGATGGACTTTCAGACCACTTTGCTTGTTGAGATGACGGACTACCTTCTACTGTTGGTTCTGGTGCAGTCTGCACCTGTTGCTGCTTCTTCTTCCCCGCTTTGCCCTTTATCCTTAAAAATTTCCCATTTGTGCTGTCCATAGATGCTGCTCTCCTCCGTGGAGTTTTCCCTGTCTTTCCACCTTCTGGGTTTAGCATCCACCAAGAGCTCTTTCCCGTTCCTTCATTTTGAACACGGATAAAGCGTGTATGTAGAGAGAGATTATGTCTGATGGAATTCTAAAAGTAAAAAGAAAGAAAAAGTGTTTAAAGGAGATTGTACAACTTAATTTACAATTAATCGCTCATTAAGAGTCTGTCATGCTAATCTCTTTCAAAAATCTGTTACTTCAAATCCAAAATCTTATTAAAACAAAATTATGACCTGAATATTCAGAATGTGGAGAGAACAACAACTAAAATGATATCTGTGGTCATTTTCATTTTACATTACAACATATTTGCACTTAATTGTAGTTGCTTCAAAAATCTTATTGATTCTGCATAATGTAATAGGGAGAAGACAACACTCAAGTACTTCATAGACTCCTATGCCCTTGTCTGATGCCAGTAGAGTGCCAGTCTAGCTATGACCTAAATGACTCCTGCAATCCAGTCTGGTATGTAAGGATAGGCACAGACGCCTAGATGCTTTAAATAAAGTGGATAACCTATAAAAAGGAAAACAACCATTTAAATAACCATTTGCTCCTCTTCCATTCTAATCCAAAAATGGTCTTCTTTAATGTTGACACACCAGGATCGCCAAGGAAAAAGGCTTATAATTAGCAGCCAGTAGTGTGGGCACAAGATGTCAGGTGTTCCGGATTGCTAATTAGGCACGCCCTCGCCACCTCAGGTGACATCACATGAGAGGCGTGAATTCATCTTGCCGGACATCTTGTTCTTGCACTGCTGACTGTTAATTATAAGCCTTTTTTCTAGGTGATCCTGGCATGTCAACATTAAATGAGACCACAACAGTATTGGAATGGAAGAGGAGAAGAAGGTGAGTATGTCTGGTTTGTTTTGTGTTAATTTAAATGGTTGTTTTCCTTTAAAGAAATTAAGCTAATGAGCCTGAAAGGCTACTGGGACAGTTCTCAGAGCCCCTCAACGCTGCAGAATCTCAGGCTTGTGTACTGTCTTACCCTGCCCCTCTGTTCCTCTTAGCACTACCCCATCCCTTTGTTTGATGTTATTTCACTGCAGCACAGAAAGTTTTAGCACATAGTGGGAGGGGAAGTGATCCTTGCTCACTGTAACAGCCAGTGAATCTGCAGCACAGAAGCTCTCAGAGAATCATTACCCTTCACACTCATTAGCATAATTTTAAAAGTTGATTTTTTTTTTTTAGGGAAGGAGGCCATATAGTCACTGCTGTTTCAATGTCATTGCAACCCATCAGTACATTGTAGCAAACTGGTTTGGGTAGGTGAGAAACTCTGTGGGGGAAAGTATTAAGACACACAAAACACCGGAATTAAAAGAATACTTAGTTCCAAACCGCCCAAATTAAATATCTGTGTAGGTCTTCTATAACCTGAGCAAGGTATACAATTTCTTTCCAAAAAATGGTTTGATATTGGTGTAATGGGGGAAAAGTGACAGTTTGCCTATATGACTATAAAGGTGACCCGGAAGACAGTTTCTTAGATGGTCTTGTATTTATTCATACCAGTTTCCTACACTCCAATGACATCAACCCAGACTCTACAGTTGGGAGTCTATTCCTTTTGGAAGAGTTTGTTTTGGCTTTGATTGGTTTGACTATTATCCTATATCATGTCTGTGGGCTTTGCCAAGGTCAAACAGAGATGTAGAGGCAGCTGCCTCATTGAAGGTAGCACTCAGGAAAATGCATTTGCATATAATTTTTTCCAGAATCCTCATCAGGTCATTTCAATAAAGAATTTAGTTCTTGACCTACAAAAATAATTACAAAAATGCAAGCCCTTTACATTAAGATTGTAGAAATAGTAAAAATTACTATAAAAAGTCTACTGGTATGTCTAAATAGATGATAAACTGGGTCATGTGTATTTCTTACTGGACGAAGGAACCCATCTGGGGTGAAATGCATAGTTGAAAATTTTCAACCATCATTATGTTCCTGCTCCTTTGATGCACAACCAGCCCAAAAAAGATCAGTAGCTGCTCATACTGCTTCAACCACTGTACATTATCCTCTTTATAGCCTAGAGGGCTCTGTATAAGGAATAAATATAACTATATAACATAATATTTTTGAATCATGTAATAGATGTGAACAAAAGGGAGGGGGTTTTGCATGTCTTATGTGCCTTGTACCCAGTTGAAAAATAGAGGAATATCAAGTACTGTACAGTACAGTATACAGTCCCTGAATATGTGTTGCAGTATATATTTATATACCAACTACCTCACTTCATGGCTTGAATTTAACCTGTTTTAAACAAATAGACTATGGTTTTTAACAGAAGAAACTAGTGATTTTTATATGTTTACATAAAATTTGATTTCAGCTTGAACTTGATGGACAGGAATATGTCTTCATAACCTATGTAAAAAATTGGGTGAATAAACTGTGAATGATCTTCTACATCAGAGTTCCACTTATACATAGCAGGTCTTTTATCATCTCAGGAAAAAAGTTGTGTATCAATAGGAGGAGGTGATCCATAGATAATTACTTGCTAATGAGCTTTTTTTGTTGTAATATCAGGATCTGTGTCTTACACTTGGACATTGTGCGTAAGCATAGTATGTGTCTTATGACTAAATGACATTTGATAACTATAAATTTGAATTTCATGCTCCTGAAACAAACTATATTATTTAAAAAGATGCTAATTTTTCAAGGCTTTAAAGAAGCTTTGTAAAAAAAAAATATTTAAAGAGAACCTGTCTTTCTGCTTTCTCTAAGCAATTGAATTACAATATAATTGTGTGTTATAACTTACCTTGCACCCTGACACAATCCTCTGTGTAGTCCCAACAGTTGGGTTTTGGTTTGGATGCTTTCCAAAAAACAACACATGCACAGGGTGGTGAGCTGACATCAGTGGGAGAGGGAGGAGCTGTATAGGAGCACAAATGTGGGGGCTAAGAGCTGAGCAGTCAGCAGCACAGACAAGTCACATGTTGTTCTTTTAAATGCATCCAACCCCGGGGACGACACAGAAGATTCTGTCAGGGTGCAAGGTAAGTTATAAAACACACAATTACATTGTAAAGCAAATGCTTAGAGAAAGTAGAAAGTCATATGTGCAATGCAGGTGTGATGGGCTTCTGTAACCTGTCTTTAGTGAAAACTCCCTGGTGACAGGTTCCCTTTAAACCATGAAGATTTTTAGATGATGATTGAAGACTGTTTCGCTTCATTCAGGTGGCCATAATTTTAGTCTATGGCATTCGGTTATGGTGCAGTTAGCACCGGACTGTGACCAAGCCGGGCTGCAGTGCTGCAAAATGTAAGACATGTCAGCTGCTCCACTTTCAATAGAGAGGGGCAGGAAGAGGTTAGGGGCACTTACTCCTCCTCCCTTCTCCACCGGGCCATGTGCTACCCCTGGGATCCAGTCGGGGCCGTGTGAGTATGGCTTTGTACAGTAGTCTAGGCAACCAACAGTTAAATTCAAATTATCAATGGACCAAGTATGTAACCCGGGGACTGCCTGTATATATATATATATATCCTTTATATATATTGTATATAATGTAAGAAGATGCAGAATATTTTCAAAGATCCTTTCAATTTTCCCCATTTTATACTGGTAAGATGTCCTCTTAACTGGTCCATACCATTTATGGCTATGTCTTGGCATGGTTTTCTCAAGGCTCCTTTTAAAATACAAAATATACATATGCACTTTGTTTCATTTTAATTCTTATGGTGCCTTTGGGGACCATGGATGATTAACCAAGAGCTTGCAGTGTCTGATGTGCTCAACGTTCAGTGAAATACAATCTGGAACTGCATATTAAATGCACTATTTTAACCTGGGAAAATAGGATCAAAGCAGGACATGCTGCAAACTGAAAGTTGGACTAAGGGTTTGTGTAAAACAATAAAGAGATTTACACTCTTACTACCGTTGGCCATCTGAATAAGGGCTTAAGGCAATACAGGAAGAATTGAGCTCTATATAACAATACAAAAGACCGCCAGTATTAATGCACGCTTCTTTTTTCCCTGTAAGTTTAAGATTATCTGTGGCAATACTTTCCTATCTTCTATATTAATGAGTTGGTTTCACATACTTTTACCCAAAAGATAACTTTATTATGTAGAACATTTCCCCATCAACCTAATTATGTCCATCATAAGTATAATTTTGCTGATGTTACAGACTGTTCATATGGACATCATTTGCAATATGTAATGCAAAAAGGTGTTTAAGAAGTGATACTTTTTAAAAGAAGTGATACTTCTGTATATGTTCACAGTACCAAATTATCATCTGATGTCTATTGTAATAGTTTAGCTGATATATTACAAAGTGCACCAGCATATGAGCTATGCAGGAAGTGCATTTCGATGCCCATTCTGACCTGGATTCCCATTCAGACCCAGGCTATAGTCAGTGTGCAGACACGAGGCAGGAACGCCCTGCACCGGCCAACTGCCCAACCCAGCATCATCCGCTCCCCACTCTACTGGCGTAGAGTGCAAAGTAGTAACGATTCCCAACTCTGTGACAGGAATTGCGACTTAATCACGGTTTGCATGCCTGTTTTAAGATGTACAAGCAGCGATCAACCTTAATTCTTTGCATCAGTCTCTCCAAACTACTAGATTACTCAAAAAAATAGGATTTTCACTTCTGCATAACTATACTATATCAGGAAGATTTCAGGAGGAGGATTATAATGGAGGGCTGCAAAGTACCCCCCGGTTTGTTCTAACCGGGCGTTGTTTGACGTTTTAATGATTTTGTGAGTATATACAATAAAAATATTTCCCTTTACCTTGGTGAACTAGCGGTTGCCCCCATAACAGGATCAGGATCCCAGGCCACAGACACAGGAGTGAAATGGGGTTCAACCTGAGACACAGTGGAGTGCAGTGGAGGGAAAAGCGAGTAGAGCACTGGCATTTTTGACCATATTAATCAGGGCCTCAAAATAACTGCAAATGCTAGCTTATTAGCACTTGCGGTTATTTGCCCCAATCCGTCACCTTCACGCCAGTGGAAAGTCGCCGGCTGCAGGGCAGGGCCTGGCATACACACTGCGCGGCACCCTGCACGATACATCCAGAGCCTGAGACGGCAGCCTAACATAAATATCCCCCTATATGTCAATTGAAAGATCTCTACCATTACTCTGTAGATGTCCCTTTGTTCGTTGGGATATCAAGCGAGTAAAGAGTCTCATGCATTTGAGTACTTAGGGCTATAGGTTGATCCCAGAGTGAAGGAATATTTGAATTTATTTTATGGAAGAGAAAAGTAAAGATATGTGAGGCAGGGCAGGACTGCATATGCAGGGGAATGGACAATAGAGAAGTTATTTATTGGGGCTTAGGGGACAAGAGGGGTGTATTTACATGGAGTTGCATTTTAGAAAACTGGAGGAATAGGATGGCTGCATTTATATGGAGTTGAATGTTATAACGCTGGAGGAATATGATGTATGCATTAAAATGGCACTGCATGTTAGGATACTGGGGGACAAGAGGGATGGATTTACACGGGGCTGCATGTCAGGAGGTTGGGGGGCAAGAGGAATGCATTTACACAGGACTGCATGTTAGGAGGCTGGGGGGGTGCCTTTTATTTAGCACTGTATGTTGGACAGGTGAATCCTTTTTAACTTTGCTTCTTGGTGGATTTAAAGGGGTTGTCACGGATTTGAAAAACCTGTCTGCTTCCTTCCATAATCAGATAACACATGGTATTGCAGCTCCAAATGTGGCTCTGTTTGTGGAAGAAAGCAGCCAGCCCAAAAGCAAGACAAGAGGAGATTGTGTTTTTTTTACATGAGACTGTATGTATGTTGGAGGAGAAAGATATGTTTTACATGGAGGGGACTGGATGAGGAGTTACATGGAGACAATGAGCACATGGCAGGTTATACTGATATAGGTGAGGATTTATTACACATTGGTGCATGGTATGGCAGTAATGTATGAGACGCGCACAGTATGGCCAGTGTTTTGGTGAGACAACAGTGATGTGCATTGATGTAGTGATGAAGTTATACACACATCATTATTACGGTAACAAAGCAGGACAGTCTGTCAGACCATCAATGGGAGCAGAGAATGAGATGTAGATGCTGTTACTTGGAACTGAGGGCTCATGGGAGATATAGTATTGTGTGGGGGACTTTTGGGAGATAACTCTGCATACTATTTAACTCCATTTTGTGACTAGTTACATTGAATTTTGTTCATTTATTATGAATTTTTTTTCCCATAATACCCAGAATACTCCTTTATCTGTTCTGTAAAACAAATAGTATAATTTGAGGGAGAAAACACATTCAATTAGAACAGTAGATTTCATATGGCAATACTTTGAGTGGAAGAGTGTCTCTCCCCACTTTTTACCATTACTATTTGGCTTTTCAATGACTGCGAAAAATACTGGACTTTTTACAATTAATCCGCCCCAGCAAAGGAGAAAGGAGAAAAAAGGGAGAGGAAAAGCGCAGAGACTCAAGTGCAATAATAAGTATTAGTTTTTTATTAAAAAAACATTACAGTGACTCTCACTTTGTATATAACTAGAGAGGCATCTCAGACTCATAATGAGTCAGTGATGAAGATGATGCTGCTTGCCTAAAGCCACAAGGAAAAGCCCCACTGTCTCAGGGGCACAGTCATTTAGGAAAGTTGCACATACACAAATAGAGATTGCCTCAGCAGTGAGGATGGGCAATCAGAACTCAGCCGTGTCAGAACCCCCCCCCCCCCCTTGTCTCATCCAACCCGCCGCAGTCCCCTCAAATGCAAAGCCTAGAATACTCAATGGTAGATGCTAGAATGGAGCAGTTCCTGAACCGTGACATGATACCCAGCAGGAACTGCTCTGTTATAGCATCTACCTTTGAGGTAGCTGCTAGATTTTTAAAAAGAAAAAATATAAAACGATATTTAAAAAGGAAGAAAATAAGGAATTATTCACTTAAAAAAACATCGGGATGGGTTAGAAGAGGATTTTAATTTAAGAAAAGACAGTAAAAAAAAATTATTACAGTTGTATAAAATTTTATTTATGAATTTATTGATAAACAAGGGAGTGACTCAAGCAAAATGGTCAAGAGAGTTGGGAGATAATAGTGAAATAATACAATGGGAAGACATTTATAGAAATGTTGGATTATCTTCTTTGAATAGGAATCTCATATTTGTACAATGAAATATTATATTATGGTGTATTATTCACCAGATGTATTGTTTAAAATGAAACTGAGAGTAAAAAACCGAGAAAACTGCAAAGTTCAATACTGTAGAGAGCTGTTTGAAATAATTAAGACCAGACTGGAGATTAAGATATCTTACAGAAGATCACTCCACTTTTGAATGGAAAAATTTGATTGTTGAGACAAGTTTATACAAGACTGCCTTTGAATGAAGATACTATAGAGGCAAAAAATATTAAATTCTATGGGAACAATGGAATTTAGGGCATTTTATTTATTTACATATTTTTCGGGTGTCATCTCCAGATGTCAACTAGTAAGGTAGAGTGTCTTACTTTTCTCTTAGGTTATAGGGTGGGGGAAAGGGAGGTGGGGCAAGGGTTTTTATTATTATTAATTTTTTTTTTTTATGGAATTTTGATGATTCCATGGCCTTCAATATCTTAAAAATTGTTGAATAAAGTCTTTAAAAATATAAAATACCATATATACTTGTGTATAAGCCGAGTTTTTCAGCACAAAAACATGCCGAAAAACGTCCCCTCGGCTTATACACGAGTCAATACACGAGTCAATGGACTTAAAAAATAATAAACTTATATACTCACCCTCCAGTGGCCCCGATGCGCAGCGCTGCTCCCCCGATGTAATCGCGGCTTCTCTTCTGGCTTCCCGGCTCCTCCTCTTGCTTCTGTAACATCGTGCTGGGCGCCTCCATGTTTTTCTCCCGCATACTATGCGCCTGCCGCCCAGCAAGATGTTAAAGAAGACAGAAGACGGGCGCTGAAGCAAGAAGAGGACTGGCCCGGACATTGGGGGAGCAGCGCTGCGCATCAGGGCCACCGGAGGGTGAGTATATAAGTTTTTTAATTCTGGGCTGGCTGTATACTACTGGGGGGTGGCTGTATACTACTGGGGGCAGGCTGGGGTGGCTGTATACTACTGGGGGCAGGCTGTATTCTACTGGGGGCAGGCTGTATACTACTGGAGCAGGCTGTATACTACTGGGGGGAGACTATATACTACTGGGGGCAGGCTGGGGTGGCTGTATACTACTGGAGGCAGGCTGTATACTACTGGGGCAGGCTGTATACTACAGGAGGCAGGCTATATACTACTGGGGAAGGCTGTATACTACTGGGGCAGGCTGTACACTACTGGGGGCAGGCTGGGCTGGCTGTATACTACTGGGGGCAAGCTGGGCTGGCTGTATACTACTGGGGGCAGGCTGTATACCACTGAGGGCAAGCTGGGCAGGCTGTATACTACTGGGGGTAAGCTGGGCTGGCTGTATACTATAGGGGGCTGGCTGGCTATATACTGGGGGGGGGGGGTCTGTGACCAATGCATTTCCCACCCTCGGCTTATACTCGAGTCAATAAGTTTTCCCAGTTTTTGGTGGTAAAATTAGGGGTCTCTGCTTATACTCGAGTCAGCTTATACTCGAGTATATACGGTAATTATTTTTTTTTTTTTTAAGTACAGGTTTTGTGCCACTGGACTGTTAAATATCAAATGTGGTGCCAATATTCAAATAGATCAACCAGAAACTAGACCTGTGATTATAACATAAACTAGAGCTGTGATTATAACATTGGATGTAGGGTTTCTTACACACACTTTCCTGCTGTATCCTGATGATAATATCCTTATAACAGCATGGGTTTATGAGGGATTGGTCCTCTCAGACTAATCTGATCAGCTTCTATAAAAAGCAAAATTCTAGACATGACATAGGAGAGGTGCTTCATAAGGTATATCAAGACTTTTCCAAGGGATTTGATTCCGTACCACATAACATTGGAATTCTGGGCATAGGGTAAAATATGTGCTTTTAGGTAAGCAAATAAAACATAGTTCAGTCATTAACGGTGCATCCACAGATTAGGTTGCAGTTACCAGCAGGTTGCAACAGGGGTCAGCACTGGCCCTCCTTATTTTCAATATGTTTATAAATGACCATAGGTTTTCACAGTAGAATTATGATATTTGCAGATGATACTAAGCTCTGTAAAGTAATTAACATAGAGGAGGATAATATAATATTACTATTACTAGAGGGATTTGTAGAAGCTGGAGGCTTAGGAAGTGAAATGACTAATGAGGTATAGTGAATTACTTGGTAACACTGCAATAGAAAAATACTTGATGGTATTGGAGGACAGTAAACTTAATTTTGGTGAAAATAGCAGTCAGTTGCTGCCGAGGAAAATAAAATTATGGAATATACCAAGAGAAACATTGATACATATGTTGAAGACATGTTTTGCCACTAAAGTGAAGGGGCTTTACTTTACATATCAAGAAAGCTGTGCAGAACTATAAATAAATGTATATAGGTACATTTCATAATATCCTTCCCCCACACTTACACACATATTACAAGAAAGTAAAGTGACCAACCCCTTTAAATATTTTATTGCCTAGAGATTTCTTTTACAATTAATAGGTGTTTAAAAATAGGTGACATTAGCATGTTTCATTCAGTGGAAGGCTCAAAAATAAGGAAAAAGGAAGTTTCTGGTTTAATGTAAAAGATGACAGAAACACAAGAAAGATAGGTTCCACATTTTCATCACCTGCTGCGCCTTCTTATGACAAATTTAACAGGGTACTTTTGTTCCTCTAAAGATCACAGTGTCTGCAACTAGTAACCAACAGTCACAGCACCTCCAGTAGTCAATGGTCACAGTGTCTTCCCCCAGTAGCCAAAAGTCATAGCACTTGCCCCAAAGTAGCCAATAGTTATATAACCTGCCCTCAAAGTAGCAAATAGTCACAGTGTCTACCCCTAGTAGTCACAGTGCTTTCCGTAGTAATCATAGTGTTTGCCCTCAGTAGTCATAACGCTGCCCCCAGTAATACAGTCCTTGCCTCCAGTAATCACAGACCTTGCCCCCTAGTCACAGTGCTCGCCCCTAGTAGTCACAGTGCTTGCCCCAGTAGTCACAGTGCTACCCCCAGTAGCCAGTAGCATGTCCGTACACTTCACCTGTGCCACATCTCCTGCATCTCAGAGGTTGCTGGCATGCAGCCTGTAAGATGGAGTTATGGATTCCAGTGGAGCTGGGAGCAGAGAGCTCCTGTGGTATGCTGCAACAAGTAATGGGTGGGATGTATGTGGAGCAGAAATGGGAAGGATGCGCAAATGAGGAGGTATGCTGTTTGATTGCAGCACCCACACTACATAATAATACACATATTGTCCTCTTATAACCCCAGCACTCAATAATACACCACGTACTGTGGCCCTGATATTTAACTATAACAGTCATTTGGCCATTACACTTTATAATGACACATCCTACACCTGTTGATTATGGCCCCCACACTTTTGTATGATGTCCCTATAGTGCACCTCTTGCACCAATGAGCCTTTGGAGCTGCTGAATACAGCAGCATAGGCTGGGGTGAATGGAGTAGAAGAGAGCAGACTCTGCTCCATCATCGTACACAAGTCTAACTGCGTCTGGAGGATGCAAATAGACTTGGATCCGGGAATGACGCTGAAGCAGCAGGAACATCAGGGGCGTAACTACAGTGGTAGCAGCCATAGCACCTGCTATGGGGCTTGCAATGTCACGAGGCCCAAGCATCTGACACACTAACGAATGGAGCATGTGCACCATTATGTGTATAATTCTCCACATAGTACAGCATAATATGTATATAACAAATCACATATTGCACAGTTCACAGCATGAATTGGCAGCTCAAATAAGAAATGTTGGTGGAGAGGGAAAGGAAAGCAGCACAACAGAACTAGGGATCTTTTATCTCTAATTCCTGCTGTGTACTTCCCCCATGTGATCAACAGCTACTGGGACAGATCTATGTAAGTGTATAACTGTATATATCAGTGCATAAAAGTGTGT
Organism: Engystomops pustulosus; assembly: GCA_019512145.1. Taxonomy (NCBI): domain Eukaryota; kingdom Metazoa; phylum Chordata; class Amphibia; order Anura; family Leptodactylidae; genus Engystomops; species Engystomops pustulosus. Next base: position 151,803,111 of record CM033642.1, read on the forward strand.
GCATTGTCACGGGTGCTCCTGCGACCCATGTCTCGGGTAGCAGGAGCACCCGGGTGCCTCTCCATGCCCCAGCATGGGTTGCAGTCCGCCGGCTCTGTGAGATTTAAAGGGCCAGCATGCCACTAATTGGTGCTGCTGGCCGTCTACAGTGATAAACTAGCTGCCTCTTCCTTTGCCCCCTGCCTGGATCTTTGCACCTAGACAATTGTGCTTCTACCCAGGGGACATTCAAAGCACATGATAAAAGATCTGGGGCATGGAACCCAAATTTTTTAATCTTGCTTTGATAGATATACTAAGTAGTGAGGTCAGTATACCACTACCAAGTCATTACTTGTTGTGACATCATCATCAAAGTGCTTGCACTTGGTAATATTCGTGGTACCATTTTAGCTGTAGAGAGATATACAAATTTTGATCCATCCATTAAGTCATTGATGCCTTTTAATGGCTAGCTAAAAATGTCGATGATGCAAAGTTTCAAAAATACCTAGTATAACTAAATATATGAAGGGACACATAAAATACATACTGTGGTTGATGAGACAAGCGATATGATACGGAACCATCATTGCAGGGGGTTAACTATGAGACCCTGGGTCCCATAGCAAATTTATGCATGGGCCCCCATTACCCCTTAAAATATATATATCCATATTTGCACACTCATTTATATACACACAATTAAAGTTTGACACTCGTACACACACTTTTTATACACTTTTTCACACATAGATACATGTATACACTCATACGGACACACTTATGCATTCACATTGTATATACATTTACACATTCACCCATAGAGTATATACAAACTAATATAGCTTATACACACACAGTGCATACACACCTAATTTCCACACATATTGTATAGTACATACACATTAAATACATACATATAGTATATATACATCATATACTTAAACATACAGTATATATACACCATATATACACATACATCCAGTATAAACAAACCATATACATACATACGCTGGTGAACATATGATCCTGCCCCCATTCCCTGGCACTTGCCAGAAAACCGGGAGGCTCCGGACAGCCAGCAGCGGTTTAGAGGGGTAGCATTCGCAATTTCCAGCCTCAGTCCAGGGAATGGTGCATAAATCACAGCTTGAGATGTTACACACACACACACACACACACACACATATATAAACACACATACAGCATATACACATGCCCAGATACATATAAACATACATAACAGCACACCAAAATGTGGTGCAGATGAGGTGGGCGGGCCCAGCAGCAGCAGATAAAGTGGGTGGGCCGAAATGCTGAAGATGAAGCCGGCCGGCCGCAGATGAAGCAGACGGGCTGGGTAGCAGCACCCAAAATGGGCGGGCCGGGTGGTCACAGAAGAGGTGAACAGACAGAATACCTAGTCAGCACAGCAATCAAAAGAATGGCATGGGGCCCCCCATTACTGCACCAGGTGTCCAATCGCCCCAGTCCACAGGGATATGCCTGGGAGAACGGCATTCATAAATTTTTGTTCCCCCGTCCATCCCGGGCCCCTGTGCCACATGGGCCACGGCTGCTACAACTATTGTTACGCTCCTGCATCAATGTGAGAAGAACAAATAATTATAGCAGCAGCAGTTCATATAGAGAAGTATGAAAGTTTTATCGTCTTCTGATTGAAACTTGGACCATGGCCAGGGAGTTAACTGCCATATTAGGGTCAAGCAGGAGTTTTAACTAATCTCCTAATTTGGGACAATTGGCATCAACTTTAAAAGGATTATTTGCCTTAGATCAATAATCTGTTAGTTATAGGCTAAATTTCTTCTATCCTTATCTACTAAGAAACTATGGCTAAGATACTCTAGTTGGAGTGGCACAATCTCCATTTTTTCTAAAAACTGTGAAGTAATTTTTGAACAATTTTTTTTCATGCAATACCAGATGTTCATTCTATTCCTCTGATTCACTTGGGTCACATGGCTAATTTTATATATTACAATATGAAACGTTTCTGGGCATTCATTAATAGGGTCAATGATTAATGGTCAACGAGTGTGACACCTGCCACCCCGGGCCAATCAGTAGTTTCACATTACAAACGAGTCAAAAGCATCAAGAGATGTCCTGGCTCCCCGTAGTTGCAGCTACCATTCATGTCAGTGAGAATGGCACCTGCAGAGCCACTAGACTACAGGCAAAGCTCTCTGCTTCAGACAACATTTTTCATTAAAGGATTTCATTTGAACCATCCTTATGCTAAGTCAAGCCCACTACTGCAGATTTTAAACCTAAAACATGTGGATTATTATTGTGGGTTTTACCTATGATTAGTAAAATTTGCACATTTTGGTGGGAGGAGAGAAACTCTCAAAAAAACACTTTCAGTAATTTCAGAGTTTGCCAAGATGGCTGGCACAGACAGAAACTGAAAGAGGAGAAGAGAGAGATCCAGAAAATGATGCTCTACAATAGTGGACAGAGGGGTAGGAAGAAAAGAAAGTGTTTAATCATTCATTGTGCTCCATATAATAGAAATAAACAACATATTGATCATTGCTGTAAGAGAACAGTAAATGAAGCCACATTTGGCTTAAGTTGAGTTTTCCCCAATTTGTCAAAATTTTTGACCAAGCTTTTTATGGAAAAAAAAATGATGAAGGTGTTTAAAGTTTACAAACTTTTATGTGATCCCCTTTGGAAAGGGCCCTTTTGTGCTTTTGCATTTCCATTTTTCACTCCCCACCATCAAAAATCTATAAACTTTTTAAATTTTTACATGGAGAGAGCCCTGCGAGGGCTTGTTTTCTGCGTAACAAATTGCTCTTCATAGTGACCAAATTTAATATTCCATGTCGTGTACTAGGAAGCGGGAAAATAATTCCAAATGCAGTGAAATTGGTGAAAAAAAGCATTTGCACTGTTTTATTGTGGCATTGGATTTTACGGCTTTCACTGTGCGCCCCAAATGACATGTCTCCTTTATTCTTTGGGTTAGTGTGATCACGAGGATAGCAAATTTGTATAGGTTTTATAATGTTTTTATACATTTACAAAAAATTCAAACCTCACGTACAAAAATTTAGGGGGGCGTTTGCCATCTTCTGGCGCTAATAACTTTTTCATACTTTGGTGTTCAAAGCTGTGGGTGGTGTCATTTTTTGCAACTTTTGATGACATTTTCAATACTTCTATTTTTAGGACTGTATAGCCTTTTGATCACTTTTTATTGAATTTTTTTTTATTTTTCAAAATGGCTTGATTGTGGATACTATTTTCTGTTAGAGGGTTAAACACAGTAAAAAACATTATATTTTGATAGATCAGACATTTTCAGACATGGCGATAGCTAATGTGTTTATGATTATTTTATATTTGTTTATTTATATTTATATGACTTCTAGGGAAAAGGGGGGGATTAGAATTTTAGGTTTTTTAAATATTATTTATTTATTTTTTTACTTTTTTAATTTTTACTATTTTTCAGACCCACAGGGTACTTTAACCGGTCATAGAGGTAGGGAGTAGATAAAGAGAAAGTGGAGCCCTTCTAAGGAACCATACATTGTATGTGTCTTACAGACTATTTGGATAAACTGTTCTTGGGACTTATATGTATGACTTTATTTGTATGGTTTGTAACAGGTCATAGAGGTAGGGAGTAGATAAAGAGAAAGTGGAGCCCTTCTAAGGAACCATACATTGTATGTGTCTTACAGACTATTTGGATAGACTGTTCTTGGGACTTATATGTATGACTTTATTTGTATGGTTTGTACTCCTATGTTGGATGGCTGATGTTGAGTTTCATATATGTTTACATGTTCTTTACCAGGAGGGGTAGTTGTATATATACTTGTCTATTGAGAAGGTGTGTTGTTGATTGGCCTTACCTGGAAAATCCAACTAGTTGTTGGTTATATGTACTGCTGTACATTTTTTTGGTGATTTTAACATGTCCATGAATTTTCTATCGGGATAACCGAATTGCTTTAATTTTTTCTATCATTTGTATATATACTACTTGCTGCCTTATTGATACACACTCTTTTCTTGTGGCATAGGTATTCATTTTTAGTGTGTTGGCATTTTCTTAGATTGGTTGTGCAGGGGACCATTTATGCATTTGTATAATATGCAGCAAAGACTCACCGGCTAGGGAGAGGGCTCACAGGCACCCGCAGCCAACACGCGCCATACTATTACATCGGGAATGAGTTAAAGGGGTAATTTAAAGGTTTCTTTAGATGCACAATGAGCAATATTTACCACATTGTAATGGCACACATATACATGGCTACCAAATACTCAATGAAAGGACTACTGCAACAAAGGCAAAAGCTAAGCTACAAATGGAAATGAAATGGGCATATTTCTAAAAGATTTATGTTTGGCACACATAGATTTTAGCTATCCAACTAAAAGTAAATGTGTGAATTCCAACCTAATGGACAGATGAAACCAGGGCTAATATTCAGAAATAAAATATACATACAGGATAATTGCTAAATTAAGACATCAACCCATAGTTCTGGCTTTCCTCTAGTTTGTAAGCCTATGGCTCTTTACAACTAGGAGTTTTACAACTAGGTTCTACAGTATCACTTATATGAGTCAGGGGTATCATGGAATGCAAACATGAATCTTCCAATATTGCAACTCAAGAGAAATTATATGTTTAATATCTAAATATTCTTTAAATATTACATGAGATCCTTATTGAGAAGCTTTCAATATTCAATCATGAATCCTAATCCCTGCACTGCTATTTCACATGGATTCAAGATCATCACCATATGGAGAAACATGTCCTTTATGCCAATGAACCTATGAAAGTATAGTTCATAACCCAAGATGACAGTGATGAGATCTCACACGACTTGGTGGTCACCCACACACATAATTACTATGTGCTGGCTTGTGTATTGATAATGAGCAGCCAACAGCTGATAATAAACATTTAATGTCAGTATTCCTACCCGGCAAAGAAGAGAATTTTCTCTCTCCCACTCTGCTCCCTCCTCCTTTCTAAAGCACAGTGTTGCGTGTTTGGTCTGTTTGGGTCACTGAATGTCACAGCCTCACCCCACGCTGTCTGTGCATGCAGTAGCTGAGCACGCCATTTTCTGTGCCGAAAATTATGGCATAAAAAGAAAGGAACAGAGAAGCATTAACAAAATAACAATATATTTCTAAAAATGCCCTTTTGTGGTTGTACATGGACTTCACATTATATTTGTGGAGGAGAGAACTATATATTCTTTAATACAAATAAATTCAGAGATATTTTATCCATCCCCCAATAAGAGAAAGTTCCCATCCAATAAGTATACTAGATAAATGAGCATGTAGCCTCTGTATAAATATTAACACTTAAGTCAGAGGCTGGAAATTTACAGCACCATGTATTTTATAACAGAAAATCTACTGGATCTACTAAATGTAAGACTGTCATTAAATTTTTTTTCTTACCTTGAATATCAAAACCTTAATTTAATACATCAATTTATGGTTGAAATGAGGTAAAAAAAAGTGGGCAAAATTTTAACTCCATAAATGTAACCATAGAAACCTATTCAGAGGGGAGAAAAAAATTACAAATGATTTGGGTTTCACGTCCGTAAAAAATAGAAATAACCGTGATATTTCCTTCTGGGAGAGGTTTTTTTTTATTATTATGGGTGTATCCTTTATTACATCATTATGATTTATTGCTAGCTTCATTAAATATGTTTATTGTTTCTATATAGACATAATCCAAATATACTATCTAAAGTTGTTTCTCTATGTTGGAGATGACAACTATTGTCATAGAATGATGTGCAGTGCCCTCCATCAGGTTTGTTGTCTGAAAATTTTTACATGGAATTTCTTTGACTTATAAATTTAGTGTCATCTGTTGATAGTAGGAGTTCAAGATCTTCTACAATTTACAGGAAAACGTTATTGATGAAAAACTAACTTAATGCCCAACTCTAAATATATGTTTTACATAGCCTGATGCAAGCATTCAGTTGTTAAATTATTCCCAAATTTCTTATCTAGAATTGCTCCCTGCTTGCAGATGAGCAGTGACACATTAATGAGACTTCCAGAGAGCCGGGTGACATCACTGGTTCTCGAGCAAAGGGATAGGAATGGGTGGTTATGTTAGCACTCAGTCGACTTGCATAATTAGCAGCTGAAATAGCGCCAGGCCACCTGTGTGACCCCCACAGGAGTGTCCGCTACTAATTAGCATATTTTAAAAAGTAATTTTTTTTATTATTTGCCGGAATAAAAGTATTTCAGGATTATTCAAGATCAGCACCACAAGTAGGCATACTTGGTCTAGCTGAGTGATAGATTTCCTTTAAATAAAATAGGAATATGAAGAGTGATGACAGGTCTACTGTAAAAATACAATAAGTACAAGAAATTGCCAGTTTAACATTTCAGGGCATGGTAACCAACTATGGTAACCAACTCCAGCTTCTTCTTAAATAAGTTATATGCCACCTGCTATCCTGTATTTAAAATCATGTAGAAAGAATCTGAAGCTGTATGAATAACATAGATTGCCATTGAATATTGGTTGTAGATTTCTCACAGGACTTCTGCCATGTAAAGATGTCCTTAAAGGAGACCTCTTCTAACACGCCTGTGAGATGAGTCACATTTAGAGTCTACAGGGGGTTCATGTCTATAGTACCTAGAGACATGCTTTTGCTGTTATATTAAAGATGAGAATTTCATCTTTCAGACTGCATCAGGCTTCTGGTTTTGAACTACGGAACCAGAGATACAGGAAGTTCAGTACATATTTAAAAATGCAAGCAGCAAACAAAGATTCAGCTCTATCTATTTCATTAACTGCCTGTATCTCCCATTCACCACTCACTAACCACCTCAATGTGAGATCTCCTCATTGAACACAGTACAGTACAGAACACACACACTCAGCTCTGAGTAAGACCTGTAGAAGGTTTATGAAGTAATAATGTAAAGAAATTTGAAAACCCATGGTAGTGTGTAGTAGATCCAGGACAGATAATCATTTCATGAACCCAGTAACCCCTATACTTCAAGAAATCATTCATCTAGATCTAAGGAACATATATTTACAGAATTTTTATCTTCTATTACTTTTGTCTTCTTTTTTGGTTTCCTCCCATAGATTAAACTCCCATCAGTTTTGGGAAAGAATTAGTTGTGTAATATACCACATTAAATCTGCAATTTTAACCAGTTATGTAAGACAAATATCTGCTCCAAACAGACTAGACACTGATGAACATGATTAGCTGCCAGGTAATGTGCAGCCACTAAAGACACAAGATATGTGAAATATAAATCTACTGTTATACTGATGAATGAGATGTTCATAAAATTGTCTTGTTCTTCAGTCAGTATCGATATTGGAAATGTTCAGTACAACACACAATCAAGGTCAAACAAAGTATTTTGTAGTGTCTACAAAGTAGTAAATCTGAAATCAAAATATACTGTAGATGCTGAGTATACCAGTGTCCCCAGAGATATGTGGTGACAGTAGGAAGAATAAAGCTGGACCTACTAGAGCAAGCTGGGACTTGCAGGGCCAAGGGCATAGCAGTGCAACCTCAGACAAACAGCTTAATCATTGTACCCAATGCACATTGGAAATGGACCATCTATGAAACAATCTATGCATTTCAAGATTTTAAAGTGCTGAACACTGCAATTTCTTAATATTATGTTTGAATATGGTAGTATATCAAAAATTTTACACCTGCTATTAGACATTTGTCATGTATGGCAAGAAGTTCCATGGCATCTTCCATTGGGAGAAACAATAAATTTTGAGGCTTCATTTCAATCTGTTGGGTTCTGCCATTTTCAATAAAATTATCACCCTTCACCCTATGAATAGCCCACTTACAGAGAGTGATAAAACATTGCGGGCAAAAATGAACCTTTTGTTTATGTCAGGTAAAGTTTCTTGAAATGATACATACATTTGCTTTATGACTGATCCCCTGACTTATAGTAAATGCTACTTAAAGACAATCGGCTCCAAGCTGATCATGGTGCTGACTAAAATTCTAAAATGAAAGCTATGATATGGTCAATATCCTGCTAAAGTAAATACATACCGACCAACCATATAACAAAGGAAAAAAATAACAATGTTTATGATCACAATAAAAAAAAAAGTTCTTTGTATTTCGACTTACTCTTCTAGCTCTAGTTCTAACCTGCTATGAATAAGATATCATAAACATTATGCAGTGGATCTTTAAGCATGCTCTATCTTTACAAAAGAAACTTTTATACGCAAAAACCTTCAGATTTCATTGACACTTTACTCATATCATGTCTAGTGCTATAGAAAGCTAGATAATACAATAAAATAATATCCACATACTGTACATGAAAAGCTGATGATGTGTTAAGCAGGCTAGCCTTAAAAGACTTCTAGCAGCAGCTTCTCGGTGGTAGGATGTCCTATAATGCACGCTCGTTACCTATAGGGGATGAGTGACCCGTTTCCAGCTTCCTCCAGAGCATCCGTCAGAGCCAGAAAATAAGGTTAGAAAATATGCAAATGAGCCAGAGGTGCTCTGGCTCCCATCACCAGAGTATCTCCTGGTTCCTCCGCTACCTAATTCATGTACACTTCATTGTTATGGCCAGACAGCAGGTGATGTCAAATTCAGCCAAGCTACATTTCTTGCGAAGGCGCAACTTGAGATTACCAGCCACTTGCGTCACTGTCAGTCTGGCCACAGCGAGTGGCAGGAGGGGGTGCATAACAATGAAGTGGGGGGGGGTGTATAAATTAGATAGCGGAGGAGCCAGGAGGCGCTCGGGTGACAGGAGTCTGAGCGCCTCCGGCTTCTTTGCATGGCATGCAATATAGGACAGTCTGCCACCGAGAAACTGGCCTGATCTCTTAAGCCTGTGATCATCACAATATTGATTGTCAGTATTTCTAGAAACCGCATAGCTTTGTTAACAATTGCTTTTTTATTGGATTAGAATTTTAAATTTTTTTGTTATTTTAGTATTTGCTTAGATTGCACAAAAAATTACATTTGCTATGCATGGTGTCGTCAGCATTGTAAGTTCTTTTTGGATGCAGCAATATACAGCCTGTAGCATTCAGAGTGGTCAAACACTATAGAGTGGGGGCAATCTAGTTTTCTTCCCCAAAAAGTCTGCCTGTCTGTGCTTCCACAGTACAGGACAAGGAAGGTGCCAGTAACAATGAGGTTCTAGTTTTTTCCTAGCCCCCACATACTTAAAGAGGTTTGCCACTTACTTGATGTTTTGTGTGTGTGTGTAAGTTTGGGGGGCAAGAGCAAGGTAATTTACCAATCTACATCTATTAAATGTTCCACCTCACATTCTTCAAATGTAGAGTAAAGTCCCTGGTTAAGAAATGTTGTTTACCTCATCAGCCAGCCATTCCTGGGCACAAAATGGCCAGAGACCACTACCAATCTGCCTTCCAGGACCATATGATAGTGTTCATGAACACAAGCTTAAGGTCCTGGAAGGGAGATTCATTATGAAAAGACATAAATGGCAATTATGAGGTAAAAGACATATTTAGAATATACAACAAGAGCTTTCCTGATGTATATACTGAATATGTCTAAAAAGCGAAAAGTGAATATAACCTAACTCATTACTGCCTACCAATTAGTGAATATAAGTGATCATATCTGTCATGTGAATACATACCTAAACAATACTAATACACACTTTCGTATATGGTAGATATATGATAGGTATATGATTACATATAACAATGATTCATACATTACACCAGTACTCCAGTATACATTTACTATAACAAACATACACTTTGCATTGCAACCACCAAAGCTACACTCCACAAACATTATTGACACTAAGGTTGTGTTCACACTTTTAGCTTGAATTGCATCTTGAAATGTTATTTCAAGCACATTGGGAGGAACTCCTCCCCCACCACAAAAGTGTTTAGTCCTAAACAATTACATTTGGGTTGTGGCAACACATGTTGCTTCTCCCCAAATGTAAACAACAACAAGCAGTGCTTGCAACCAATCGCATGCATTCCACTTGAAACAAATATGCAACTGGACTAAGCCCCTCCTATTTGCTGTTGAAGTGCATATCGAAAAGCACGTCCAATGGAATGTGTGAATGCAGCCTTGGACACCAGGGGACAGTTGATGAGGTTAACGAGGACCTGTCACCCTGAAAAACAGCACTAGGATCTACTTACTAAAGTAAGCAGCTCCTAGTGCTAAAACAGAGGCAGCAGTGTTACACTGCTAGCTTTATGGGAAACTTCTGGTAACGCTAACAAACACTGCTGTGCTGTACACTGGAAGTGAACCGGCGTATTCATGAGGTGGCAGGATTGGGGGCATGATGCGCTGCAGCCTCCCCTCCGGCAAAATCTCCGCCCCGCTCACTCCATAGGTGACTGCAGCGTGTCATGCCCCCAATCCCGCCCCCTCATGAACACGAGTTTCCAGTGTACAGCGCAGCAGTGTTTGTTAGGATTATCGGAGGTTTCGGATAATGCTATAATTGTAACAATCCTGCATCTGTTTTAGCACTAGTGCCGTTTTTCAGGGTGACAGGTACTCTTTAACTGACTTTAACTGAGTATGGGGGTGAAGGGGACACCCTAAAGCAACTGGGGCCAAACGGAAAATATATACCTTGATATATCTGGACATGGGCCATATGGAAAACACATTGGGGCAGAGGTCAGGGGCCATATAGTAAAAGACATTGGGAACAGAGAAAGGGTCTTCTGTATGTGTGCCAGTTCTTACTGTCCTCTCCCGCCGCCTCCGGGACAGCATATGTCTCTGGCAGCATTTCATATGGGTGAGGAGGAGGCTCTTACTGCAGGCCCACACTGGACGTTGAATAGAAAGCTGTTATGGGTAGGACTGTCAGTGCAGTGAATGCTAGCAGCTCCAGAGGAAGATGAGACCATGCAATAGGTATAACATGTGAGTGTTCTGGATGCAGAGAGAGTGGAAACCACTGAGCAGCCTGACTAGGTCCTGCTCTGTGCAGACCTTGTAGCAGCCGCTACGAGTTCTATGACAGTAGTTCTGCCAGTGGTTATAGGGTAACTATTTATAGGTACTCTTCATATCTACCATATATGTATGTTAAGAATTTAGTTTTGGTGCTGTATTTATGTGCAAAGCCCTGTTCTGATGCTGTATTTTTCTAGGAGGCCTGATTATAGCTCTTTTCTAGGGGCCTGGATCTGATTCTCTACTTCTGAACACAGCCCAGTTCTGTCTGTAATGAGCGAAGTTCTCGGTTGTATATCTGTAGGAAGCCTAGTTCTGGTGCTGAATTTCTTCATTCCAGGGCTGTAATTCTGCATAGAACCCAGTCCTGTGGCTGCATTTATCTTTCTATCTATATCTAGATAGAAAGATATAGATATACTGAGATTGGTTCTGGTCATGTATTATGTACTGAGCTAAGGAATTCAGGAGGCAACATATTATAATTGGGGAGGGGGGGTGCACTATACCGTGCATATACAGGCTCTGCATATGCTAAAATTTATAGGGGAAAGCGCTGTTTAAACCAGTGGTTATACTATCATTGAACCAGGGGCACTATAGAGTATTTAATACACTTAGTTTGCGGGGGGGCAATTATTATGTTATTATTATTTTTTATATATTAGAGTGTCTTCCAGGGTTATGAAGAACTATTTTTGACATTCCCTTGTTGACCTACAAATGTAGAAACCGCCATGGCTATTGCCAATAGAAAATCATGTTGTGGATAGAAACAAACTTTACAGTTTAAGGCCACAATTATGTGACAACCCTAGTTAGAGATCTCAGATTTCAGAGATACACACTGCTAATGGGTTCATAAAATGAAGCATTCAGCCACAAAGTCTCCAGGGGAAAATTTTATCAGTGCAATGGGTAGTGAAGAGCTCAGTGACTTTTAACTTGGTATTGTCATAGAATGGCTCCTTTCCAACAAATCAGTTGGTCAAATTTCTGTCCTGCTAATTCTGTCCTGGTCAATAGTAAGTGCTATCATTGTAAAACGTCTGGGATCAACAATGGATTGCCATGAAGCAGTAGACAAGCACACATTCTAACAAAATGAATGCTGAAGGTCTTCTCATAGTGATCAGCAGCAACTGTAAAGTAGATAGTTAAGACCCCTAACGTGACCAAAATGTGAATATAAACATACATCTATATTCAACAAACTACTTATATAACTAAAAAGGTTATAGAAGATATTAATTCATAGACCAAAAAAATAGAGATGTAAAAATATGAATGCTGACAGATGTAGAAGCATAGATAAATAGGTATATAAACAGATAGATAGAAAGATAGATAGATAGATAGAGATAGACAAAGATATAAAGGTGGATAGAAAGATTAAGATAGAAAAATAGGCGTGAAATATGCCAAAAGAAACACAATCACTGCATTGATATAGAGATATAGAAATAGAAATGTAAAGCTAGTTACCTATAGAATGATAAGATAAATGGAAACATGGATAACATGAAATAGATTAATAGTTGTTACGAGTTAGATGTACTGTTTCTTTAAATCAAGTGTAAATGCAGGGAATTCCCTCTAAAGTGTGTGTGGGAATGGGAGGGGGAGCACACACGTCGCCGTGGATACGGGAGCCCCAGACGGTTGCCATGACGGCCGGCGACAGGAGTGTTACCATAGAAACGTGACTGGGTGTTTGTGGGGACAGAGAGAGAGAGAGAGAAAGTGATTCTGTGATATATACAGATACTGTGTATCACCTCGTATTGCTTCTAAAAAGGAAGGTATACAGAACATTTGTAATGAATAAACCTTGTACTAATGAAATTAATGAAAAGCTAGAGAACGTAATAACCTAAACCATTTATCTTATTCTAAAAATCCATTATTTACTCTCCATTTTAATTTAGTTCATGGAAACTGTTTTAATTGTACGTTTCTGGTTTAAAGGAATAATTTAGGTAGAAAGTTAGACATATTTTTAACCCTTTACATTATTACTAACATGCTACAAGTGAGAAAATCAAAGAATATATATATATATATATATATATGTGTGTGTGTGTGTGTGTGTGTGTGTGTGTGTCTTGGTAACAGTAGAGTCTGGTCTAAATATATCTCAATCTTCCCACAGGTTATGAATCCACAGGGAGGAAACTATAGAATATTCCTCTAATAGCTAACAGGTGGAGAAGACTTGCAGCTATTGAAATGAATAGAAACAACTCTCAAATACTATACTCTACAAACACAAAACAAAGACAGCGTAGTAAGTCTGCATATAAAAAGCTTGCTTAGAGTAAAGTCAGCACAAAAGAACTGTGCATTTGTACAAATTTCAGGCAGGAGAACATTATTATGATTAAGATTAAATTGGTTAAAAAAAAGGATTTAAAAAGAACAACCAAAAAACCTTTATTCTCTTATGTTTTCATAAAAACATTTGTCTTTACATTTTTCTGGGTAATTCATATGATAAAAGTGGACAGCCATAGTTGTATTTTCAGATATTTCAGATATAAGTCGCTTTAGCTAAAATAGTTCACCTTCTTTCCACCACTAGAAATCATCATAATCAGGACCAGACTTGTCTTTGACTTAGGACACCTGTGCCATATAACAAGACATTTGAATATATATATATATATATATATATATATATATATATATATATATATATATATATATATATGATACAAAAAAGAAAACCACAGTGGAGAAAAGCCTCAATAGAGGGGGGCAGAGCCTTCATGGATCCTGGCAAGATCCTTCTGTAGTAAAGTTAAAAAAGTGTAGGCAGCACTCCAAAAATGCAAAATTCCAAAGGGTGAAGTTTATTGAAACAGTGACAACATTTCGGTGTGAACCACCTTCATCAAGGGCTTGTTGAAGGTGGTTCATCATGCCCTATCTGTTGTCTTTATTGGAGTGCTGCCTACACTTTTATGAATATATATGTATATATAGTGTAATGTGGCTCTTAGTCTTTATATGGTTCTTAGTTAATAATATTATGTATTTAAGATTAATGTACATGTATATTTGCATACTAGACATGGTTTTTTGTTCAAGGGGGTGCTACAGCACTAGATATTTTTTGCCTTGAGGCTCCTTAGATGTAAATGCGCTATTGGTGATAGTCAAGGTTGAATAAATTGCACAACTGAATCAAACCATTAAGATCAAAGCACTGACTATAATCATGTAGGGATTTCACTCTCATTAATTTGAGGATCCCCAAGTACTGCTTGTTTGTCCTTCATTTAGGTATTAGAAATTCAGTAAATTAAAGAAACAATGTACTGCCTAAATATATGAGGTATACACAAGAATAGCATGTTAAATCCTGAATAATGCTATAAATTCTGAAGATGAAAACCGATTTTCATGCTAAAGGTCAATTAGATAAATTATTCCTATGGATAATCAAAGGAAGAAAAATAATAATAAATGACCCCTAAATGCGGCATCCAAACTTCCCAAGAGGTACACAATGGAGTAGATTTGCTTATTTTATGATTTACTGTCCTAACCATATTCACCATATTTATCCCAGTTGCTCTGTAGCAAGATCATTTGTTTTAACATTTCCCAGTCCTATTTTATATATCATATTAGTTGTCGTCATTAGAATGTTGTGGACAATTTTTGCAACAATTTTATTAATCTTAACCCACACCCTCTTTTCAGGCAATTCACATTCCTTTCCCATTGCTTTGTGCAAATTTCCCTAAATTTTTTCCCATTTGGTATTTTTGGTATATTTACACTGCTGTGTAATATGGAGTATGCCAGAATTCTGGTTCATTTTTATTTTTATGTCTCTCCTAATGCTTCTTTTTCACCATACATTAGTCATAGTATAAACAGTTTATTGCTCATGCTTTAGTTTACAAATGATAGGTATAGCATTGGGCTCCTATCCCCTATAAATGACTAGGCCTATACTAGCCAGTAGGTGATCATGTGCTTGTAACACTTTCTCAGAAGACACCACTATTGATCACTTGAGAGTGATGGTGTATTCACCTGCAGCGCATAGAAATTTATTGAGAGTGATGGAGTATTCCCAATCAGCGTATAGAAAATATATATATATATATATATATATATATATATACTATAATTACAGACTATTACTGTGAAATGCATATCCTAGTCATATTATTGCTTACCTTTAATAGCACTAACTATTTATCTACAATAAATTTAACTGTATTTCTCTTTCATATCTTTAGTTATGAATTTCCTCTTAATATTTGAGTTTCCTGAAATAACTGATCTTTCTTAATTATTTAGTAAGCCACATCTGATAACCAGTAAGTAATAACATATTTCCCACCTCCTCAAAGGAAAGATATTCCAGACTCCCAGATGAGTCAGCCAAACTCCCAAGTGTCACTTTTCCCTGTTCTCATGCTTTCGTTCATGCACAGACGCCTACATGTATATTGTCCTGCTAATGTATGACTTTAAGGCATCACCTGCAGCAGCACCTTAGATTGGAGGAAAGCGCAGGAAGAGGAACTTTGTGGACATAAGAATTTGTGGCAGTGCCAACACGCAACTTATCCATGGATGAAACGTGTATTTGTGTTTGTTCAGGGGTATAATTTGTTGTCTTTATTCATTGTTGGGCGTGCTGAGAGGTCATAAGTACTGTTTGCCATTCAAATCATAAGTTAAAGGGGTTGTCCGAGAGTTCTGGAAATAAAAATAAAGGTGGCCAGGAGAGGGCTGCTTAAAAAAATAAAGTCCTACTTACCTTCCGGTGCCCTCCGGTAAACAAACATGGGCGCCGGAGCAGCGCAGGACTCAGCTTCCGGCCGGCCGTGGCCGGCCACGCCTACCCGTCGCTATTCACTGCATTGTATATCGGGGCCGGAAGGTTGTCGGGTCCGGCCGGAAGCTGAGTCCTGCGCTGCTCCGGTGGCCATGTTTGTTTACATGGCACCCGGACCAGAGTGACAGAGGGATAGCGGAAGGCACCATAAGGTAAGTAGGACTTTATTTTTTTAAGCAGCCCTCTCCCGGCCACCTTTAGTTTTTTTTCAAAACTCGGACAACCCCTTTAAGGACATGTCCTAGACAAACACATTTGGCCTAAGTAGGCATACCAGCATGCATATTTAATGAAAAATGCACTCATATGGTCTACTTTATAAGATTGTATAGTACCAATGTTTAACTTTCCCTATTATGGATGTAGCACCAAGAAATTTTGTGCTTGCAATGAACTAGAAATCTATTCATCCATCAAACGACTGGTAACACCAGCAACCATCAAACTCTAGACTCTGTAGACAATGAAGAACAGCAACAATTCTTACTGAATTTAAGATGAAGATGTTAAAGTATTTCCACAAAGAGAAGATTCTTAAATATACTTAGGATAACAAAATAATAAATACTCTAATTCACTGTTAGCTAGATACCAGAGGCCTTGGAAGGTAAGTAGGACTTTATTTTTTTAAGCAGCGCTCTCCCGGACGCCTTTAGTTTTTTTTCAAAACTCGGACAACCCCTTTAAGAACATGTCCTAGACAAACACATTTGGCCTAAGTAGGCATACCAGCATGCATATTTAATGAAAAATGCACTCATATGGTCTACTTTATAAGATTGTATAGTACCAATGTTTAACTTTCCATTATGGATGTAGCACCAAGAAATTTTGTGCTTGCTATGAACTAGAAATCTATTCATCCATCAAACGACTGGTAACACCAGCAACCATCAAACTCTAGACTCTGTAGACAATGAAGAACAACAACAATTCTTACTGAATTTAAGATAAAGCTGTTAAAGTATTTCCACAAAGAGAAGATTCTTAAATATACTTAGGATAACAAAATAATAAATACTCTAATTCACTGTTAAAAAACTACAGCATTTAGTGTATACAATATTGGTTGCCCCAGGATCCAACCTTAAATTTTCTATCTTCTATTGTCGGGCAGGGCAGATTTTTCTCATGAAAAGCTTCTCCTGTCTGCACAATGCAGAGTGATCTCTGCCCCTCCCTGCTCCATTACAAGACAAGATCACACTCAGACACTTCCTGCCCTCAAGCAGCAGCATGCACAGACTTATTTTACAAACTACAAGTAAGATAAGGTCATTATAACAGGGAGAGGCGGTATATAGCAGAGCTCACAGTGTGTTTAGCAGCTGAGATATGGTATAGCTGACAATGTGTGCCATAGGAGAGTTAGCAGAGTGTCATTTTGTGTTATATACATCTCACGGATCTGATTATCTCTCATCTCTGATCTGTCTCATCTCTCTTTTTCCCGGGTTTGCCCCGGATTTTTGGTGCACGAGATCGGATTGTTGCGCATCGGCGCCGGCATGCACGCAACAGAAATCGGGGGGCGTGGCCGTCAGAAAACCCGACAGATTTGGAAAAACAGTTGTATTTTTTTTTAAAAAGTGTCGCTTGACACGCGCTTAGCTGCACCCAGCAACGGATCGTGAACTCCAGTGAACTCCGACGGACTTCAGCGCAGCAGCGACACCTGGTGGACATTGGGCGCACTACCTTAGTGAAGCCCTGGAAGACCCAAATCTTCCACAGAGAACGCGCCTCTGGATCGCGACAGGACCGGGTAAATAAATCTGCCCCAATGTGTCTGCTTAGAGAGTCCCCACCCACACTCTGAAATTTGACACTGACCATCGATGACTGAACTAAAAAGTAATAAAACTGAGGAAAACTGTAAAGTAAGGGGGTTAAAAATGACATCTGTTGTGTAAACAACACTAGGGGGTTATAATTTGAGAAGTTTCTTTCATGCGCAAACCCCTTTATAATAGCATAAGTTCTTTTGAATGTTTGGATGACGTTTTCTAGGTTCAGCCTCTTTACAGTCATATTAAAAGGCAAACATTTCCATTGACTAAAATACCAACAACCACTGCTGCAACCAAAGTATTATGAAGCAATCCAATGGGTCACACGCAGTTTCAGACAATCAGGGTTTATATGTGAATCATGGACCATGCCGCGGTTTTATTTACTCACCAAGCAATGGGACAGGACAGGATTTCGAGCATCCTAGTGATATATGATATACTGAATCCCTTCTTCCCCACAAAATAGCAGTGTCAATCTGCCACTGTCTAGAACCACCTTACCATTATAGCATAAAAAGGACAATGTTTGGTGTAAAATGGGGCACACATGCAGTTTGCCTGTGTATAGTGCAGAGTGCATCAAATTCAGGATTTCTGGCGCACGTTATTCATAAATCTGGTGCCCTGTGTACTGCCCTAACTTTGCACCATTTTTTTTTTCGGTAGACCTTTAACATGGGACGTACAACACATTTGCATGATAATGCAAAAGCACCGGAAGGTCCATTTCATTGGAGAAATTTGTGTTGCATGAAGAATAGTGCAGCCGTGATACAAAACGGACGTGTGCAACACAAATGTGGCGCAGGCACTTGTGCAAGCAGTTTGCACTGAAAAGAGCGCCCAAAGTCTGCCAGAAAACTGTGTAAATATGCCCCAATATGTTTCCATCAAAAATTGATCTTGTGGATGTGGCCAGGGCTAAAGGAGTATTCCCAAATTAACGTTATTGATATTGTATTATGAAAAAATATACACTCTTCCAATATATGTGGAGTTTGCCTGTGTATAGTGCAGAGTGCACCATATTCATCAATTCTGGTGCATGTTTTTCATGAATCTGGTGCTCAGACAGAGTGCACCAAATTTTTTTTGTACACCTTTAACGTTGGGCACTGCATGAAAAATGTGTTGCACGGTCCAACTGTATCAGAACACCTATTTCCGTGCAGAATTTTGTGTAGTGTCGGTTATAGTGTAAATACTACACAAATGTGTTGCGGACACGTTATAAATACATGTGTAAGCTGTTTGCTCTGAAAAGAACATGCAAAGTCCGACAGAAAACTTCTGCAGGAGTTTTAATAAATGGGGGCCATTGTGTTTTCTTGGGTCTCAAGATGTGTAGAATATATTATCAAAGAATACCATTAGGTACAAAAATACTTAATGGGCAAATCTTTTATACTTACTTTCCTTTTATTCCATTGTAAAATATTACAAAAAAAATATATTTTTTTGCAGTGACTTAATAAACGTATAAGATGTAAAGTAGGTTGTTAACAAGTATACAGGTTACAGGCAGTCCCCAGGTTACATTCAGGATATGTACTGTAGGTTTGTAGGTAAGGCTGCATTTACACTGACATATGCCCACACGACCCGCACGACCCTTCCCCTCTCCATAGCAATGCATAGGTTATGGGCTGTAACACAGGGAAAGATAGGACATGCCCTATCTTTTTCCTGTGTATGGAGAAGTGCAGTGCCGCACGTGTGCAGCATTGTATAGCTCCATGCTTCCATTGCTGTCTATGGGCGACGTGTGTACGGCCACATGCTTGCGGTTGTTCATACGTCTTACATATTGTCGGCTGAATGCAGCCTAAGTTGAATTTGTATGTAAGTCAGACAAGGTATATTTTGTAAATTTAACTCCAGAAAAATGTTTGTCTCTATTTTAATTGGATTTTCAAAATTTTAGGTTGTTATGTGAATAATTACCGTATATACTCGAGTATAAGCCGACCCAAGTATAAGCCGAGGCCCCTAATTTTACCACAAAAACCTGGTAAAACCTATATATTTTTTACTCGAGTATAAGCCGAGTTTGGGTTTTCAGCACATTTTTTTGTGCTGAAAAACTAGGCTTATACTCGAGTATATAAGGTAGCAATAATTGTGCTTTTATATGTGACTGCAAAAGCCATGTACAACTGAAAACACTCTGCCTAGGTCAGAGAATTGTCAAATCCATGCTGGATGTCAGCACTCTAGCCATAGTGGTCACATGATGTTAACAAAATACCAGAGCACTGTGCCACTGCAAAGCACTGCATCAGTGATGTCTGCAATTCTGGGGTAGACAGTAACTGGATCGAACGAGGGTAAGTACATCCAATGCTTAGCTTTAACCACATTTATCAGGCATACATGCCAGAAAAGGGCAGCAAGAAGCAGTAGAATTTCAAGATGTGCCATAGACCTTAATGGGCAAATGTATGCCAATTGGGAGTAAGTTTGGAATATACTTTCCCAGCATAGATTTTATAATCTTATTTTTCAATGTATTTATATGCAAAACAAAATACAAAGATAGAATGGACCAAGGAACTGGAGATTTCAAAAATATTTCAATACACTTCTAAAAAGGGTAAAAGAACACTAGTTTGCACATAGAGTAAGAAAACACACACAATACCTTACAAATTCTATACAAAGGTCACTAAATACATGACCTGGGATATTGTTAGCTGAAAGTTTTTCTGACTGTGAATATTTTATGGTAGAATGCAAAATGGGCAGTTGCATATTTTTCAAGGTAAATAAGGATAAGATGCTGAAATCATTTTGATACTAAACCTTTTCTCACGATGAAAGACGGTACATCATCAACCATCAGCTGTTTCAGGGACTTTCTGGAAATTAATGAGAACTGTACTGCAGTTCCTCTGCATGGCCACTTGACCCTGCAGTTTTACTACTGGAGGCTGGCTGGTACAGCCAATTGGTGCTGAACCCTCTCTAACCTGATACTGTTGACATACCCTGAGAACAGGTTATCAGTATTTAAAAATAGTCAGATATGGACAAGTTTGATCAACTTTTTGGCATTTCTACTAATGCCATACATATTGGAACATATACATATACTCTGAGTGACAACCAGAGATTCATAATACATTGAACTTAATGGAAAAATTTGGAGAAGATTGGCTTTCTGACAAGAGTTTGTTTTTCAGTTAACAAATTACTCCAGGTCTAGAACTTGACATTGATATAAAAAGATTGAAATACAAAGTACAATGCATACAAAATACTGTACTGTGTATAACATTGTTAAAGAGAACCCGTCATGCAAATAACCCCCCTAAACTAAATATATTTTCATAAACTGCCATGAGAGAGCATTGTCTCTATCCCTTCATTGTCCCTCTACATGCCTGTAAACCTAAGCAATGAGGTCCTAAAGCTGTATGCAAATGACCTGTGAAATGTCCAATGAAGCATTAGCATATTCAAGCTGTCCACTCTATTCATGTGTGGGAGGTACAGCCACACCCCCAGTGCATGACTGACAGCCTGTATAATGATGTGAGGCTGTATAATGATGTGCTTCCTGGTGCTGGTGGCCACGCCCCCTGCAGCCTGTGTGTGTGTTTAGGAGAGATACAGCAGCTCCAGGCAGCAGCCATGTTACAGCAGAACATGTCAGATTCATGTGTAGCTGATGTCTGTGTCTCTCACCTGTATATTAGGAGGATGCAGCATGTCAGTAGATGCAGCACACACTAGCAATACTTTACTATACATTACATACAGACATGAGCAGGGGGAGGAGAGGGGAGGGGTAACAGGGGTGACATCACTACCTCTGACCATGTGACCAGCCTCATTTTTATGATAAAGAATAGATGATTTTACAATGATTAATGTATGAAATAATTAGATAAAGGCTGGGATGGGATCCTTGTGAGCTGCTCCAACAGGTAGTGGTGACAGGACTAGTGACACAGACCTGATGACAGGTGTCCTTTAAAGGAGTATTCTCATCTGGGCATTAACATTCAGTTTCATTTATCTGCCATATATAAACATTTCTTCAATTAGATGTTATTTAAAAAAAATGTTCCTGTGTGATGCTAATTTCTCATAAATGTAGTCATATGGTCCCTTAGAAACAAGACTGACGCCTCGGATACGACGACCTCTGCTGAGTGATTGCACAAAGAAATAAAAGGTTTCTGAATATTAAATGTCCAGGAGTTACGCCAGGTCCCACTGCCATCCGTGGTAATGATAGCTGAATCCATGTAGACAGGCAGGGTCCAATAGCGCATGTCTGGCCACCGCTGCCAAAATGTGAGGTGGTTGTATCCGAGGAAGCCATCTCGTTTCTAAGGGACAACATGACTACATTTATGAAAAATTATCTTCACACAGGAACATTTTTTTTAATAAGAGCCAATTGAAGAAATGTTTACATATGGCAAATGAATTTAATTAAATGTGAATGCCCAGATGGGAAAACCCCTTTAAGTACAATAGTGAAACATTACTCAGTTTATAAATAACAGGAGACAATTCATAAGTGTATAAGCATATCATCATATCATACTGCCGTTTATGATCGATATCAAACCTTCTTAAGACTCAAAACAGCCCAGATTCCTTCATTTGCCAGGTTAGCATATTAACTAATGGTTTTATAGGTTATTTTGTAGTGGAATTTTTACTGCTGTGTGTACCTCTAGTCTTAGTTCCACATTGTAATAATTAGAAGATTCTGTAGTGCCGATTCATTTAGCTCAGTCTTGGCAATGTGTACACAGGGAGTATTCACCTGGCGTTAATAGACAATGGTCATTCATGTGTGAACATAGTAACCAAGCATAACCCAGGAATATTCATTCCTAGATGTGACAGTTGCTGTTTAATAAATAGCATAGGGTGATTTTTGTCCAATTTACGCTGTTGGCCACATATTTGAGAAAATGTTGTTGATTTTCACATCCACAGTACTTTACGGCAAAATTCACTAGAAAATCTACAATGCTTGGATGTCGGACTTTGGCATGGAATGTCAGTCAGTAAAATCTGTGCTAAAATCCCCCTCCTGTGAAATCAATGGGAGATTCCAGATTGGAATCTGGAATCTAAAATACACAACCCTTTAGTCAAAAATAAAAATTGGTCAGTATTTCTTTCACAATATGCCATAGAAAGTTCTAGATTCAAATGTGTATGTATAAATGAAAGGGTCTCCATCTTGGCCTCCATCTGCACAACCTGCTGCTGGATGGTTTCAGACACTTTGGAACGGCACAACATTTTAAACATGCCAGTTAAATTGGGTTTGACAGATAATTAACAAAATTAGCACCAGATGCCAGATTAACACCAATAACTTGCCGGTATCTGAAAGTGTTTGCTAATTTTGATCAGTGTTCTTTTACAATTATCTCATTTACATTTTTTCTGTGCTTTATAATATATACAATTCATGAAATAAGCTCAACTCGATCCCGACTGCCCATTGATGAAAGACATAAGCAGACACAGGTCTGGAATTCGCAGCAACATCCTTTGAAGTTGCTGCACTTTTCTTCTGATCCCACTCTAATAGCGGTAGCAAGATTGGGTCTCAGCCTGTAAGAAACAGCTAGAGACCCCGATTTATTATCGCTTCTACATTCTCCTTTTTTCACTGCAAAGTACTGAAGTAGTGAAGTAAATATAGGAGCCGGCCCTGCTGTACAGCTCCACGCCGGGGGTCATTTTCCCTGTAACTGAGGCTGTTATATGTGCTCCAGTTACAGGTTAGTAAAAAAAAAATATATTTAAAGAAAAAGTGGAAATTTCCACAAAAGCCTTTTATGACCTCCTGGGAGACATATGACGTAAAAAAACCAAACAAACAACATTACTTAGTACAGGCAGTTCCCAGGTTACGTACAAGTTACATTCCATAGGTATGTACTTATTTTTATTGCCCTAGTGACAATTGTAGTTTCAAAATTTTTTGTTGTAATTGGACCAAGGATTATCAATAAAGCTTCATTACAGACACCTTAGAGCTGATTATTGCAGTCTGGGACTATAGTATAGCATCCAGAGAGCTTCACCAGGTCATAGTGGGCAGAGGGGTCCGTCTTTAACTAGGGGTAGTCTGTAAGTCGGGGGTTCTTAAGTAGGGGACCCCCTGTATTTAAAAATAAACATTATTATTTCCAAAGAAATAAAGAAAAATCCCCCACTACACTATAAAAAACATTTTCATAGTTTCCCCGTTTTAATATTTAATGAGTTAATTTAAAAACTGAAATAATATATATTATATGTTAAAAATATATATATTTTTCTCCAGTTTTTGTACATAAAACCCCAGAAAAAAATAAAAAAAAGTCCTTTAACATTTTTTATTTTTCATTTTTATTTTTAAATACACCACAAACATTTTTAAGGTTTTGCACAAAAAAGAAAGTTATGGCCCTTAAACCAGTAAGTATGATAATTCACTAAAAAGGCAGGTCATTAAAACCTTTTAAGGCCTGAAAGGGCTTAAAATACTCCTATGTTACAGATGTTACAGTATTCATTGTTACAGTATTCATGTTACAGTTACAGTATGATACAGTATCCACATGGGACTACACAATGACCTTGACATTTAGGAAAATGTGTGTTGTTCTCTCATTTTGATCTTCAGTGTATGTATACTTATTTGGTCAATACCACTGGCACTAGGAGAATTATTATTAGGGTCTTATCATCCTTTTCTCTGATTTCTCTACATTCTGTTTAAATCTTTCCAGCCTGTTTCTTCAGATAGTTTTCTATGCAGGACATTCATAAGCTATAGTCTATAACAGGTACAGAGTAAAGATAAGCAGACCAGTTCGGGTCTGGGGTTTAGGTGTGTCCCAAGCAACCCGGTCATATTGCCAGATTGGCGGCCATGCAGGCAATCTGACAAATCAACGCCCTACCTATTAGCCGAACCCCGGACCTGAACTTAAAAAGCAATCCCTCACATCTCTAGACTAGAGAGTTGGGGATAAGTACCTCTGGGAACCGACATAGTGATCCTAGTTTAGTGGATAAGAACCTTTTTTGTTCTAAAAGTGCCAGTGCTTTCATTGAAAGTTTCCTTGAATTTCTCATAATTCAGGATGGAACAGGAAGGCTTATTATTATGACAACCTATGGTATTCTTGCACTGTGATAAGTGATCGGATAAGACAGGAGCTATATTTGGAAGGACCCTGTGAGGTAAAATCCTACTTATCATTTTGTAGTGTTTATTATCATTTTGCATCAATGTGAATTTGGGCTGTAAGATATCAACTATTCAAAAAACCATAAATCTGAAATGTACCAATTTATCTGTTCATCAATGTACACTATCACTATACAGAACAGTGTGTTCATCTGTATGATCCCCTTTACTCTTAACTGCTCAGTCCTTTTATGGTGTGACTGTAAAAATAATGTCGGCAGTAAAGAGAAATATGCACAAGGAGCGTCTGCTCTCCTCGGGTGACCTCAAGTTCTTGGAGCCACTGGAGGGAGAGAAAATCAATACTTAGCAGACAGGAGGGAAAGACAGAGATAAGGAGAAGGGAATTTCCTTTAACTCAAGGTTCCCTTGCACCTTACCTTTATAGTGTTCTTGTACTAATTCCATCACACTTCATAACTGCTGCATGACTACTCCAGCGGCTTCACTTGACTGCCCTAGTGGACACCACTAAATAGCATTTATGTCTCTGCTTTTATCATTAGCATTTACAGCACTGCTTTTCCTGTCTGAATCCCTCTCATCTCTGTCAGATAAGCTGGAGATCTATTTTTGTGAGAAAAAAAGGGTAACACTGGGAAAAGAAAGTAGTGATTCGAGT
This sequence comes from Engystomops pustulosus, assembly GCA_019512145.1. Taxonomy (NCBI): domain Eukaryota; kingdom Metazoa; phylum Chordata; class Amphibia; order Anura; family Leptodactylidae; genus Engystomops; species Engystomops pustulosus. Next base: position 151,828,606 of record CM033642.1, read on the forward strand.
AGGAAAGGCTCTGAGTGCAGAGGACACAGCCTTAGTGCAGCAACTGCTTCATTAGCATATGGATTAAACTGGGAATATGTTAGAATTGGCATAATAGACAGAAATATTAAAGACATATAGAAATAACCATTACTAAACTTGTGATGGTTATCAGCCAGAATGGAGAAATGAAAGAAGGTGGCTTCTATGTACATTTGTATGGAGCTAATCTGGGGAAGAGATGGTACCAGTATTCACTATGGGAACAAGTGAAGCCGTTGAAGGCATAATACTGCTGAGAATCCTCGGTATTACTCTAACACAATTTTCATCTTTGTATCAATGTAGTTTGCTTAAGAACTTATTTTTCCCCCAGAAGAGTTGTATTTTGTGGTGTCATTTTGAGTTGCCTATAATTTATTAATTCTTTTTGGCGGAACAAAATAAACACCAATTCTAGCAGTGTCCGTTACCCAATTCTGCCATATACATAAATTTCTTCAATAAGATCCTATTAAAAAATGTACCCATGTGAAGATAATTTCCCATAAATGTAGTCATATTTTCCCTTAAAAAAGAAGCACAGCTGTGCTTGGATACGACCACCGCTGCTGAAGTGATTGCAAAAGGAAACTAATTTATTGTGTATATGAGATCTCTGGGAGTTACTGCATGTCCCACAACTATCCTGTTCTAATGTACCCTGAATTCAGGTGGTCTGGATCTTAAATAGTGCATTTTTGGCCACTGCTGCTAGAGTGTGGTGATGGACGTATCTAAAGACAAATATCTTGTTTCTAAGGGACGAAATGTCTACATTTATGGGAAATTATCTTCACATAGGTATTTTATTTGAATAATATGTTATTGAAGAAATGTTTATATATGGCAGATGATTGGATTAAATTTGAATGTCAAGATATATCCCTTTAAATATTGTTGCAGACGAAATATACCCTTTTATGGCAATCATATTCCATTATGGCTATGATCTTTTATAACAGAATAATGCAATGTGCTACACTAAAAGAATATTTCAGCAATAAATTAAGAAACCTGACAAAGAGTTTGAGGTGTTGTTTTGGTCTCCACATTACCACTGATGTCAGATAGATTAGATGTGCTTGACAACAATTTTGGACTGTGAAGGCCCCACTTCACTACTTACAGTATACTTATAGAATCTGTTTTTTACAGGTTGGTGTGAGATAAAGGCGACCCCATATATGTTTTAATAATGGCCTAGGAAGAATCATACGGCACAATAAAGTTCATTTATTTGGTTTAGGAAGTATACCATTCATATATTTTTGTTCTGTATAAAAGACATCCATAACAACTGCAATTATAAGACAATTCTAAGTACTATTATATTCAGATAAAAAATTGTTGCTGACACATCAAGAAATATTACTGTAGCAAGGAAGATATGTCAAAACTAAGTTATATCTACCTGAAGATGCAACTACTGCGTGGCAGCAGCCTTAAAAATACTTATTTTAACTTATTATAAAGATCCTTTTACATCTTCTCAGCCCTCAAACAGTCAATATCTGATGCTTTATCCCTGAAACTGTGTTTTGCACATCTCTGGTGCTCTGATATTCCTGCTCCTGCTATATTTCTTCTGAAGTGAAGCTTTTTATGCATTTTATTTAGATAAAAACTCAACAGTTCTTATACAATGCAACAGTCTCTTTGTCATATTTCTCTTCACTACTCACACTCTCAGTTTTTCTGTCCAATAAACTCCTCCATACAAAATCTCCTATACTTTATCTAGCAGGCAACCAGTTACGTTATTGCTTGGGAGCGAGTGGGAGTGGGGTTTTATGGGGTTCATCTGAGGATAAGACCTGACTTCCTGATGCAAGGCATGTGGAGGGGATGAAATCCCTGTAGTTTTACTGCATATATAGAGGAAGTACGGGGTCATATAAGGACACAAAGAAGGAAATACACAGAGAATACAACGAGAGAAAGAAAAATTAGAGCAAAAGGGACAGAGACAAGGGAACAAAAAAGGTATAGACAATAGTTGACTGCAATAAAAAGCAGAGAAAAGCAGCAAAAGAATGAAAAGAATAATAAAAACCATATTAACAGCAGAGAAATGAAACAGGAATGTATAAAAAAAAGATCAGAGCTGAGGCAGTCAAAGAGACAACATAATGGCTTGCAATGCTCAAATTAACACATGTTCTCCATAGCCTTATTATAAAGCTCATCTGTATAATATTCAGAACATTTAAAGAATAATATTGTATTAAAAATTATGTGAACTAAAGTAAAAATAGCACAAACAAATTCAAGGGGGAGCTGTGCTGAAGGTAATACACCCATGTGTTGCATATGAAGTGTGCAACTCTGCCTGTATGTTACAGCATGCACACACAGGGACCAATTACAGCAACACCAGCTAACCTGCATCTGTGTGACCCTAGTCTTTATCAATTCATGGAACCCCCTCCCTCTCCACACACAAACTTTTACCGTTAATGATAATATTTCCAGGTTTTAAATCAAATCAAAACTTCATACTTCATACATAAGGTCCCACAGGACTACATTTATAATAATTACCTTTAGACTTCCAGAAATACTCCTAAAGAAACTAGCAAATGGTACATGGACACACAGGGGCTCATCTACTAAGGGTCCGCAGAACGCATTTTCGTCGGTTTCCGTTTTGCGACGCACCTGGGGATTGTGTCGCACGCGGACAATGCGCAAGATTTAACATTTAGAATTGTGATGCAAGACATGCACTTACAAGCACCGGGAAGAAGAAGGTGAACTCCGGCGGAACTCGGGCACACAATATTCATGAATCGCTCCGGACTTCATCCTCGTCGGACCATCCGAATTGGGGATTGCGACTGGACCAGGTAATTAAATTTGCCCCATTGTATTGGTGAAAAATTGGTGCAATATTTCTTTCTTCTTTTCAGCTATCAACTGAGTTATACATGTAGAACTAAAAGTTAGGTTATCCAAAGGAATTCCTGCCATATACTATGATTAAATAATAATAAATCTTTATTTAAATAGTGCCATTATACTATACATTGTTTTTACAGATTATGGGTTACATATACAAACAAAACAAGACATAGCTGACTAATAGTCAGATGAAACAATAGGAGTGGGGGCCCAGCTCACAAGAGTTTACAATCTATGAGGGTCTAATGCGTTGCGTATGAATAAACCCCATTCTCTCGTTTCGCAAATCTATTAGGGGGCTTCAGCCGGCTGTGCTGCCCGACAATTCTACACCAGGTAGAATTGTCCTATCTATAATCACCAGTCTATGGGTGGAGGGCAGGCATGGAGCATGGCCCTCTTCACACATTTCCACGTCCGCTTGGCCTGGAGTTGGCATAAGGGGGTAAAATCTTCCCCAATGAGTCACACGGGTATAGTACAGTTGTACAATACTACAAGTTGAGGAAATATTTTACACAATTAAGTATTTAATAAAACAAAGAAGTTTTAAGTGACCATTTTAGAGTCAAGCACTGAAAAGAAACAGCCATCAAAAGAAGGCTGATTGAATTGTGTTTCAAGAGCAATTCAACCAGAACATGTGAACTTTACCAAAGATTATGAGGGTTATTTATCATATGCTGGCACTATGTGTTATATATAGGATATCCTGCACAGCCTGATACATCAAGAGGCTAAATAACCCCCTATGAGTCCAATGATCGTTTCTGCTCAGGTAATTAATAACTAAACCAGCAACATTATGGCCACTGAAAGAGTTGGAGAAGATATAACCAAGTGCTAAGAAGATACCAATGTGTTACTGCTGGGATATTCTAATCATAATCTTTCCAGCATATTCACATTAATCGAAACTGTCTAGCATTGAAACAGTTACAGAGGGCAGGTGAGAACTTCTCTTTTATGTACAGGGTTAATCAGAGATACTATCGAGAGACCTGTTTCCGTGGGCACACCCCTCCGTTGTTAATGATGCAATGTTACAGCATCTATGTCCTCAGGGAGACAAGCATTCATGCTGCCTCCCTCCTTAGGGACACAAAGTCCCACAGGCAATTTGTTGGGGATTTCATATGTCATTACCCTAAAGAAAGAGTTCAATCTTAGGTAGTTACAAAGACATATGGACAGTGGACTGAATAATTCTCTCTTCTCTTTCCTCCCAGAATTCAGTTTTGTTATAGACACATAAAATCAGACACATAGGGGGTCATTTATCAGCGCCTTTCAAACTGAAAACTGGTCTCCCTTGCAAGACCTATTGTACCTTATTTATACACCACAATTTTGGTGGTTTTCCAACACTCACGACTTGTTTTGCTTTGGGTGCAAAATTTTGGTGCCACTTGGGAATCAGACACTTTTCTGGCACCTCTATTTTTCCAACTCGTTTTGTGATGCAGTTTTTACACACAACTAGAGCAGCTTAAAGCTGGTCAAGGGAGCTCTATTTCACCTTCATGATGTGGAGGCAGTTATTAAACTTTTGGTTTGTGCGCCAAATCTTTAATCAAGAGAACTGGTGGATTCACAAATTTTGCACCCAAAAATAGAACAAGTCGGGAGTTTTCAGAAAACACCAATATTGTGGTGCCAACATTGTATAAATTCAGGTGCAAGATGCACAGCATGAAAAAAAACAGTGCCAGTTTTCCATTTGAAAGGCCATAATAAATGCCCCCCAGAGAGCCTTTAAGAAGTTCATGCTGCCCATGGTCCTAAGAAGCATGTCACTTCTGGCAGGTTGCTTTTAAATTCAGGATGTCTATGATCAAGCTGGTAATTTCTCCTAAGAACTTTGTTGGTTGGTGCTACTACAGTATGATTTCTACTATGAAAAATTTATTTTCATAGTATTTAGGGAGTGGTGAGTGAATATAAGGCAACTTGCCAACAAATGTATGCCACACACCTGACACCAACTAATAAGTATCCAGTCTGGCAGAATACAACAAGATTGTTACATGTTTCTAGAACCATAGATCCTGTCATAAGTAACAACCTGAGATTATAACCAATTTATATTTGAAGGTTAAAATAAACAAACTTTAATGCAATGATTATGTGTAAGTTGGATCACAGTAACACACCAGTTCCTTTCTTTCCTTTTTTACTGGTTTTCATTTATCTATTATCCATTGCTTTTTTGAAGTCTCTTTTTGCATTCAATTCATTTGCAAAAAGATACAGCATAAGATACAATCAATACGGCATATGCTATCATAATGTTCCATAGCCTAGAATAGGGGTAACACAATGGTGATCCTCAGTGTCATACTAAAAAAAAAAACTAAAAAGAAATATCTCAGACAGGAATAGGACTGAGTCACTACTTAGAATGACCACTGCATATAATTACAAGGAGAAGAATAGTCAGAAAGGAAAATGATAGGTAACAAAGGAGAAGGAACAGAGGTAAGAGACGTAGAATGCCAACCAGCATTGCCCTTAGTCCTTTAACCTGGATTAGCATCCTCGGGGCGTCAATACAGCTTATAGGTAAGGCAGAGATGACACCAATAGACTCCATTACAATATAAGTTTTCTTAGGTACCCAGAAATTCTAAATCCACCACTTAAAAGACGTCCCACACTTTCCCTTTTTTGTACTCCCCTTGTAAGTCTCATAGCATTTCTAATGTTGTAGAATATTCTTATGAAGATATAGAGAATTCAAGGCATAGAACTGTTGGATTACAAAGGGGTCATTTATTATGGCCTTTTAAACGGAAAACTGGCAGTGTTTTTTTTTCCTTTCTGCGTCTCTTGCCCCTAATTTATGAAGTGCTGGAGCCACAATATTGGTGTTTTCCAACACTCTCAACTTGTACTATTTTTGGGTGTAAGATTTTGGCACGCTTGTGAATCCACCAGTTCTCTGGCGCTTCTATTCTTGACACATTTTTTGCCGCATTTTGTTGCACACAAAGAGAGCAGCTAAAAGCTGGTTTTGGGAGTTCTAAACCTTTTAGTCCATGCGCCAATTCATTAATCTTTTGCAACTCAAACTTACATTCCACTGAAAAAAATAGCACAATTCAGGCGCCACCCTGCGCCAAAATTAATGAATGCCCCTCAAAGTTTTTTTTAATGGGAAATTAAGAAATGGAAGACAGAAAACATGAAATTAGTAAACAATGAAGCATACTGTATATTATCAGAATCTAGGGGTCCTCCAGGAATACATTTCCATAATATAGTTCAGGCTTATAAATGGGAATAAATGATACCTGGATATATTCTTGTTTATTATGCATTCCTGAATATATATCAGATATTTGGCTAAACCACCTCCATAGAGGGCCTTGCTAAATAAAGTTTTACTATTAACCATGATTCTCCATTCTGAATGTCAGTAGGAACAACTTAAATGACTTTAGAAGCCACTTCCAACTTATAGAATACGTGGCTACATATGCTTTAATCTGAAACCATAGAGAAGGATGTCTGACCCACCCACTGAACAGGTGAAACCAGAGAAGCCGGATCTGTATTAAATAAATTATGAGCCAAAAAACCAAACCCAGTTACTACCCTTACTGACAAGATGAGAACTGGGAATAGAAAAAAGAAAGAGAAGTAAGCTGAGGAGAATGGGAGAAAAGCCAATTTGCCTTCTCATAGGGAAGGTTTACAGTCACCAAAAAACAGGAACAATTCAATTAGTCAGAGTCACGCGGAGAAAAACCCAGCAATAATACATTTGGACAGATGTGCATATAACGCAAATCTTTGCCAATTATGTCAGAAGCATGTGCACAATCTTATAACCGGGCATAGTGGGATGCCATCCTAGCTTTTCACTAGAACGTATCTATCTTTGCATAAAAAGTCTACATATTACAATCTTTATAATTTCATTCTCACACTTTTGCATCTAATAAAACAGCTTGAAAACATATTTACGTGTACATTAATATGACTTCTGTGTGTTAGACAACAAGTGGACACATACAATGCTTTCTGACAATCTCCATAAAACAGAGCTGTTCTTTTGGCTAGAAATTAATATAAAAATATAATTTACCTTTATGACCATTTGTTGCATGATTTAGCTTTACTGAATATCCATACTATGAATATAATACTTGATGGACATCTACCGTACCATTTGTTTACTACTGATCAATTCCTGAAGAACTATGCTCCTTATTACAATATTAAGCAACTAGCCATGGTTTTGTGCCAGGTTCTAAGATATTAATACGCACTTTTAGGATTGAAAAGGTGTTCCTATGCTGAGACAATTTCTTAAGGCTATAGTGCTCAATTTTTAAATTGAAAAGGTTTTTGGTCAACCAATTTTCTGGCTCCAATCTTTGCCTATTAACCTTGAATGCAAATATGAAAATGTGTTAATAGTAAGCATTAAAATCAGTATATTAATGGTAAAATGCAATAACTTTCCATAGTTGTATGACTCAGAAGGCTACAAATTGCAAGTAGTACAAGGTAACATTAGTCTTTTTTGTGATTCTAAATAATAGCATATATAATTAGATATAATACATATAGATACTCCACAGCAGCTGCAAATAACGGAATGAATAAAGCATTGACGTGTCATGAATATGATGTGTGTCCAGCACAATATAATTCTATTCATGTAATGTGTGCAGGATCATTGTGTGAGGCCATTACAGAACTATTTTCTGAGCCCCTGAACATTTTTAACATAGTAAGAAAAATGTCTTTCTTCTTAGGTTATAATCATACTCTGGATCTGTATACTTCCCTGGGCAAAACCTAAAAATTACAAACAAACCTGCAATTTTGGACCTAAAAAGACCTTTCATTACCAATGGGATACCAATTTACAAAGTAAAATACTTTAATTGTGTATAAAATGAGACCCCGATGGACCTAATGAATAACAATGTTTAGTAGTTACTAAGTACCGTAGTTGGCCACCTATCAGATCCTTCTTACTTTTCCTAACTTAAAAGATCGATTTATTATTGTAATAATTTGTTATACAGTGCCTTGCAAAAGTATTCGGCCCCCTTGAACTTTTCTATTATCATTTTTTTGGTGAAGAATCAACAATAAGTGGGACACAATTCTGAAATGGAACATAATTTATTGAATATTTTACATTTTTGTAAAAGATAATAGACTGAAAAGTGGGGAGTGCAATATTATTCCGCCTCCTTAAGTTATTACTTTGTAGTGTCACCTTTTGCTGCGATTAAAGCTGCAAGTCCCTTTTGATTGAATCTGAAAATCTTGCCCATTCAAAAACAGCTGGAGCTCAGTGAAGTTGGATGGAGAGTGCTTATGAACAGCAGTTTTTAGCAGATTTTGGTCTGATCTTTGACTTGGCCATTCAAGACCTGGATACGTTTATTTGTGAACCATTCCATTGTAGATTTTGCTTTATGTTTGGGATCAGTGTCTTGTTGGAAGATAAATCTCCGTCCCAGTCTCATGTCTTTTGCAGACTCCAACATGTTTTCTTCCAGAATGGTCCTGTATTTCGCTCCATCTGTCTTTCCATCAATTTTAACCATCTTCTCTGTCCTTGCTGAGGAAAAGCAGGCCCAAACCATGATGCGGCCACCACCATGTGTGACAGTGAAGATGGTGTGTTCAGGGTGATGCCAAACATATCGTTTGGCATTGTGGACAAAAAGTTTGATTTTGGTTTCATCTGACCTAATCACCTTCTTCCACATGTTTGGTGTGTCTCCTAGATGGCTTGTGGCAAACTTTAAACAAGACTTGGTATGGATATCTTTGAGAAATAGCTTCTTGCCACTCCTCCATAAAGGCCAGATTTGTGCAGTGTACGACTGGTTGTTGTCCTAATAACAGACTCTACCACCTCAGCTGTATATCTCTGCAGTTCATCCAGAGTGATCATGGTCCTCTTGGCTGCATCTCTGATCAGTCTACTTGTTTGAGATGAAAGTATAGTGGGACAGCCGTGTCTTGGTAGATTTGCAGTGGTCTAATACTCCTTCCATTTCAATACAATCGCTTACACAGTGTTCCTTGAGATGTTTAATGTTTGTGAATCTTTTTGTATCCAAATCCGGCTTTACACTTCTCCACAACAGTATCCGGGACCTGCCTGGTGTGTCCCTTGGTCTTCATGATGCTCTCTGCGCTTAAAACAGAACCCTGAGACGATCACAGATCAGGTGGTTTTTTACAGAGACCTGATTACACACAAGTGGATTATATTTATCATCATCAGTCATTTAGGAAAACATTGGATCATTCAGAGATCCTCACTAAACTTCTGGAGTGAGTTTGCTGCACTGAAAGTAAAAGGGCTAAATAATATTGCACGCCCCACTTTTCAATTTTATTTTTACAAAAGTTTAAAATATCCAATAAATTTCATTCCACTCCACAATTGTGTCCCACTTGTTGATTCTTCATTAAAAACATTTTTTACAATTTTATATCTTTATGCTTGAAGCCTGAAATGTGCAAAAGGTAGAAAAGTTCAAGGGGGCCGAATACTTTTGCAATGCACTGTAAATAGTATAATCAAAACAAAAATACCAGAATAATGAGGTCCTGTTCACATTACACCTATGATTAACATTAACAAATGTAACATTAATAAATGCTGGGATTTATCACAGTTTGTACGAGTGGCGCAAGGCCAGGAATTGCATTCATTTCACCCTTATGCTACGCTAATGTGCCAGAGCTTGATAAATCCCCTCTATCTATATATACATTTACCGCAAAATTAATTACATTATTTTCCCATCAATGGCGGTGTATGTAAAGACATACAATCAATAACCCTTAAACATAATAGTCAATATATAGTTCACAAAACAATGCAATGTCTACGTAAAGATGATCCTGCCATACAAGAGACATTTTTTAAAAAGCTACTTATGCCACATTTCTATTTTCTACCCTTGATTTAAAAAAAATAAACCAGTCACTGTGAGTGCATGTTTGAGTAGAAACAGTAAAATTGTGAACTGATCCCAAAGTGTGTATTTACTGCTAGGGAAGAATTAGCCAACTGGGAATGTAGGGCAGAACGTTTATTCATATCTCACCATGAACTGAAAACATTCTAGAAACAATTGTTGACATTTTGCACTTACAAAAGTGGTCTGTCCTCTTTAAGGTCTTACTCATAATGCGGTGAAATATAAGAAATATCATCTGCCCTTCAATAGGTTGGTTACATTACTTGCATGGGATATGCCTCATTGACCACAATATGGTGTTTCAGATTTTTAAAAACAGTGTAGTGTTTTACAAGACAAAATAGTGCAATAAACCTTCCAGACCATTGTGAGTAGAGTCATACTTGTGAATATGATAACCAATATCAATAAATCCAGATAATGTTAAGGCCTATTTACGCAGTGTAACAATTTTCAGGAACTACTATTTCTAGGAACAGTCCCTCCCTATTATTGACCCATTGAGTAGGCAGTGCAGCAAAGAAGTAGGCAATGATTGGAAACCTGCTGGTTTGGTCGGTATAAAGGGACTTTAGTCATACTTTAAGCTGATCCCAGAATGAAGGCCATTGCCTTAAAGGGAACATGTCCCCAGGTTTTACCCTACTAAACTACTATGGCACTCAGGAAGGGTATGCAATGTCCTTTCTAGAATACTCTTTTATAAAAAGTCTCAACTGTTAACCTATAAAAAAAATCTACCCCAAAGTCAGGCAAATATGACTATTCTCAGCTCATTTTCACATGAGATAAGTCTAGTTTAGTGGTTGCAGGGGTAGTGTAACTTCAAAAGCCCCTATCGTCTGTTCTATAGGACCTGCTTTATGTGTCATATTTAAAATAAGAATCTATTCTTTCAGATCCCCCAAGCTTATGGTTCTGTGAGCTACAGAATTGGCCATACAGGCGGCAACTGGATCTTTATATGCAGCTTGAATTTACAGCTATGTCTTTAGCTGCCTCTATCTCTGGTTCTGTAGCTCACAATGCCTTAGGAAATCTGCAAGATTAGATCCTTATCTTAATATGATGCAATGTACTATAGAACAGAATATAGGATATAAGTGACACTCCCCCTGCAACCACTAAACTTGACTCTTAGGTGAGAACTTGAAATTAGGTGAAAAGAGTCATATTTGCCTTTGGGGGAGATATTTTATGGGTATACCGATGAGATTTCACAGAACAGAAAGAATTTTAGAAGGGAAGTTTATCAATACATAATATATTTGGTGAAGGTGTACCTAGTGGTTGGTTAAGTTGAATTTAAATTTTGCACCAAAAATTTAGCAGCAACTTAATTTATAAATAAAAATATTGATAACCACCAAAACCTTTATAATAGTGGAAAATGTGGCCCTTGTGCTATCTACCAACATTGATAAGAAATACAGAAAAAATAGAATAGAACATATAGAAAAAGAAAAGGTAAAGTTTCTTTAAAAATAGCAAAAAATACACCACTGTTTTAATTTTTTTACCCTGTTTTATAAACCCATCTATTTATAACTCTTGGACACGACAACCATCTTTTCCTTTCAACAGAGGGGAATTGTGTCACACACAAATGTAAGTATAGAGGACACAATTTATTGCAGTTTCAGAAAGTACCCTGCTATTTTAGTGTAGACATAGCTACTGGACATCTATATTCTGGATGGGCATGTGAAGGTAGCATTAGCTCCACAGCCTTCCCAGCATCTAGCGAAGCAGATCACAATATGTGCTTGTAAGCTAGGGATTCACAATGGTAGGGAATAGTACACATAACACACTAACAGCCATAGAATAAAACATGTTTAACAAAGTGAGTAGAGTTGAATATTTCAAGGGTTGGGATATATTAGATACCAAGGGAACGGTCAGTGCTTGAGGGTGATGTGCAAAAAGCATAAAAATGTCCATTTGAGTGATATTTTCAAGGTTCAAATTGTGAAATCAGCAAAAAAAAAAAAGAAAAAAAAACATATGGTCATGGAAACTGAAAGCCAGTGTAACCATTATAAAAGGTAACAGTGGATATGATAGAAAAGTGTGCATCACAGTTTATTGCATATGACACTGTGTAAACTGACCCCTGTCCAGGAGCAAATGCACCTACAATTTAGATATCATTATAGAACTATAATTGGCGTAATTGGTGATAGTATCCAGTATTGACACAAACAATGACATTTTTCTGATATGATAAATTATGAAATTTATATCATAATGTATACCTAGGGTAAAATAGCACAAGGGTGCACATTAAGAAGAAGGAAAGTCAGCAGCAGCAGTCATTCATATAACACATATCACCAACCTAATATATGATTTTTCCTAATGGCAGGATAATGCTTCTTGCCACACTTGAACATTTTTTAGGAATGGTTTGAGGAACATGAAAAAATTGGCAAGGTCTTGACTTGGCCTCTAAATTCCTCTGCTATGAATCTAATCATTCATTAAGGCAATCCAGCAGATATCAAAGGGCACCTTGAAGGAAATCTACCGTCAGGAATCTACTTACAATGCCTAATCCCTATACAGTTTTTACTATTTTCTTAAACATATCCTATTTGTATTAAAACTTTATTTCGTGTATACACTAATTAGCTATAGAGGCTACTAAGTGCTTGGAGTAGCCCCTGTAAGCCGGTCGGGAGCCACTGCACCTGCAAGGATGGCTATGCAGAGGCTACTCCACCATGGAGCTCACTGGGGCTACTTCATGCCCGTAGTAGCCTCTACAACTAATTAGCATATACATGAATGTTTTAAAACAGAAAATGGGAAAAGCTGTATAGGGAGTAGGCATATTTGGGGAAACTACCTTCTGAATCTACTAAGTTAGTGGATTGCTGATGGTAGATTTTCCTAAAGAGATCAGGAAGGGAATCATGTTTTTTCATGCTATGGCTGAACAGTATAGTGTTTTCTCATATAAAGAAGAGAAGTAGATATACAGGTAGTCCCTATCTTAAGAACACTTGACTTAGAAACGACTTTAAGTTACAAACGGACCTTTCTGTTCTGACTTACATACAAATTCAACTTAAGAACAAAAGTACTGAAGCTTTCTGGTATGTAAAACGTGGACTGCCTGTACTGAGAGTGTGCATACACGAATATATATATATACAGTATATTAACAAAGTCTTTTCTAGATATAGACAACAACAACAATACCACTCCGTATATTATACCTTATGGTCTTGACAATACAGTAGGTCTACTGAACAATTACTACTCTTTATAATTAGGGTGTCTCCATTATGTCCGCTCTTTGGGATGATCAGTATTTCTATACATCCATCTGTCATTTAAAGGAATGATTGTCACTAATTCTCTCTGCTTAGGATCTGCCTCTAATAAGCTGGTTAAAGAATATTAAGCAACACTAAATCCTTACAAGACTGATCTACTTAAGAGTGACAAACTCCTGTGCACTCTGTCACCCTACGGAGCAAAATGATAATCTCCACAAATGAACTAGTCATCTTTTACAAAACAAAATGTACAGTATAGGTGGTTACGATATGAATATATTATTTTCACATCATAGTGGCCCCTTCAGTTGAATTACTGGAGTCATAACCAGGTACCTATCATGTGAGAGTTACATAGTTGCATAAAATATCTCTTCTAAAAAGTATGACGTTCCAACTACATGGGTTTTATATCTAGTGAAAAGGAAAATCCAGAACCCGATAGCCAAGAATCCCACAGATATTTTGGTTTCCACTAACACATTTTTCAAACCAACTGAAAATCCTTACATGTTTTTTTCCCAAAATGTCATGTAATGGAAGGTGAGCAGGACCCAATAGTTTCATATGACAATGTTATTAGCTTCATTTGTATACGAACCCCATGATTAGTAATTTGCTGCAGAATATGATATTGGTTGATCAAAATGACTGTAACGCATTTATTTGCATACATGATGATATATAATAATATTGTGTCTTACAAACAGGGAAATAGAAACTTGTGGTAAGTCTGTGTCCCTTGTATACACTGCAAAATGTATGATCAAGAAAAATAAAAGCAATTAAAAAATAATATGGATTAATAATCAGCATTCATGAGACTAAAACTCCCTGAAGATATGAATAAAACAACTGTGGACCTGTGTTATAAATACCAAATCCAGGAATAGTCCAGCATGTAAATCCAAGAACCTGCCATACACAAGGGGCTGCTAGAGATGATGCTGGTAAAGCACCAGGGATGCAGCTAAGATCTGTAAAGAAATGAAGAGCTCCACAAAGTGTAAAATACTGAAATATACAATTAGGAATGTTCTGCTTTTGGTCTGATGGTCATCATCAAATCATAATATAGTTAATTTGTTGTTTTGTTAGATGTATCTAAAGATATATCGTAGGAAACTATATATCCAATTTTGAGTTCATTTAGCTACTACAAGTGGTCAGAAGTCAAGCACCTATAATTTCTATGTGTAAAGTTGACCATATACTGGAGGATTTAGGAAAGGTCTTACCATAGTTCAGAAAGGTTTCGAAAATGATTTTCTAAATGCCCATTGACATTAACAGTCTCAAGATGAGTCAGCTTCTTAGTAGTGACATTTTATATAACCGTAAGGATGGAAAGCTAAGACATATGGCCCATCTTCTCGTATGTTACAAATAGCTTATTCCATATTGTAAAAGTCAACAGGACATAGCTGTCAAGCGCAAACTTTCTAAATATCAAAATTTGTGATGCCCATTAATATGTATTCCCATCTATGCCACAGATTTCACTGTTCTAACCTCTGATCTGATTTACTAGAATCTAGGAAATTCTTGCCTACACTACTTACTATATTCAAATAAGAATTACATTCGGAAGCCATTTCCTGTGTTAATTGTATTTTGTATTATTTGATAGAAAAAGTCTATTGTTTCAGAAAAAGCAACTAATCTAATAATTGACTGCATTATATATTATAACACGAAGATTTAATCTTTACCGATTTCGTAACTATTTTTCAAAACCTGCGCTTAGTGGCCAGCTAATGGATGCTACTAGTAATTTGTGGCTGCTTTAACTACTAGAGAGGAAAAAAAATATTTTAGTCAACATTTAATTTTCCATGACAAATATAAACATGAAGGGTCATAACTATAGTCCTCAACTATTTTGACAACTGTTTTGGAAAAATCTGACTTTCCAAGAGTTGACAGGAGAGCATCTATTGCTCTTCAAATCAACCAGTGGTAGAGGCTGAGCACCATAATCTGTCTACGATGACAGCCACTAGAAGCACTATTAAAGATGGCCAGTAGCAAGGTGCCAACATTTGCTCACATGCAAAGACACAATAGCATTGCCTGCTAAGATCTACAGTGGAGGTTCCATTGGCAGTTTTTATCACAGATAAAACCAAAAATGATCAATGAAAAAAGCCAAAATAATGGACACCAAACTAACCATACATTTAGAATCTTAGTTTTTCTCTTCCAATAACAAAAATAAATCACCACAGAAATGTGAACACAACATTGGAAGGTAACCTCTATGGTTTTCAATAGCTGTAGATCAAATAGAACATAATTTATTGTTGCATAAAAGTATCATAGCACTTCTTGCCTTTATTTCTGCAACAGCAGTAGAGAAAAAAACTTTTGAACCCATTAGTTGGCATGCCACCCCACAGCAGGATTGAAAGATTAGGGTCCAAAGCTATTGTTACAGTGGATTAAGTCCAGATAGACCCCAGATATCATCTACTCGAAAAGTGACTGTATTTTGGTATCAGCTGCAGATGAAATTGTAAAAAGATGTACTCAATGGAGACAAACCGTCTACCTATATACATGCATAACATATACTAAGAATAGAAACAATTTCCCCACATGACATATACACTGTAAACTTTTTACTTCCTATTAAGCTACTATATATATATATATATACATATATATATATATGTATATATATATATATATATATTAATCATATATCCCTGTCTGTAGTGTATATCATCCTCCTATAACATCCATAACTTAAGTGGTACTAAAATGGAGTAACTTCGAGCCCCTTGGGCGTAATAAATGATATCATGCCTGCTAAATATGCTTTACTACTGCTACTCACATACCTGGAAAGTACATTCATGTCAATCCATACATTCATATAGAGTAATATAATATATGACATATCACTGATATTTCTATGTTTATTTCTGTCAAATATTTATCCTCAGATATGTACACACTTACCATACCATATTCATACTAGATCAAACTATGATTTGACAACAATGTACAAACTATGATTTGACAAAAACCCTAGATAATCACTTTTATGAACCAAATGAAGACTTCTCACCTTCCAACCTGCAGAGCTGTTGCTATCACCCTTATCTTTGAAGTAAGGTACAAATCGCACCATCCAGTCATAGATTTGAGAAAGGGTCAGGCGTCTCTCTGGTGAGCTCTCTATGGCCTTGGTGATGAGGTCAGCATAAGATAAGTTACCCCAGGCATTCCTACGTGAACTCTTGGCTTTTCGCATCTGCCCTGGGTCCAGGCCAGGGGGCGGCAAGGGCAAATCCGAGGAGGACTCAGGAAGAGGAGGCCAGGTGCAAGAACGAGGGCGACCCTGAGGCTCCACATCTGATTCAGCCTCCAATTTCTCCATCACTGGCTCTTAAAATACTCTTCTGCTTTAACAAAAATAGTACTTAAATCCGCATTTGATAATTGTGTTCCAGAAAAAAAAGTCTTGAAAACAAAAGGGCATTAATTTTAAAATGTGTAAGTTTAAGAAGAACTATGTGCCTATGGAAGATGGTCTCTAAGATCACCTGCAGACAAAGTGTTGAATTATTAAAAACCAAATTTGCATGTAGATTTGAAAATCAGTCTGAACCTGGTAAAACCAAAGCTCAGATAAAAGGGGTCATTCTTTTAGAAATGCTTCAAAAATTGTAATTATTAAGAATGAAGATTTTAATTGATAGAAAAGTGATATATTAGAATTTTAGTACTAAAATAGCTGACAGGAAAGAATTGCACAGAAATTCAGTGAAGTATTTGCAACAAGGGCTCATATATGAGTAAGGACTTGAAAGTCAGTCCCTATATTGTCTGCTTAACCAATTGTAATAATTACAAAAAAAACTCATTTCAATGGGGTGGTAGTCTGTATGAGCAGGTAATGGCTGATAGTAATGCTCGGATACACAGCTGCACACAAATTAGGGTGAACTTGAGAAAAAGACATATTTTAGATGCCAGCAGGTTACAACATTATGCTCTATTGTGCATTAATGATGGGATATGATAATGATACCACAAGCTATTCCCTAGTGTGAAGATATGGGGTTAAATACAGCACAGCAATTTTGCCAAAAATGTAAATTCCAGATATGATCTATAATAAGATTACAGTGCATTTAAAAGAAAGGGACGTGTGTTTGAAATCTGTCCAAAGAGGTGTCTTTTGCAGCAACAGATGTTCTAAAGATGAAGAAAAAAAAAGAAAATCCTATTAAAATTCAAAGCGAACAATTCGTCAACCCCAAAATTTGATGGGTGGGGGCTAGATAAAAGGGGGGGAGGCACAGAGTCCCCCCTTTTTAATTTAAAAGTCTCCCTTTAATATGAATATCATTGCTTCTCTCCCCTTCTCTCCACAATTCTTGAGTCCAGGGTGGTTCCAGATGATACCTTTGTGATATTGGGAATTACTTGCCCTAGTCAGCTAGTAATGCAAAACCCACTTCTAAAAATGCTCACTTGTGTCCCCCTATTAAAATCCGGAGCCACACGTGGGGACATTCTGCGGTTTTGGGAAAAGGCGCTGAAAGACAAATTGTCATTGTAGAGATAGCCAGTGAGAAATGAATGGGGTATGTCCTTTTCCCCCAGTTCTTCAGACAGGAGTCCAGAGAAAATGCAGGGGGATCTGCAGGGGATCCCTCACTGGTAGAGGAGGAATAGTAGCAGGCTGGGTGTGAGAGGAGGGGGGCTCACACCTGCTTGCCAGTGCTGGGAAGGAAGACGCTCCTCTCTTGTCTCTCTTTGGAAGTCTCTCTCTTGCTCCCTCGCTCTCCGGGTCTTTCTCCTCCTGGGACAGAGCAGGATTAAACCATGTGTTGGGATCGGCTTGCTCTGCACTCTTCACCTTAAGCATTTAGAGAGAGGGAGCGAGACAGAGAGAAATAAATAAATAAGATGCAGCCTTTGCTCCTCCTATCCTGTCTCCTCCTCCTCTTGCTGCTTTTACATGAGAGACTGGCTGGGATTTGTACAAGGCTGAGAAATGTGTCATCTATAGGTGACCAGAAAAGACAACGATACCCACAGAAACTTCATATTCATTACAGATTACACCAGAGGACACCATTACAACAGATAGCAATGTATAGAAATCACAGCATATACAATGTATATAATGTGAGTGTATAAAAATCACATCTGATACACTGTGTATAATAAATCACAAAGGATACCCTGTATAAAATATACAATCCCAACGGATAAAATATGTGCAATACCATATCTGATACACGGTATACAATGCCTATATGAAAATCACATTTAATAGACTGTATACAATGTCTATATACTAATCATGATCGATAGACTGTATACAATGTCTATATACAAATCACGTCCGATACACTGTATACAATGTCTATATAGAAAACACACCTGATACACTATATACAATGTCAATATACAAATCACATTCAATACACTTTATACAATGTGTATAGAAATCATACCTGATGCACTCTATACGATGTCTATATACAAATCAAACTGAAACACTGTATACAATGTCTATATACAAATCACGTCTTATACACTTTATACAATGTGTATAGAAATCATACCTGAAGCACTCTATACGATTTCTATATACAAATCAAACTGAAACACTGTATACAATGTCTATATACAAATCATGTCTAATACACTGTATACAATGTCTATATACAAAGCACATCTAATACACTGTATACAATGTATATATAGAAATCATACCTGATGCATTCTTTGCAATATCTATATACAAATCACACCTGATACACTTTAAACAATGTGTATAGAAATCATACCTGATGCACTCTATACAACACCAGGGAAAAAAATGGTCTGAATTTTTTAAAAATAGGCACAGCCCATGGAAGATTTGGCGACATCTCCATTTGTGTCGCCATTTTTATGTTCCCGACTGATTAGTTCTATCCTCGCATATAATTAACTTACGCCGTGCGCTACTTTAATACAACTCAGTCTCTGCTTACCGCAGTCTGGATCTTGATGGCGACTGTCGTGGTTGCGACACTATTAGTAAACCACCGCCATTGTACAAATTGGGGCATTTTTGCGTCCTTCATCATGAATTGCGCTTCCTATTGGCCGACAGAGTGCACCATCTTTTTTCTGTGTTCTTAACTTAACCTCCTCTGTCCTAGGGGGCGTGTGATAGCCTTCGGTCGACTTGCATGTTAAAATCTGGCGCATGGTTAATGAGCACCGGAACACGCCCCCACATTGTGTGTGCATGGTGCTGCCGATACAGCTGCCCGCACGAAACCGCTTGTAGTGCAAAAAAACTTTGTGGTGTTAGGACACTCTGCTTAAATAACTGTGCAACACAGTTGCACTCGAAAGAACGTGCAAAAAAAATGTGTGCAAAGCCCTTAGTAATGTGCCCACTGTATTCAAGGGGACATTTAACTAAGGGCTTTGTGCTGCACTTGTGTCAGACTGTGACGTCTTATAGGTTCCTCCCATAAAATGGCTTGCACAGTATTTAAGAAGTTGTGTGCTGTGATTGTGTCGCACGCAACCCTTTTGTGGCGCAGCTATGCTAGCCTCCAGCCGCAATAATTAAGTGGTGTGGCTGCTGCGCCGTTGATTCGACTGATTGGGCGAACCGAGCGCCGTATTATAACATGCAAATTGTGTTGACGCCTATGTTAAAGTTGTTATGTTTGCACCGCAAAAAAGTTGGTGACACTCGGTCGGGGCCAGTGCGTGGGGGAAGAGACAGATTCATGACATTCTGGTGTCGTTCTTATACATAGGCAGAGCACTTAGTGCAGTTTCAGATTTCTAAGTAAATGTGCCCCAATCATGTCAGTGTGTGATTTCTATATAGACATTGCCCACATTACTAAAAACAGTGCAACCTGCAATTGTGCAGAGGGCGCCAGATTCAGATTTCTGACGCATTTTCTTTAAGAATCCGCGCTCTCCGCACTGCTCCAACAGAGTGCACCACTTTTTTTTGTACACCTTTAACATGGGGCGTGCGATCGAACACTTCTAATCGACTCTGCATGTTAAAGTGGTGCAGGGTCCACTGTGCACAGGAACGCACATAAATCTGCATTAGGTATAGTGCGACACATATGTGGTGCTTGAACTTAAAAACACGTTCAAGCAGTTTGCACAAAAGAACGTGCAAAGTCAACAGAAAACTGGCGCAAGGTCGTGTTAAGTGTGATTATTGTGCACAATATATTAGATGTGATTTGATTATAGACATTTTAAACAGTGTATCAGGTGTGTATTCTGTATGTATGTCATACATAGTATATCCCTGGGATTTCTTATAAAAGCGTTGCGTACAGTGTATTAGATGTGATTTCTTATTAGACATTGAGGCAAATTTACTAAAGTAGTGTGCCCGATGTCCACTAGGTGTCGCTGCTGCGCTGAAGCCGTCGGAGTTCACTGGAGTTCACCAAGCATTGTGGGTGCAGGTAAGTGCGTGTCAAGCTACAGTTTTTATTTTTAAAATAACGGCGGTATTTCCGAATCCGTCGGGTTTTTGGTTTCTTAGGCTACATCCCCGATTCCGTGGGTGCATGCCGGGCGCGCCGGGCGCACAATACAATTGGCGCAAAACTGTAAAATTCGGGTAATCCGAGCAATTTGGGCCCAGGAAATGACCCCCATTGTATTAGATGTGATTTACATTAGACATTGGGAGGCATTTATTTGGTTCCTTTCAATGGAAAAATGGTTTTCCTTCAGCACCTAATTATGAAGTGTTGGAGCCAAAATATTGGTATTTTCGGACCTCTCGACTGAATCCTAGCTTTCTGGTGCTTTATTTTCAGAACTTTTTTTGGCGCGATTTTTGGGTGAAAAAGACAGTAGCTAAAAGCTGGTCTAGGGATTTCTAAACCTTCGTCCATTCACCCAATCATTAATCCTTTGCACCACAAACTTATTCCCACTGAACAATTTAGCATGGTTCCAGCTATGCCCCCGCATGAATACAGTGGGAGCAATTTACTAAGGCTCGGTGCAATGCACAAACATCGGGTTTCGCACCAATGTTCATCAAGAGGCACAGGTCTGTTATCTCCTGACGAAGCATTGGTGCGAAACGCTCGTTGGGGTGCATCTTTTGGCCTCTCCCCTGATTGACCCATGTCTGCCTGTTACCATGGCTACCAGGTAATGTGACATAGTTTTTTGAACCTATAATAACCGGAAGGTACTCCGGCTTATGTATTACGTTTAGTGCACTGTTGTCACTTTACCCGCATTTCTGTCCTAGTGTGACATTTGACTTTTTGATTACTATACTGGGATTTTTTGATTCGGGGTACAAGGGTTGGGGGGGTCTTTGGTTTTTTGTGGTGGTCCAGGTTTCCTCTGGACATCTTGTTTTCCACATATATCGTATTGCCCAGCTTTTGGGAGCTATATGTACATTTATTTGTATGGATTGTTAATAAAGGAGACATTACTTTTCGAAAATATTGTGCAGCTCTCTTTTTGGTGTTGTAAACCGGGGATTTCAATTGTGTCACAGCCATGCACTACATGCGTTTCGGGATCTCCTCCGGACTGGGTAAGTAAATGTGCCCTATTGTGATTCATATATAGACATTGGGGGACACAGATCATTTATTTTTTTGCTTGTGTTTTGGGGTTTATTTGCGCAATATCTTGGCGCAGTTAAAAGATTGTCTATTTTTGCGACTTTTTGGGGGCAAGCAAAAGTCCATCACTTAGTGGTTTTGAGTGTCTGCGCGCCTTATCTGAGATAGTGAAGGGTGTTCTGCAGATGTTTGACTGCATCTCTCATATTTTGCGCCTAAAAGTCGCACAAATACACCTGCTCTGAGCAGGTTGCACTTGAAAAAAACCCACCATTTTCAATGCTGGAACACAAGATCTTCGCTTCCAAAATTAAAATGAACTAAATGCAGCATAAAAATACTTTTAAAACAGTTTTAAAATGCAAATGTAATCACTTTCCATTAAGGGCTCTAGTAACTATCATTTTCTATAGGACATCATAGTTTGGTGCATATTTTACCAAAGAAATTTGGTGCACTCTGCAGTACAGAGAGCGCCACATCATGAAGAACGTGCACCACACATGAATCTGCGCCCTGTATACTAAACAGGCAAACTGCATTAGTAGAGTTGGGACTGTTTTTAGCAAATTGCACATTGGTGTAGGGTATCTGGTGTAATTTGTATATAGAGATTGTACATAGTGGGGGATTTATTATGGCCTTTCAAACAGAAAAATGGCGTTTTGGGTGTTGTGGCGTTAATGTCCAATCCAACCATTTTCTGGCGCTTCTATTTTACCGATTCATTTTGTGCTCAATTTGTGGTGCAAAAGAGAGCATCAAAAGACAAGTCTAGGGAGTTCTAACCTTTTAGTCGTTAATTCATTAAAGGACATCTACCACCAGGATGAAGATTGTCAGCCGAGCCACATGTCTACTGGTGTTTGTGTCCCCTCCTGCAGGATCTGCTCTTCTTTAACCCCTTAAGGATGCAGGGTTTTTTGCTCATCTTCCACTCTCCACTCTCGAAACCCCATAACTTTTTCATTTTCGTGTACGAGCTGGGGGAAGGCTTATTGTTGTGCGTAACAAATATTACTTCTCGTCCATCTCCGTTCCTACCATGTACTGCATTTCTGATAGTATACGTACTATAATTGTAACAAAACTGCAGAAACCATTCATCTGGGTCCGACAGCGTCATGGCAACTGATTGTCGTTCCCCGAGACGTTTAGAGGGGTAGAGATGATCGGATCCAAGATGGTATGCCAAGCACCGCGAGCAGAGAGTAGTGCCGCGATTGGTGCATGCACCAGCCGCAGTTATTTGATTTGCGGTCGTGTTTGCTGCAGTATGCAACAAACCCCAGCTGTGTATGAAGGAGGGCTCAGCCATGAGCTCTCTTCATACACCCCCCACATCAAGGGGTTAAGGTTCATTTCCTTCTTTTAAGAAAAATAGTTTAGAAATTGCCCAAATGAGCCTGAGGGGTCGGCTCATTTGCATAATTTTAAAAGCCTAAAGGAGGCATAGAAACTTAAAAGGAGCAGAGATCCTGCAGAGGGGCAGAGGGAAGGAGCAGATTTATCAAGCTGTCTGGAAGTCAGAATATTCTAATTGCCCATGGCAAAAAATCACAGCTCAGCTTCATTTTGCCAGTGCTCTGAATATTTAAAGAGGAGCTGTGATGGGTGCCATGGGAAACTGGAAATATTTCTGACTTTCAGACACGACTTGATAAATCTGCCCCAATTGTCAGTGTGCTTGGTTACATCCTTGACCCTGGTGGTAGATGTCCTTTAATCTCTTGTGCCACAAACTTACATTCCACTGAAAAAATATAGCACAGTTCCAGTGCCACCCTGCGTCAGAATGAAAATTCAACCTCAAGTTTTTTGGTGTGTTTTGTATAGACAGTGTTTGTTTTTAAAATCTTTTTATTGAATTTCTTTCAACATTTTCCATATGAAAACATTTTGAAACAAACATATGTAATGGGCAATACAGTAATACAATATTACACATACAAATATGAGATGAAGTTTGATGCTGGGTGTAAGGGCATATATACTTCTCACAAACTAAGCTTATATACAGATATAATCGTGTATATGTTGGGAGTCTCAGGGTGTTTAACCCTTTCTGAGGAGTGTGCGATATATACAGATATATATATGTATATATATAGTGTATATACGGATATATAGTGTATCAGGTACGATTTCAACATACGTTGCATAGAGTGCATCAGGTATGATTTATATTACATTCTATACATGTATTAGACTGTGATTTGTATATAGCCATTGTACTAAGTGATGTAGATAGCATTGATGATATAGCATTGTTATACGTGTTTCAGTGTGATTTGTATATAGAAGATAGATGCATCGGAATGTCTTATAACCACATTGTTAAATTAAGTATCAGTGTGATTTGTATATAGATATTGTATAGAGTGCATCAGGTTGATATGATTTCTATATATACATTGTATACAGTGTAGTTTAGATGTGATTGTTTATAGACATTGTATACAGGTTTATGAGCTGATTTGTATATAGACATTGTATACAGTGTATTAGATGATTTGTATATAGATGTATACAGTGATAGGCATGATTGTATATAGACATTGTATACAGTGCATCAGGTATGATTTCTATATATACATTGTATACAGTGTATAGATGTGATTTGTTATAGGACATTGTATACAGTGTTTCTGATTGATTTTGTATATGAACAGCTTGTATACAGTGTATTAGACATGATTTGTATAGAGACATTGATACAGTGTATTAGACATGATTTGTATATAGACATGTTACAGTGCATCAGGTATGATTTCTTATATACATGTATACAGTGTATAGACATGATTTGTATAAGACATTGTATACAGTTGTATAGACATGATTTCTTAGACATTGTATACAGTGCATCAGGTATGATTCTATATATACATTGTATACAGTGTATTAGATGTGATTTGTATATAGACATTACTTGTTTCTGATTGTGCTTGTATATGACATTGTATACAGTGTATAGACATGATTTGTATATATAGACATTGTATACAGAGTATTAGACAGATTGTATATAGACATTGTTACAGTGTATTAGAATGATTTGTATATAGACATTGTATAGAGTGTATTAGGAGTGATTTGTATATAGACATTGTATACAGTGTATTAGACATGATTTTTATATAGACATTGTATACGTGTAATTAGACATGATTTGTATATAGGACTTGTTACAGTGTATTAGACATGATTTGTATATAGACATTGTATACAGTGTATTAGACATGTTGTATATAGAATTGTATACAGTGTATTAGACTGATTTGTATATAGACATTGTATACGTGTATTAGACATGATTGTTAAGAAACTTGTATACAGTTGTATTAGACATGATTTGTATATAGACATTGTATACAGTGTATAGACATGATTTGTTATAGACATTGTATACGTGCATCAGGTATGATTTCTATATAACATTGTTATACAGTGTATTAGATGTTGATTGTATATAGACATTGTATACAGGTTTGATGTGTATATTGTATATAGACATTGTATACAGTGTATTAGAATGATTTGTATATGGACATTGATACAGTGTATAGAATGATTTGTATATAAGACCATTGTATACAGTGCATCAGGTATGATTTCTATATATACATTGTATACAGTGTATGTATAGACATGATTGGTATATAGAATTGTATACGTGAGTAGACATGATTTGTATATAGACATTGTTACAGTGCATCAGTATGATTCTATATATTACATGTATACAGTGTATTAGATGTGATTTGTATATAGACTTGTTACAATGTTTCTGATGTGCTTTGTATATAGACATTGTATACAGTGTATTAGACATGTTTGTTATAGACTTGTATAAGGAGTATTGACATGACTTTGTATATAGACATTGTATACAGTTGTTATTAGACATGATTTGTATATAGACATTGTATAAGTGTATTAGACGTGATTTGTAATCGAGACATTGTCTTACAGTGGTATCGACTATGATTTTGTATATAGACATTGTATACAGTGTATTAGACATGATTGTAATAGACATTGTATACAGTGTATTAACATGATTTGTATAATAGACATTGTATACAGTGTTGTATTAGACTGATTTGTATATAGACATTGTATACGTGTTTAGACGTTTGTATAAACTTGTATAGTGTATGAGACAATTGCTATAAGATTTATGAAGTTATGTGATTTGTATATAGACATTGATAGGAGTCACAGGGATTTTAAATTTAAGTGTACAAGTGTGATGTATATAGATATTGAAGTATGACAGATGATTTATATTACATTGTTAGTGATTGATGTCTTGTTATATAGACA
>CM033642.1:151856919-152143932 GCA_019512145.1 Engystomops pustulosus
CATTGTATCAGTAGTCTATGATTTTTATATAACAGTGTATACAGTGGTTTCAGTGTGATTTGTATATAGACATTGTATAGAGTGCATCAGGTATGATTTCTATACACATTGTTTAAAGTATATCAGGTGTGCATTTGTATATAGATACTTGTATAATGCATCAGGTATGATTTCTATATATACATTGTATCCATGTGATTAGATGTATTTGTATATAGACATTGTATACAGTGTTTCTGATGTGATTTGTATATAGACATTGTATACAGTGTATTAGACATGATTTGTATATAGACATTGTATACAGTGTATTAGACATGATTTGTATATAGACATTGTATACAGTGCATCAGGTATGATTTCTATATATACATTGTATACAGTGTATTAGATGTGATTTGTATATAGACATTGTATAAGTGTTTATGCTGATGTGATTGTAATTAGAACTTGTATACAGTGTATTAGACATGATTTGTATATAGACATTGTATACAGTGTATTAGACATGATTTGTATATAGACATTGTATACAGTGCATCAGGTATGATTTCTATATATACATTGTATACAGTGTATTAGCCTGATTTTGTATATAGCGCATTGTATACAGTGTATTAGACATGATTTGTTATAGACATTGTATAACAGTGCATCAGGTATGATTTCTATATAGACATTGTATACAGTGTATTAGATGTTGATTTGTAATATAGTAAGACATTGTCTACAATCACTGTATACAATGTCTATATACAAATCACGTCTAATACACTGTATAGAATGTAAATATAAATCATACCTGATGCACTCTATGCAATGTATTTAGAAATCGTACCTGATACACTATATATCCTGTATATACACTATATATATACATATATATATACTGTATATATCGCACACTACTCAGAAAGGGTTAAACACCCTGAGACTCCCCAACTATATACACGATTATATCTGTATATAAGCTTAGTTTGTGAGAAGTATATATGCCCTTACACCCAGGCATCAAACTTCATACCTCATATTTGTATGTGTAATATTGTATTACTGTATTGCCCATTACATATGTTGTTTCAAATGTTTTCATATGGAAAATGTTGAAAGAAATTCAATAAAAAGATTTTAAAAACAAAACACTGTCTATATACAAAACACACCAAAAACAGTGAGGTGAATTTATTCATTCTGACGCAGGGTGGCACTGGAACTGTGCTATATTTTTCAGTGGAATGTAAGTTTGTGGCACAAGAGATTAAAGGACATCTACCACCAGGGTCAAGGATTGTAAACCAAGCACACTGACAAATTGGGGCAGATTTATCAAGCTGTCTGAAAGTCAGAATATTTCCAGTTTCCCATGGCACCCAATCACAGCTCCTCTTTAAAATATTCATGAGCACTGGCAAAATGAAAGCTGAGCTGTGATTTTTTGCCATGGGCAATTAGAAATATTCTGACTTTCAGACAGCTTGATAAATCTGCTCCATTCTCTGCCCCTCTGGCAGGATCTGCTCCTTTTAAGCTTTCTATGCCTCCTTTTAGGCTTTTAAAATTATGCAAATGAGCCTGAACCCTCAGGCTCATTTGGGCAATTTCTAAAGCTATTTTTCTTAAAAACAAGGACATAGGAAGCTTAACCCCTTGATGTGGGGGGTGTATGAAGAGAGCTCATGGGCTGAGCCCTCTTCATACACAGCTGGGGTTTGTTGCATACTGCAGCAAACCACGACCGCAAATCAAATAACTGCGGCTGGTGCATGCACCAATCGCGGCTACTAACTCCTCTGCTCGGCGGTGCGTGGCATCACCATCTTGGATCCGATCATCTCTCCCCCTAACGTCATCGGGGAACGACAATCAGTTGCCATGACAGCTGTCGGACCCAGGATGCATGGTTTCTGCAGTTTTGTTACAATGTATAGTAACGTATACTATGCAGAAATGCAGTACATGGTAGGAACGGAGATGGACGGAGAAGTAATATTTGTTACGCACAAAATAAGCCTTCACCCAGCTCTGTACACGGAAAAATGAAAAAGTTATGGGGTTTCGAAGGTGGAGAGTGAGAAATGAGCGCAAAAACCCTGCATCCTTAAGGGGTTAAAGAAGAGCAGATCCTGCCAGAGGGGACACACACCAGTATGACAGTGTGCTTGGCTGACAATCCTTCATCCTGGTGGTAGATGTCCTTTAATGAATTAACGACTAAAAGGTTTAGAACTCCCTAGACTTGCTTTTGATGCTCTATTTTTGCACCACAAATTGAGCACAAAATGAATCTGTAAAATAGAAGCGCCAGAAAATGGTTGGATTGACAAGTAACGCCACAAACACCGCCATTTTTCTGTTTGAAAGGCCATAATAAATCACCCCCACTATGTACAATCTCTATATACAAATTACACCAGATACACTACACAATGTGGCACATTTGCTAAAAACAGTCCCGACTCTACTAAGTGCAGTTTGCCTGTTTAGTATACAGAGGGCGCAAGATTCATGAATTGTGGTGCACGTTCTTCATGAATGTGGCGCTCTCTGCACTGCAGAGTGCACCAAATTTTCTTTGGTAAAATATGCACTCAAAACTATGATGTCCTATAGAAAATGATAGTTACTAGAGGCCACTTTAATGGAAAGATGATTACATTTTGCATTTTAAAACTGTGTTAAAGTATTTTTTATGCTGCATTTAGTTCATTTTTAATTTTGGAAGCGAAGATCTTTGTTTCCAGCATTGAAAATGGTGGGTTTTTTTCAAGTGCACCTGCTCAGAGCAGGTGTATTTGTGCGACTTTTTAGGCGCAAAATAATGAGAGATGCAGTGCAAACATCTGCAGAACACCCATTCACTATCTCAGATAAGGCGCAGACACTCAAAACCACTAAGTGATGGACTTTTGCTTGCACCCAAAAAGTCGCAAAATAGAGACAAATCTATTAACTGCGCCAAGATATTGCGCAAAATAAACCCCAAAAACAAGCAAAAAAATAATGATCTGTGTCCCCAATGTCTATATATGAATCACAATAGGGCACATTTACTTACCCAGTCCGGAAGAGATCCTGAAACTGCATTGTCCGGCGACAATGCACTTTGCCGCGATTCAAGAAGATCGTGTGCCCGGTATCGTGTATGTGTCGCTTCCCCGCTCAGGTCTGCCGGAGTTCACCATCTTCCTCCTGATGCATGTAAGTGCATGGCTTGTGACACAATTTTTAAGTGAAATCCCGCGGTTTACAACACCAAAAGAAGAGAGCTGCACAATATTTCGAAAAGTATATGTCTCCTTTATTAACAATCCATACAAATAAATGTACATATAGCTCCCAAAAGACTGGGCAAATACGATATATGTGGAAAACAAGATGTCCCAGATGAAACATGGGACCACCACAAAAAGACCAAAGACCCCCCCACCCTGTGACCCGAAATCAAAAAATGCCAGTATAGTAATCAAAAAGTCAAATGTCCAACACTAGGACAAGAAATGCAGGGTAAAGTGACAACAGTGCACTAAACCAGTAATACAATAAGCCGGAGGTACCTTCCGGTATTATAGGTTCAAAAAAACTATGTCACACTTACCTGTAGCCATGGTAACAGGCAGACAGTGGGCAATCAGGGGAGAGGCCAAAAGATGCACCCCAACGAGCGTTTCGCACCAATGCTTCGTCAGGAGATAACAGACCTGTTGCCTCTTGATGAAGCATTGGTGCGAAACCCGATGTTTGTGCATTGCACCGAGCCTTAGTAAATGTGCCCCACTGTATTCAATGCGGGGCATAGCTGGAACCATGCTAAATTGTTCAGTGGGATATAAGTTTGTGGTGCAAAGGATTAATGAATTGGTGAATGGACTGAAAGGTTTAGAAATCCCTAGACCAGCTTTTAGCTACTGTCTTTTTGCACCACAAATCGCGCCAAAAAAAGAGTCTGAAAAATAAAAGCACCAGAAAGCTGAAGGATTCAGTCGAGAGTGTCCGAAAATACCAATATTTTGGCTCCAACACTTCATAAATTAAGGTGCTGAAGGAAAATAAAACCAGTTTTCCATTTGAAAGGCCATAATAAATGCCTCCCAATGTCTATATGTAAATCACATCTAATACAATGGGGGTCATTTACTAAGGGCCCAAATTGCGTCGGATTACCCGAATTTTACAGTTTTGCGCCAATTGTATTGTGGCGCATCGGCGCCGGCATGCACGCCACGGAAATCGGGGATGTAGCCGTAAGAAAACCCGACGGATTCGGAAATACCGCCGTATTTTAAAAATAAAAACTGTAGCTTGACACGCACTTACCTGCACCCACAATAGCTTGGTGAACTCCAGTGAACTCCGACGGACTTCAGCGCAGCAGCGACACCTAGTGGACATCGGGCACACTACTTTAGTAAATTTGCCTCAATGTCTATATAGAAATCACATCTAATACACTGTACGCAACGCGTTTATGAAGAAATCCCAAGGGATATACTATGTATGACATACATACAGAAATCACACCTGATACACTGTTTAAAATGTCTATATACAAATCACATCTAATATATTGTGCACAATAGTGCACACTTAAACACGACCTTGCGCCAGTTTTCTGTTGGACTTTGCACGTTCTTTTATGTGCAAACTGCTTGAACGTGTATTTAAGTGTCAGCACCACATATGTGTCGCACTATACCTAATGCAGCAATTTATGCTGCGTTCCTGTGCACAGTTGGACCCTGCACCACTTTTAACATGCAGAGTCCGATAGAAGTGTATCGCACGCCCCATGTTAAAGGTGTACAAAAAAAAGTGGTGCACTCTGTTGGAGCAGTGCGGCAGGCGCTGGATTCTTAAAGAAAATGCGTCAGAAATCCTGAATCTGGCGCCCTCTGCACATATTGCAGTTTGCACTGTTTTTAGTAAATGTGGGCCAATGTCTATATAGAAATCACACCTGACATATTGGGGCACATTTACTTAGAAAGTCTGAAACTGCACTAAGTGCTCTGCCTATTTATAATGCTCGGTGCAACTGATTCATTAAGAACGAGCACCAGAATGTCATGAATCTGTCTCTTCCCCGCACTGGCCCGACAGAGTTCACCAACTTTTTTGCGGTGCACCTTTAACATAGGGCGTGCAACACAATTTGCATGTTAAATACGGCGCTCGGTCCCAATCAGTCGGATCAACGGCCAGCAGCACACCCCCTAATTTGTGCGGCATGGAGGCTAGCATAGCTGCGCCACAAAAGGGTTGCGTGCGACACAATCACAGCACACAAACTTCTTAAATACCTGTGCAAGCCATTTTAGCCTATAAGAACGTGCACAGTCTGACAAAAGTGCAGCACAAAGCCCTTAGTAAATGACCCCCATTGAATACAGTGGGGCACATTTACTAAGGGCTTTGCACCAGTTTTTTTTTGCACGTTCTTTCGAGTGCAAACTGTTTGCACAGTTATTTAAGGAGTGTCTACACCACAAATGTGTTGCACACAAGCGTTTCGTGGCGCAGCTGTACTAGGCACCATGCAACACAAATTTGGGGGTGTTCCGGTGCTCATTAGGACCATGCGCCAGATTTAACATGCAAGTCCGACAGAAGGCTATCACACGCCCCATGTTAAAGATAGACCAGACAAAAAGTGGTGCACTCTGTCGGGCCAGTATAGGAAGCGCCAGATTCATGATGAATGGACGCAAGAAATTGCCCCAATTTGTACAATGGGGTGGATTTACTAATAGTGTCGCAACCACGACAGTCGGCATCCAAGATCAGACTGCGGTAAGCATAGACTGATGTATTAAAGTAGCGCACGGCTGTAAGTAATTAATGCGCAGATAGAACTAATCAGTCGGGAAACATAAAAATGGCGACACAAATGAGATGTCCGCCAAAATCTTACATGGGCTGTGCCTATTTTTAAAATATCAGACCATTTTTTTCCTGGTGTGTTTTGCGCCCAAAAATGCATCTAAAAAAGCTGACAAACTCCAGATAAATGTGGCGGATGACATGGAAAATTTAGCCCACACCTACTTGCACCAAAAAAAACCAGACGAGTAGGGATTGTCGGAAAAAAACACTCTTTCTGACGCCAAGACATTATAAACGATCCGCATACATTATGGGCCACAAAAAAGACAATTCCCAACACTTTTATGGCGCAGATACGATAATACATCTGCCCCAATGTCTATATAGAAATCACAACTGGTACACTGTATACAATGGGGCTCATTTACTAAGGTTCAGCGGAACGCATTTTCGTCGGGTTTCCCGATGATTTCCGAGTTGTGCCGCATTTAACAGGGGTTTTTGGCACGCGTGATCGGATTTTGCCGCATCAGCACCGTCTTTCACGCAACACAAATCTGGGGGGCAGGCCATCGGTAGATCCGATGGATTCAGACAACGCGCAGGATTTAACATTGCAAATTGTGTCGCAAGACATGCACTCACATACAGTGGGAAGAAGAAGGTGAACTCTGGTAGACCTCAGCGGGGAAGCGACAGATGCAGGATCTAGAATGCACGATGTTGGTGAATCGCGC
Source organism: Engystomops pustulosus (assembly GCA_019512145.1). Taxonomy (NCBI): domain Eukaryota; kingdom Metazoa; phylum Chordata; class Amphibia; order Anura; family Leptodactylidae; genus Engystomops; species Engystomops pustulosus. The sequence continues at coordinate 151,863,477 of CM033642.1, forward strand.
TGGACTTCATCTTCATCAGACCGTCTGTATCGTGGTTCACGACCAGGCCAGGTAAGTAAATGTGCCCCAATGTGTGTATGAAAAAATCGCAAGGGATATACTATACATGATATACATACAGAAATCACATCTAATATACAATCTACAATGGGGTATATTTATCAAGACCTCTGCGCACTTCCAGTGGCGCAGAGGCCCTGAAATAATCGCAAATGCTAGCTTATTGCTAGCTTTTGCGATTATTTTCCCCAATCCCAATACGCCAGTGGGGCGTGAAGGGGCGTGAAGGGGAGGAGCGCGGCTGGCCGAGCGCGGCCGGACGGGAGTGGGTCAGTGCGGTGCGTTGCTGTCCCCGCACCTGCGTACTCGCTGCAGGATAAACGCTGCACTGCTGGCAGCTTGATATATCAAGAGGCAGAAGCCTCTTGATGTATCGGGCTGCGAATTTGCAGCGGCGGGGCTTTCATACGCTGGCGTATGATAAATATCCTGCAATGTTTTTATAGAAATCACACCCGATACATTGTATGCAGTGTCTATGTAGAAATCACATCTAATACACTGTATACAATGTTTATTTGGAAATCAAACACATCTATACAATGGGGGATATTTATCAGGTCTTCTGTGCCATCATCCAAAAATGGACATTTCTATGGAGTCTGCTGAATGATAATTAACCCCCAATGTGTATATTAAATAAATAAATCACAACCGAAATCTAAAATAAAATAACATGACCCACATTTATTGAGGATTTTAGACCATTTTCAGGCAGTTTCCTAACTTGTCCAAAAGGGGCGTGGCCAGGGTGTGGCCAAGCGCAGCTGTCAGACAACTCATTGGGGGTAATTTATCATTAAACAGGTACCTTGGGAGTTCTGCTGCAGTTGCATGAAAAGTCGCAAAAAAAACATTAAGTCGCAACATTGAGCAAGGAAGGGACCAAATCGCAAATCATGAATTCTGTCGTATTGTGAAAACTAGTCTATGCCTAATAATTAATTTAGTGCAAGCATGCTCTACGTCAAAGTCCTATGTGCATTTGGCGCAATGCAAAGTCACAGAACAGCATTTGTACCACAACTGCGTCAAATATAGACAAACAAAAAACACAATGATAAATTATCCCCAGTATGTGCAACATAAAATTCTGACGTAAACTAGGCCAACTAATAGTTGGTCAAAAGTATAACTCCCCAGTTCTAAACTTCTTCTCGAACATCATACAGTTTCATATATCTTGTGCGAAATAAGACTGACTCTGGTTACTGGTCTATTTAACTACACTTTATTAAATTTCCACCCATGTCTAGAAATCACACCCGATACTCTACATACAATGGGAGCAATTTGTAAAGCCTTGTCTGCCAGTTTTCTGGCAAACAAAGCATTTCTAACGCTTTTTTTCCATATTGTTTTAAAGCTTTTCAGCCCCGCATGTCACTTTTGAGTACTGTGGAACGGGGCTGATAAGTCGTGGACAGGAGCATGACCCCCCTCCAGCTGAGACTGTAGCTGAAATCTCCCCCTTCATGCCCCACTGCTGTAAAGGTGGTGGATTTGGAAAAAATTATAAGTGCTAGCAATAAGATAGCATTTGCAATTATTTCAAGGCTTCTATGCCACTGACGTGGCGCAGAGGCCCTGATAAATATCCCCCAATGTGTGCATAGAGAAATCCTGTGCATAATACCTGTATAGAATCACAATTTATAGAATGTATGCCCTCATCAATAATATAAGATTGGACCACTCATCATGGAGGCAAAAGTAGTTATTGGTAGCGAACTTGTTTTACGAAATATTAGAGGGGTGCAATGTCACCAGTTGCAAATTCAAAGAAGTGAAAAAAAGGTAAACAAGGCCATGTTAGACATTTGTATGCACGCTCTCAGCAGGGACCTGTAAGAGAAGATGGCAGCATCGTATATATTGCGTAATTGCTGCTGGCTCTCCGCGATGCAGCCACGCTGAACTGACAGGGTTGACCCCCGCAGGCGCTGTCAATAATCATGGCGCAGCCACATCGCGGATAGCGGGCGGCGATTGCGCAATACATGCAATGCCGCTGGCTTCCAAGCGTTTACATTTTAAAACAAAAACAGAAACAACTGATAAGAAAGAAGAAGAATGTCAGTGGAATTTTAAGAGTTACTTTTTCCCTAAAGGAGCAGTGGATCTTTTATGGACACTTACAACAGTAGATCTTATCAATACAATCACTTATACATTCACACATGTCAGTAAACATTTCTAGTGGTACATTATTCTCTTCCCACTTGAAAGGGTTGTTAACAGAGAACAATAGACTGCATTCAACTGTTCACAGAGAAGTTGCAGAGTCTTTGACGAGAATCCATTGATGTGTATTGTGTCCAGCTAAAAGTGAAAGAGTGGCGTGGTGGGGGAGTGTTGGGAGAGTGTCGGCCAGAGCATTCAAAGGAGTGCCGCCCCCCTCATGAATATACCTGACTGCCAGTACATAGATCCGACCTCTTATTTGGTAAGAGGACAGATCTTTTAGGAACATTTAGTATATCTTTCCCAACATACATTAAAATAAATTTAGCATATATAGTAAGGGGCTGGGGAGAGTCTTTAAAGGAAACTTACCATTTCTAAATGGTCATTTTGACCTAAACATACCTTTACCTTGGCGTAGGTCATTTTGGTCATTTTGACTTAAACATACCTTTACCTTGGCGTAGGTAGGCAGATGCTGGAGGTGGTCTTAATAAGGCACATAAATGTGCAGTTTTGCCAAAAAATCTATTTTTACACTAAGCAAATTACACCATTCGGCGCTCCTGGTCCCCTGACACAGGGCGCTCGGAGCTTGTTCACGATCATAACAATGCACAGGCCTTGCAGGCTTGAAACCTATTCCCCATGGGCGCCCCATGGGGGCAAAATTTTCCCCCTCTTATGACACAATGGGAGGAACTCTTTGTCTTCTTCCCTCTTAATCCACATTGGGAGTCAATTGTCTGGATGGGCAAATATATCGATGACCTGGTGTGAATCTGGAGGGGAGACGAGGAAGGGTTTGAATCCTTTGCCTCATACCTTAATCAGAATGACTTGAACCATAAATTTACTTACTTGTATGGGGCAAACAGTATCTTGTTTTTGGATGTGGTTCTTGTAGGGAATTCAGATGGTATTAATACAGTTCCATACAGAAAAGAATTAGCAGGGAATTCAATCTTATTGGCAATGTCTTGCCACCCTGCCCACGTGACAGGAAATATCCCATACGGGGAAATGGTGAGGCTAAGAAGGAATTGCACTAAAGAACAGGACTTTAGAACACATAACATAACAACTAACATATAGGCTTAAACGAAGAGACTACAAAACAAAGGTTATCAACAAAGCAGAGGAAAAGATTAGAGGTGCAACACAACACTCTTTGCGATATAACATACACAGAAAGGCACCCAACATTGAGAAGAGAGTCATTTTCTCCACTGCTTTCGGTAACCAATTTGGACAAATAGCTAATATAATTAAACGCAACATTTCTATACTGTGACAAGATCAGACACTAGAACCTATTTTGTCTAGGTGTAAGAGTGGTCTCGAAAAAAGCTCCCACCTTGAGTTCCCAGCTTTCCCTGTCTTTGTTTCTGAGAGAGAAAGCATCCACACAATCCACTTAGTTGCGTTGTCCGGGGTGTTACAGATGTGGACACTCAAAATGTATTGGGTGCGTACAAACCATGGTAGGGAAGACACTTGTTTCGTCCACCACATGGAAGGCATATGACATTAAGACCTATGTGAATTGTAACACCAGTAATTGCATATATATTGTGGAGTGCACTCTCTGTGACAAACAATATGTAGGTCATACGTCTGGACCTCTTAAGGTCTGTATCTGCAGGCATCTATCGGACATTTCCAATAATTCTGTCAATGTCTCTGCAGTATCCCGTCATTTTAAAGAGACAAACTAAAAGTAATTTAAATGGAATGGGATAAAAAGGGTCTTCAAGACAGCAAGGGGGTGGGCAGTAAAAGAAAACTCCTCAACAGAAAAAGTTATTAGATGTTTGTCCTAGGATCTAGATGGCGAACCTTTAGAGCCTGAGTGCCCAAACTTTAACCAAAAGCCACTTATTTATAGTAAAGTGCCAGCGCAGCAATTTAAGCAGTAAATTGCTCTTGTTCTTTGACAACTTTCAATCGTTCAGCCTCCTAAAGACACCAACGCAATTGAAACGAGGAGGGCAAATTCGCCTATCATTGTAGGAAGATTCTGTAGAAAGATTCTTTGAGTCCTGTCTGGTGAACTTCATGCTGGGGTGATGACCTGGGTGCCCACAGAAAGGGCTCAGAGTGCCACCTCTGGCACCAGTGCCATAGGTTCACCACCACTGCCCTAGGTAGTCGGCAACCGCAAGGTATAAATATTAGACAGGACTTAATCCTCACATATTAAGTTTACACATGATCAAAGTTGACTAATACGTGTATTGGTATTGAGGAAGCCATATAAGATTGGCTATTGGGTATATTAAATACATACACAGATATATGCATAAAAAAGAATTTGTTATGTACACTTACTTTTATTATTTTTATTTTTCATTTGCATCCAACTGCTGGGGATATATTTCCAGTTTAAAATACACAATAAATTAAATAGGATTGATTCCCAGTAATGTTGATGGTACCATAAGGGTTTGTCTAACCTGGGTACTACGGATGTCCTCTGGCTATGCTTCGAAGCCGTGTAATATCTTTATATGGGTTCCTTTTCTTCTGCTTGTAGGTAGCGTGTATTATGGATAGGTCAGATGTTGTTTCCATTTCTTGTTTTTAATGTAAGGTTACATAATTATCGTACACTTCTCCTCTTTCCGTGTTACGGGACTTGGTGTGTATCTCCGTTCATAGCGGGAGTCATATGCCGAAGTGGGAGGTCCCGTTAGTCATGTGATAGAAGGCGGGTTATTTTTAATAGAGTTTGTTTGCCACGGAATGTATACCATGACCATGAATAAGGCATAATAGCCGAAACATGTAGGTCTGTGTGTTGCCCTCTGGATACGTGTTATGTTTTTAATTTTTTCATGCTCAACAAAGAAGATTAAGTTGCAAAGTAGTGCCAAGATCATATTTCTTATACTATTTTTAAGGTATGGTAAACGGACAAAAAAAAATATTCCTAAAATTTTTTTTAATTTCCTCCACCAACAAAAAGTTAATATAATCTCACCAATTAGCTATAGATGCCCCAAAATTATGTATGAGGAAAGTGCATCCCATGTAGCAAAAAATAAGCCCCTTATAAGTCCACATTTAAAAAAGAAAAAAAATTATAGGCTGTACAATGTGACAATGCAAATATGTTCTGCATGGCGCTCCTTCGATTCTATGTCCGGCCATGCACCCATACAGCAGGACACCACCACATATGGGGTATCGGTGTACTTGGGAGAAATTGGGCATCAAACTTTGTAGAGCCTTTTTTCATTTAATCCATTACAAATGTTTAAGTTTCCCCCCAAATTGAATGTATGGTCAAAAAATATAACAATGTGTAGACTGCACCTCTGTTTTGTTTTAACCCTTATAAAACACCTGAAGGGTTAACAAACTTCTTAAAAGTGCTTTTTCACATGCTAAGGCGTGTAGATTCCATAATGGGTTAATTTACGAGTCTTGCTATTACTTAGGCCGCTCATAGTCAATTAAAAGTTGAGAAGACCCCTCTAAATACGGGTTTTGGTGATTTTCCAAAAAATTTGAAAAATAGCCCCAAAATTCTGAGCCTCATAGCATTCTTGTAAAATATGTGGGAAATGTAAATTATGAATTTATTTGGGTGCTATAATTATCTGCTATTAAAGAGAATTTAGAACTTTGACATTAATGAGGAATGTCCACAGCAGAATCCCTGCTGTGAACATTACATTAATGGGGGAGGGGGGACATTTCTGTAAAGGGGGGCCCTGCTGTGGAGATTTTTGTTAGGAGGCTCTGCTGAGGACATTTATTAAAGGGGCTCTGCTGTGGATATTTTATTAAAGGGGGGTCCCTGCTGTGAACATTTCATTAAAGGGGGGGCCCTGCTGTGGACATTTCATTACAGGGGGACCCTGCTGTGGACATTTCATTAATGGAGCTCTGCCATGCACATTACATTAATGGGGGAGGGGATCCTATCTGTGGACATTACATTAATGGGGGAGGGGGGAATCCTTTCTGTGGACATTACATTAATGGAGGAGGGGGGGGGGAATCCTTTCTATGGACATTACATTAATGGGAGGGATCCCTGTTATTAATGTTGTGGACATTTCTGTAAAGGGGGGCCCTGCTGTGGAGATTTCTTCCTTTAGTAAGCAGCTCCTAGTGCCATTTTTAAAGGTGACCCGTCCTCTTTAAGTTCCCAATTTGCCCTTAAGCACTTTGTTAAGAGATCCCTTTTGACTTTTTCTACCACTTCAGCAACGGACTGGGATTGCACAAAATGACACTTGATAAGTATGTGGTAGAGATTGCCCACTAGCACCCAAACCTGACCTCTCTCTCGGTCACTTTATGAAGCGTGGACATTTTAACGGGAAATGGTCTTGAGTTTTGCTTCATAACCTGTAGTTAAAAATGATCCTCTAGCAATAGAAATATGATGCTATTCAATATGTTCTCTGCTCTGATTCATCCATTATATCGATCTTACAAGTAAAAGTACACAAAGTGTTACAAGAAGCATTGTTACTTATGTGTCCTTCTGCAAGCCCAAAGTCTCAACGATGACTTGCAGGTGATATAGATCTCATCAAACAGGATTTATAAATACGTTTTATGCATGAATTCACCTTTGACCTATATTTGAGGCTTAAGAGGCTTTATAGTACAAATTATTATGCAGTATCAATGAATAGAAGAAGCTACTGTGCGATATACAGAAGATTTTCATTTTTATTTGTTAATGATCCAGCTAAGATTTTAATCCAGTAAATCATTATTCATTTCATGCTTGTGTCATTGCAAATCACCAAGGATCTCTTCCCAACAGTCTATTTTAAATGCATTTTATGGCATGTTAATGCTAGACATCCATGAAATATGTTAAGTGCAATTGTCTGCAATTCTTCTGCTGCATTGATAGTGTCTTATCTAATAAAATAGCCATTATGTAATTGGGTCAATTCCTTGAAGACCATTTCATATGACAGCTCTCCATACTTATAGAATACATAATGTAACCTTACTATCACAGATGCAAAGTGCTGGCCTTCTTCTCTCTTTCCCTGACCCTGTGCTGTTTTGTCCTGCAGCATGGATACATCCTGACAGCTTGTGGTAGGCTTGTGGTTGTGGCATGCTCTTAAAGACTTGTAATGTATTCATGACTAGCACAGAGAGGGCCTCTTATCCATATATGTGGATATTTCTCTGTTAAGTGCTAAGTTATTAATCTAACAGCAGAGCTGCCCACTTGTCGACATTTCCATGTTCTGGTTATGATGCTGTTCCTGGTAGGTTTTTCATATTAATTATTGATGACATATCCATAGAATAGGTCCTCCATATCAGATTGGCGCACCTTCACAGATTAGCTGATGAACAGAGAGTATAAAAGTAGACAGCTCTGTTTTCAATGTAGTGGTCAAACCAAGTTACTGCAATTCAGCCCTTATTTATTTGAATTAGAAGAAATCTGCTGTGACTCGCTCAGTCACTTTCTACTTCTTGTTCCATTTTCCGTTCATTATCTGCTGGCCAATCTAGTCAAGGAGGGTGCAGGGTGTCTGAATCCAACCAAATTAAAATTCATGACCTATCCTTAGAATAGCCCATCAGAAATTTTAGTGCAGAAGACTCTTAATGCCTTGATTTTACCAATGAATAGCCACAGTTATGTACAAGCATTAGAGATGAGCGAGCACTAAAATGCTCGGGTACTCGTTATTCGAGACGAACTTTTCCCGATGCTCGAGTGCTCGTCTCGAATAACGAGCCCCATTGAAGTCAATGGGAGACTCGAGCATTTTTCAAGGGGACCAAGGCTCTGCACAGGGAAGCTTGGCCAAACACCTGGGAACCTCAGAAAAGGATGGAAACACCACGGAAATGGACAGGAAACAGCAGGGGCAGCATGCATGGATGCCTCTGAGGCTGCTTAATCGCACCATTATGCCAAAATTATGGGCAACAGCATGGCCATGACAGAGTGACAGAATGAAGCTAGATAGCATCTAAAACATCCAATAATTGACCCTGACACTATAGGGGACGGCATGCAGAGGCAGCGGCAGCAGGCTAGAGAGTGGCATGGCGACATACCCTAAATGGACTCAGGCTTCAAACCAATGGGTGGCAGAGAGGAACCAAAGGAGGTGAGCAAGAAGGTGCTGCAGTTAAAACTATGTTAGTTGGATCTTGGCATGGAGCTGGCGCTCCGCTGCCAGGCAAGCTTTCGCCAATCCAAGCCCGTGTCTCTAGGCTACTCCCCAAACAGCACTTCTAGAAACCTTTTGTATAAGATCAAGTGTAGTGCGTTCTTATAAGTTTAGGATAGGCGGCGGGTGAGGGGAATGTAAACAGAAGCGCAAGACACGCTGAAATAATATTGGTAAATCATAAAAGTTTGCCAGTATATTTGTGTGGATAACACAGCTGGGTGGCGACAAGTTAACAACTTTGATGTGAATCCATGAAAACAACCCAATTTCTGCCTGACACCCCTCGTTTGATAAGAACGATGTATGGAGGCCCTATATGGACGACTTTTGAGGTAGCAATGGAGACAACGTGTGGAGGCTGCTATGGAGACAATTTAATTTGGATAGTGCCTGTATGTCGCAGTCCAAAAAGTTTTCAAACAGAGGAGCAGGTAGGTGGCCCTCCAGAAAATGGAATAGATTGAGTGCCTGTATGTGGCAGTCCAAAAACTTTTGTCAAACCAGAGGAGCAGGTAGGGCGCCTCCAGAAAAATGGAATAGCATTGAGTGGCCTTGTGTGGGCAGACCAAAAAAGTTTTCAAACCAGTAGGAGCAGTAGGTGGCCCTCCAGAAAATTGAATAGATTGAAGTCCTGTATGTGGCAGTTCCAAAAAACTTTTTAAACCAGAGGAGCAGGTAGGGGCCCTCCAGAAAAATGGATAGATTGAGTGCCTGTATGTGGCAGTCCAAAAAAGTTTACAAACCAGAGGAGCAGGTAGGTGGCCCTCCAGAAAAATGGAATAGATTGAGTGCCGTAGTGACATCCAAAAAAGTTTTCAAACCAGAAGCAGTAGGTGGCCCTCCAGAAAAATGAAATAGATTGAGTGCCTGTATGTGGCAGTCCAAAAAGTTTTCAACCAGAGGAGCAGTAGGGAACCTCCAGAAAAATGAAATAGATTGAGTGCCTGTATGTTGCAGTCCAAAAAATTTTCAAACCAGAGGAGTCAGGTAGGTGGCCCTCCAGAAAAATTTAATAGATTGAGTGCCTGTATGTGGCACTCCCAAAAATTGTTAAAACAGAGGACCGGGTCGGTGGCCCCCAAAAATTAAATGCATAAAGTACTATAGCTAGAGCCAGTGGGCCCTGTCAAAATAGCCAGTTTCCTCTGCTTTACTGTACAAGAGGGGAGAAGGAGGAAAATGAGGAGGAGGAGGAGTGGATAAAATTATCAGGTTGACGCTTCCTTCACCTGTGGAGATTGAAATTATGAGAGAAATCCAGGCTTATTCATCTTATAACGTGCACCTGTCAGCGCTGTCAGTCGACGGCTGTACGCTTTCGTTGATGATGTCAACAGCTGCATGAAAACCCGCTCGGACAAGACGCTAGCGGCAGGGCAGGCAATCACTCCTCCGTAACACTATTCTAATAGAAACACCCTAATGCCTTTCCCTGACCAGCAGCAGCTCTCTCCTAGCGGCATCCAGACACAGAATGATCCGAGCAGCGGCGGCAGCGGCTAGTCTATCCAGGGTCACCTGATCTGGCCAGCCACACTGCTACCGACGTGTAGGGTACCACGTCATGCTGGGTGGAGTGCAGAGTCTCCTGGCTTTGATTGGTCTCTGTTTCGGCCGCCAAAAGCCCAAACGGGCGGGAGCTGCCATTTTCTCGAGCGGGCGAAGTATTCGTCCGAGCAACGAGCAGTTTCGAGTACGCTAATGCTCGAACGAGCATCAAGCTCGGACGAGTATGTTCGCTCATCTCTAACAAGCATCTATTTATTCCTTGGTTATTTTTATATTATGTGAACTTTTAAAAATATATGGAAAACAATTGAAAAGAATCACCTGATCAATCCTCGAGAATGAAAAACTATTTATTTAGTGTTCTTTTGGATTTTAAATTAAATCTACCATCAAAATCAAGCATCATAAACCAGCGACTATGAGTGTGATAGTCTTCCTATATTTGTTATCCTTGGCCTCCTTCCTTAGAAAATCATTTACTAAAATTGTGCTAATGAAAATGAAGGGCTCCAGGGGGTCTTAACAGAGCCCCTCTATGCTGTAGCTTCAGCTGTGTTTAATTAAACTGATTAGACACAGCTCACAGCGCATGTCAGAGAACATGAGAATAATGAGGCATGTCAGAGAACATGAGAATAATGAGGCGCTCAGAGACCTCAGACCTCAGAGAAAATTGTGGCAAGGCACAGATCTCGCCAAGGTTACAAAACAATTTCAACAGCACTCAAGGTTCCTAAGAGCACAGTGGCCTCCATAAACCTTAAAGGGCACCTACCAGCCCGATTCTACCGATAAAGGTAGATCTGGTGGTAGGTGGATGAATGGGACGTGAGGATGGCCATTTTTTGGGCTAATCCTCACGTCCCGGCTATCTTTTAGAAAACTTTATTACAGGCATATGTAAATTTTTTCATGCGGCTACTTGGACGTGGAGTAGCCGGACATGAGGCTACCGTCGCAGCTACTCCACGCCCCAGTAGCCTCGTTCCTCCGCCTACCATTTAATCTTCGTCCGAGTCCCCGGCATTCTGCACATGCGCAGAACGCAGGCCTTCGTCTGCACGCCCGCGGCTCCGGGGCCAGAGCTACTGCGCAAGCGCAGAAGGCCGCAGATGTCGGGGGACTCAGAAGTGGCGCGCAGCTTCGAGAAGCTGCGCGCCAAAGATTAATTGGTAGGCGGAGTAAAGAGGCTACTGCGGCGTGGAGTAGTCGCAACTTGTAGCCTCATGTCCAGCTACTCCACGCCCCAGTAGCCGCATAAAAATTTTTACATATGCCAGCATTAAAGTTTTTTAAAAGATAGCCGGGACGTGAGGATTAGCCCAAAAAATGGAGAATGGGTAGAAGCGTGTTCACTTGAGATGAGCGAGCACTAAAATGCTCGGGTGCTCGTTATTCGAGACGAACTTTTCCCGATGCTCGAGTGCTCGTCTTGAATAACGAGGCCCATTGAAGTCAATGGGAGTTTCGAGCATTTTTCAAGGGGACCAAGGCTCTGCACAGGGAAGCTTGGCCAAACACCTGGAAACCTCAGAAAAGGATGGAAACACCACGGAAATGGACAGGAAACAGCAAGGGCAGCATGCATGGATGCCTCTGAGGCTGCTTAATCGTACCATCATGCCAAAATTATGGGCAACAGCATGGCCATGACAGAGTGACCGAATGAGGCTAGATAACATCTAAAACATACAATAATTGACCCTGACACTATAGGGGACGGCATGCAGAGGCAGCGGCAGCAGTGGCAGGCTAGAGAGTGTCATGGCGACATACCCTAAATAGACTCAGGCTTCACCAAAGGAGGTGAGCAAGAAGCGCTGAAATGATTTCCTATGTGAACAAAAGGTTGACGGTATATTTAGTCGATAACACAGCATGGTGTCGACATAGTGACCAAATTCCATAAGGTATCTGGTGAAACACCCGAAAAATGAGCCTGACACTGCTCTTTTGATAAGGGGACGACATGTGGAGGAAGCCATGGAGACGACTTCCATGATTATGAGCGACAGTATGGGGCATCCATATTGCATGATATCCAGTTGCTATGATTGCAACTTCAGGTCTCCAGCATGGCGGCGACAGATGGGCCGAGTTCCACTATGTATCTGGTGGAACACCTGAAAATTCTGCCTGACACAGCTCGTTTGATAAGGGGATGATGTGCTGCATATCCTCACGTGCTCCAGCGTCTGGGGTATAGAGAGTTGAAAGTTGCGCATGGAGACATTGGTGGACGCTGTGGAGCATCGTGGAGGCAAAATGGACAGGAAACAGCAGGGGCAGCATGCATGGATGCCTTTGAGGCTGCCTAATCTTGGGATGGAGCTGGCGGTCCGCTGCCAGGCGAGCTTTCGCCTGTCCAAGCCCCTGTCTCTCGGCTCCTCCCCACCCAAAATGGGCCTGGGGGCCAGAAGCGTTTACTTTGAAAAAATTATAATTTTCAAAGCAGAAGGGGTCGTTTGAATATTTCACCTAGGAATAATGGAATAGCATAGTGGTACTATTTTTAATTGTTTTTTCAGAAATGGTTCCATGATTAAGAGCGAGTGAGCGCAACAGTATGGGCACCATCATTAGCGACTGCTATGATTGCAACTTCAGGGCCCGCATGGCGACGACAGAAAAACTGGGCGAAGTGCACTTCGTATACGTGGCTGACAACCTGACAATCTGCTGCACAGTCATGTGATAAGGGACGATGTTACTCATGGAGGCACGTGAAGTCTCACGTAGTAGATTATAAGGAGCGTGCATTTAAAACTGTTGTTATAAGATCAATGGATGTATATATGTGGTATAGGATAGTTGTTCTTATAAGTTTGGATTAGCATTAATATGACTGCGCATTGGAGGGTGTGGTAGTTAGCTCGTAGGTAGTGGCGGGAACCCGAATCTGCTTATCATGGTTGGCACAGGTTGCACAACACAGTCTGTCACGGTCTCATCCGGGGTTCGTTGAAAGACCCTCCAGACTTTGAGATATAATTTATTGTAGCCCCCTTTTCGGTCTATATATCCCCAGGTCGAGTCTTATTTTTTTTTTGTTAGCTTTGATTCTTAATGTTTCCCGCGCAACCTTATGGCCCGCTTAGATGACCCACCATACGCCCTTCTCCTTGACGAGACCACCCCCCCCCCCCCCTTCTGTCTTTTTGTCATGCCTCCATCGGATTTCCCCCCACCCAACTGCGCTTTACAACATCGTTCTAGGTATAGGACTCGTCTCGCTCTCGAAGCACTGTGCTTCAACCCGGCCTAATCAACCCAGCTTGGATCTGTAACCTAATCAGCCTCCGATCCCTCAGTTGCTCCCCCCTCGGACTCCCTGCCCTGGACAACAACTTCACACCACTGTAGACAACCGTGTCTCCTATCGGTCCCGACACTCTTTTACCAAACTTCTTCCACTACGTCAATAATGTCATTCATCACCCACAGACCGGGGAAAACCCACTGGCATCGCGAAAATAGCCAGCAGCAACCCGGAACAAAGTGTTGTGACTTAGGAAGGTCCGAAAAACAGCTCAGAGTATGCCGGTTCAAATGTCCAAATTTACGCAGGAGGGCGGGAAGACTGGGGGGAAGAGAGGCTGCAGGTGGATGAAGCTGGAGGTGAGTGCTTGATTTCTGGTGACATGGCCGTGACTGCGTGGAAGACGAATGGTGGACAAATGACTAGAAGCATTGTCATGCAATCCACGAAATCACATCTACGCACGGTTCTGTGGCCCAAACAGTGGATTCTACTATCGAGTCCCAGCTACACACTTGAGGACATGCTTGAACATAGGGAGTGTAGACTCTAGACGGCTTTCTCCCTGCATCCCTCATCCGCAGGTGGTGTCTCACCGCCGCCCAGGAACACAGGCCCTGAACCCCTGCAGATGTTGGACGCCCACATCACACCCCCACTTGTCCTCTACCCCTAGACCCTCGGGGTTAACATTTTCTAAATTAAAAAGTAACTCGAAATTTTTATAGTATTATTTTTTTTTTTAAACAAAAACGATGCGATGCTCGGTATTCTAACCTACACTAGACAGCACACAACTGGATTTATGTGCTGTGATGCCTGAGACTTTGAGTTTATAAAAAGTAAATAAACGTAAAAAAAATAAAATCAGCAGACTGCTGCCTAATTCAACTCAAACCACCATAATAAATGTCCCACTTCGTGTTTGAGGTGGATATGTGTTCACCAAGAGCTAAACCACAATGGTCGCAAGTACACCTGCAACTTCCTCACAATATGGCTACAGAGCGCACATTGTCAGTGCCTAGCGAAGCTCCACGGCCAGAGCAAAGCAAAAAAAGTAAATAGAACCATCTAACGCCTATGGAGTCCTCAAGTAAGCCGTTTGGGCGTTCTCCTATGGCTATTTTTCTAGCCTACACTGAAAGCACACTGATTTTTGCCACGATTACTTTGAGTTATAAAAGTAAATAAACGTAAAGTAAATAAACATAATAAGCGAATGTGCCTAATTCAAATCAAACCCCTACATAAATTGTGCGCCATTTGGTGTTTGAGGTGGATATGGGTGTAAATAAGTAGCTAATACACCAACGGTCGCTAGAGTCTCCCTGCAAATTCCTCACAAATGGGATACTAGGCTAGCACTAACTAGTGCCAGCGACAGCCCAGCACCAAGCCAAACCAAATTAAATAAAGTAAAATAAACCTATTGTAGGCCTAAGTAAGCCGTGGGTTCTCCTATGGCTATGTTTCTAGCCTACACTGAAGCACAAGCTTGCCAGATTAGCTTTGAGTATTAAAAGTAAATAACGTAAAAAAAAAAAATAATCAGCAGACTGTGCCTAAGTCAAATCAAACCCCGAATAAGATGTCCACTGCGTTGTTTGAGGTCGGAATGTGTGTCACTAAGAGTAACACCAACGGTCGCCAAGTCTCCCGCAAATTCCTCAAAATTATGGTAATAGGCTGCATGTACTAGTGCCCAGCAAAGCCCAGCACAAGGCAAACAAAAAAAAGGAAAATATAACACTATTTACGCGAGTAAGCAGTTGGGATTCTTCAATGGTATTTCTAGACCCGTACACTGAGAAGCCACACGAGATCGTAGCCACGATACTTTGAGTTATAAAAGTAATGAAACGCATAAATACAGATCAGCAGAACGTGCCTGTAATTCAAATCAAACCCCCTAATAAATTGCTGCCCACTTGACCAGCTATTTGACGGCTGGATATGTGATGTCAACTAAGAGCTAAATCATCAACGGTTGCAAGTACTCTCTCAAATTTGTCCTACCACAAGATAGGTATAAGCCCTGCACTGTAGTGCCACGTCTAAGCGTCCGGCCGACAAAGCAACAAAACACAAAAGTAGAAAATAACGCTATTGTACAGGTCTAAGTAACCGGTTGGGGTTCTCCAATGGCTTGTTCTTAGCTACACTGAAGCACATGCTTTGACAGATTACGTTGAGTTATAAAAAGAAATAAACGTATAAAAAAAATAAAATCAGCAGGACTACGGCGTTAGATTCAATCAAAACCCTAAATATGTCCCACTTCGGTGTTTGAGGTGGATGTGTGTGTCACTAAGAGCTTAAACACAACGGTGCAAGTATCCCTGAAAATTCCTCACATATGGTACTAGTTGCTACTACTAGTCCAGCAAGCCCAGCCGCAAGAAAATAAAGAAAAATATAGTATAACGTATTGTGCCCTAAGAAGATGTTGGGTTCTTGTAGGAATACTCCTGCCTAACATATTCTAACTAGAACATCCTAACCTGACCAGCATAGCAGCTAGTCTCGCCTGGAACGGCATCCAGACAGAGAATGATCCGAGAGCCTTGCAGGCAGGGGGTAGTCCTCATTCAGGGTCACCTGATCTGGCCAGCCATACCACTGCTATCGACGTTAGGGTACGACGTCATGCAGCGTGGTAGTGCAGAGTCTCCTGGCTTGTGATTGGACACTCTGTTTCTGTGATGCCAAACAAGTCACGAGAAGGGAGATGCCATTTCTCGAGTGGCGAAATACTGTCGAGCAACGAGCGTTTGAGTACGCTTAATGCTGAAAGAGCATCAAGCGCGGGAAAAAGTGTGTTCGCTCACTCTAGTAGTGCACACTGATACAGCCGTAAACGAACCCACCGCATGGGTCACCACCATAAGCGATTATAGTGATCCTGAATGGGGCGCTGTCGGCGGAAGAGGGGAAAAGTTGTGAGTGTATCACTTTAAAATGTAACTTTATTTGTCTTAGTATAAAAAATGCCAAGACTGTGTCGCGTTACATACACAAGGAGGTTATGTGTTGGGCAAGGACAAACCACACTTAATCAATGTCACCGTGGCTATCTACGTAAGCCTGGGACAGTAATACGGAGGATGTACCAACTAGCTTTGAACAGTCCTCCTGTTTTGAGTCCAATGTATCGATCCTCTTAATCTTGTTAAGCAGGACAAGAGGGAGAGGAGACCAGTGGTAGAGTATTGCAATCATCCGAGTGGAAGGGCTACATAATTGCAGCTGCCTTGAGAGCACAAATGCATTCGACTGGTGGATATAGAGACACAGTGCCATGCGCAAACGGATCATTAAGGTAAGTGAGCATATTGGATGTACGCAATATCTGGGGTCGCTGTCAGGATTCCTTGCTGGTATCGATGCGCTGTAGCAAGGGGCCGGTTCTAGACACATAGTGGGGCCCTGGGCAAAAACTAAAAGTGTGGATGGCCCCAAAATAAAACTATTTAAGACATACAACTCACTAGCAAGTGAGCTCCCTTTAGTATGAGAAACTACTGTAATTTGGCAGAATTTTACAGGAAAAAACAGATCATAGGCAAGATTTGATGGTAAGCGACGTGGCTCAGGGGTTCGCACTACAGCCTTGCAAGCGCTGGGTCACATCTGCAACAGATTTTGTCTCTGTTCTCTGTGTGTCTGCATGGGCGTTTACGCCGGGTCCTCACGTGTTATCCCAAAAAATGACTGGTAGGGTGATGAACTGTGAAGGCCCTTGGGGAGAGGGAGCCGGATATTTTCTGAAAGGCAGACACTGCCCCACTTTCAAGAATTGCACTAAAGCAGTTTATAGACATATGCGAAATTGATTCAAACTTAACAACATATTTTATAAAGAAATACTTAAAATTGACTGATGGCAAAAAAATTTGATCCAAACAGAAACTATTTACTTCACAACTCCTAAAGGCTAATAGCATGGACAGTGAAGCAGTTATTGTCAAAATGTCCCAGATGAATATGCTACACATAATAATCCCACATCCACTATCATCTAACACTGCTACATAACTAGACATCTGCCTCTTCAGATAAAATTGTAGACCGTCACACCTGCCAAATATAGCAATAAAACGAAAGTAAAAAAGTTAAAGGCGCATAAAACCTATATCATTTTGAAGAGACAACCAGGCATGCATTTTTGCATTAATCATTAAAAATTCCTCTAAAAATATGTACAAATCCAGACTACTATAAATAAAGAAAATCTACTTTGTAAACAGTAAAGTGAGGGAGATAATTACAGATCCCCACGGTGGGATATCACCAAAATAGGCAGCAAAGGAGGTAAACTGCAGGAAAATACACACACGATCATGCTTGGGTATGTCCCAACAATACATAAGCTATATATCAATAACAAGAGGTTACACTGAGATAATAAGTCACATTTAGATATCCCAGGTAGCCCATGTCTATATTAGACTCTATGCCTCTCAGAACTCCGAACACATAACTCATGAACCCTCAGCGATCACTAAGAATGCAGGAGTCAATGGAGCTCGGACAGTCATGAAAAAAGGTTGAGAGTAATGGAGGAGGGTGCGAAATAAAACTTTATTGTCGCAGAACACTTAGTACGGCGAACAGAGGCTAGTCAGGAACTGTTGACATCGGTAAATCAGTCAATCTCTTTCTGCGCCCAACAACAAAAAAAAATATCAAACAATATACAAAGGGCAAGAAGAGAGAAAGTGTGTTCTTAGATAGGTTCTGCACAGAGAAGGGTAATAACATGAATATTAGGTGATATATTCCTGCTCAGAATGTAGCAGAGTAACATATTTTAAATGCTGAATATTTACATTATCTTACTGAGCGTTGCAGCAGCTCCTCTGGTGTAAAGAAAAAGAATCTCCCCGCTGTTCCAACACACAACACCCACTACTAAAACTAGTCCTCACAGCACTATGCAAAAGACAGTCCCAACTCGACCCACATAACCTCCCCCAGCTCCCTATTCATTCCATCTTCCTCTTTGAATCCGACTCCCCTCTTACCACCAACACAGTCCACGGACACCACAGCAACAACCCAAGGAAGTCTTTAAGCCGCACATCCAAACCATCCCTCCCCCTCTCCTTTTTCCACAACCCCCCCCCTCTTTCCCCTTCCCCCACCCCTCATGGATCCCCCTCCGCCCACGCTTTACACCCTTCTCTCTTTTCCCCCCATCGTCTTCCCCTTCTTCCCCCCCCTCCCCCTTTACCTTACTAATCCCGAGGGCACAACCGCGGCCCGAAACGAATGACTCATACAAACCACGCCCAATCAATTTATCCACGGAATTCTATCAGCCAGGAACACAAAACGAAAAAATTTCAGACAGAAATATGAAAGAAAGGACCTAATAAAACTATAAGAGACTCTCGCCCCAGACTGAAAAGTCACGCCAAAAAAACACTACTCTTACGTCACAACATATTGTCCCGAGGTGATGTGAAATAACCCCAACCACAACAATATTTTATCCACCATTACATAATTTTATACTCACGCGTAGGTAGGCTTCCTCCTATGATATGCCTATCCTTCTACGGACCCTTAGCAGATACCAACGCTCATTAGAGCTAGCTTCTATGACCCTCCATTAATATACAATGCAGTACTGATGGCTACGAATTCTGTTCCTGCACGGACGCTTCGATTGGGGGTACGCTAAGGGGGCTGTTATCTCTGGCTCTGTGACTACACTCGAACCTCAATTCTTTTTTTCTATGATAAGAAAGAGAGTCTCCTCTTTTATTAAAATAAATAGGGGTTTATAAGCTTTAGGGAAACGGGATATGAACTGTTTAGAACGGCTGCCGGGAGTGATTTTTATATTAAAATGGCACCTGATATTTCCCTTTAAACCTGATATCTCTGGACCATGACAACTAGAAACACAATTCAAGATCATTTGTAAAGAAAGCATTCTCCGGGGCCCTGGGCATTTGCCACATTTGCCTACCATAGCGCCGGCTCCTGGTCGCTGCAGCCGCATGTGTCCTAGACACAGTCTGGCTTTGTGGGACATAGTCCGGATTTTAGCTCTAAGTGAAATCCTCTGTGGCCTTGGCAGGTATCTTGCTATGGGTCAGTTTTCACAGCTGCTATGGACAAGACACACTGTTGCAAATTGAAGGAAAGCATGAATGTGGCCAATACAGAGATATCCTAGATGCTCTGAACTCAAATATGGGCCTCGTAAAGGGTTCACACTTGTCCCACACGACAATCCCCCACAAGCAAGCAGCTAAAATAACACACAGAATGCTGGCTTACTTACCAAGGACACCTACTTGTCATTAGCCTCGTCACTAGTCCTGATAAGACTACCTGTATGGAGCAGCTCACAAGGATAAATCTTCAGCCTTTTTCTAGTGATTCATACATGTAATCATTGTAAAATCATACTTTCTTTCGTTGTAAATGAGGCTTTGTCACATGGTTAAGATCGGCAGTGATGTCAACGCTGGTACCCCTCCCCGCCCTTAACCCTCCCTCTGCTCATGCTGTGTGAATGTGCTTCATGTCGTGGTTAATGGATAGTAAAGCATAGTTAGTGTTATCTACGGACATGCCTGGCATCCTCCGTAATACACAGAGCACAGAATAAGCTAAAAAAGTACCTGGACATTTCTGCATATCAGGGGCGCACTGGAGCTGCTGTATCTCTCCTATAACACAAGGCGCAGGGGGGGTGGCCACATTCACCCCCCCCCCCCCAAGCACCAGGAAAGCACATTCATTTTACGCCTCAATCTTCTACAGCTTCAGTAAAGCATCTGGGCGGTGTGGCGGGATGTGCCTCCCCTCAGAATAAGCCGGACAGCTTGATGTGCTAAGACTCATTGGACATTCACAGGCCATTTGCATAAAGCCTGATAGGAACCTTGCTTAGGTTTTACAGGCATGCAGAGGGCACAATGAAGGGCCTAAGGCAATGCTTTCCTTTCAATGCCAGTTTATAAAACAGGTTCTCTTTATAGAAACAAACCCTGTGACCATTCTTGACTGGTCCAGGCAGAGCCCTGTCCTAAACCTACATGAGCATCTCTGGAGACGACTGAAAATGTCTGTCCACAACATTCATCATCCAACTCTAGAGGGAACTGGATGAAGCATCGCCTAAAGGAAGAATGGCAGCGGAGCCCCAAATCAGGTTGTGAACAACTTGTTGCGTCATTTGCAACTGAGACTCAATGGCTGTATACTAGGTGCTTCTACTCAAGGGCAAAGTGTATTATGACCATGTGATATTCCAGTTTTTTCTGTTTATTACATTTACATCTACACTTTCTGGTTTCTTTCTGTATAAGATGGGTGTTGCCAGCAGGATACATTTTTATCTTACAATTGGTGCAATGGCGAGTGAAAATTTTTAAAGGGTTCTGAATACTTCGTATACCCACTATTCATTATTTAAAAATTATTAGATTTCCAAGAAAATTATCTTATTAAGCCTGAACTTGTGTGGGGTCTCCTAGTTGCACTGCAAAAATAATAAAAACTTCAGAGTTTCGGAAAATGTCAGACCGGGACTATCAACCTGAGGTGGATCACAAACAAAGCAGATATTGGGGATGTATACTAGCGATGAATACGTCTGCTGTCAGGGATAGCACAGTGAATACAAGCATTCTCTGAAGAGGCATAATTAGGGAAGAGGAGAAATGCCGGAGCAGCCACAGGAGAGAAGGCCTATATCATCATCTTTATAATGTTTTGTTTCAGTAAAACCACTCGATTCAGGAATGAAAAACAAAGGCTTCTGCATCAGTGTAGCTACAGCATTTCAAGGTCTGCTCTGTTATTGGGCAATAGTATTACAAAATTATTCAATATGTGTCATAAGGCCACGAAAGCATTCGTGCGTAGATTGCCATACAAATTTCAAGATTGTTGTACAATTTTTTAGAACTTACAAAATTCTTTATACTAAGGAAAAAAATAATAAAAAACCAGCCCCCTTATGTGGGTTGATCCTGCCACGCTTTATATTGTGGTGGGACTTAACTTTAAAGGCAGTTTATGCAGTTAGAACCTCAAGGGTTGTAATCATAGCATCTAAGGTTTGGAAAAAAAACGCAATCTCTGAAAGTCAACCTTAACCCCTTACGACATGCGACATATAGCTGTACGTTCACACTCCCTAACGGCATCCAGACAGAGAATGATCCGAGCATTGCAGGCAGGGGCTAGTCTATTCCAGGGTCACCTGATCTGGCCAGCCAACCACTGCTATCGACGTGTAAGGGTACCACGTCATGCTGGGTGGAGTGCAGAGTCTCCTGGCTTGTGATTGGCTCTGTTTCTGGCCGCCAAAAATCACAACGACGGGAGATGCCATTTTCTCGAGCTGGCGAAATACTCGTCCGAGCAACGAGCAGTTTTGAGTACGCTAATGCTTGAACGAGCATCAGGCTCGGACAAGTGTGTTCGCTCATCTCTAGTGTTCACACTATACAGAGTAAACACCCACGATGGGCACCACCAAAGGATTAAAGTGTATATGAAGGGGGGTTTTTGGGGAAGAGGGAAAAGTTGTGAGTGTATGTCTGATGGCTAAGAATCTGGAGGGGGGGGTACGCTTCAGGGGGCTGTATCTCTGGCTCTGTGACACATAGAACCTCAATTCTTTTTTTCTATGAAAGAAGAGAGTCTCCTCTTTTATATAAATCTAAATATGTGTTTCTAAGTTTTAGGGAAACGGAGATATTAACTGTTAAACGGCTGCCGGGAGTGATTTTTATACGCTGCGCGCGACCGTGCGCGCGCAACGCCTGCGGCGTTTCCAATGTAGGCGCGCGCACGATCGTGTGCACGAAGCGCCGAAGCAGTTTCTGCTAGAAAGTTTCAAAAGTGTTAAAACCGCGATACCGCGGTTTTAACACTAACGAGACTAAGCACCGGCACCAGCTCACCCTGAGCTGGTGCCCGGTGTTTGTATCTCATACCTACCTTCAGAAGTGGTAGGTTTCCTTTAAGTAGCAGAGAAGCACCTGTTTATACTGCTCCTTCAATTTTGTGCACTTTAAATGTAATTATTTGGGTCGATATTAAAATAACCAAAGACTTGGGTGCGTCTACATACACATGAGGTTCTGCTGGGTGGCAATACAACCACACTTAATCCCATTGTCACCGTTTGCGTCTATTACTGTAAGCTGGGGACAGTAATACAGGAGGAAAGGTCCCTTAGTTTGAACATCCTCCTGTTAGGCCAATGTACGTCTCTTAATCAATTTTTATAGAGGACAGCGGAGGACAGTTGGTATATTTATTTGCATCATCAGTGGCAGGTGCTAATAATCTGCAGGTTGCTGAGATGAGTCACAATATATGCTTCTGAGGGTGTGATAGAGACAAGTGCCGCTGCGCGCAATTGCGTGTCAGATTCCTTTGTTGTTATCGATGTGCGCTGAGCAGGGGCCGGTTTCTAGACAAAGTGGGGCCACTGGGCAATACTAAACAGTGGGGCCCCCAAAATAGAACTATTTTTATGACCAGTCCCAATCAGCAAGAACGAGGTCTCTTTCGGTATGAGAAACCCATACCTGTAATTAGGAGAATTTTAAGGGAAATAGCTCATAGGAAGATTGATGGGTCCGCACGGTTTTTGGTCAGTGGTTTTAGCATACAGCCTTGCAGCGCTGGTCAACATCTGCAAAAGAATTTGTATGTCTCTTCTGTGTTGCCATGGGGTTTACTAAGGCGGGAGGTCCTCGGTTACTCCTATGAAGAAAATGAGTCTTTGGTAGGTTGATTTTATATTTAAACTGTGAGGCCCCTTGGGCAGGGGATTCTATATTTTCTGAAAACGCAGCAGCAGACACTGCCCCATTTTCAAAATTGCATCCAAGAGTGTATGACATGCCGAAAAATTTTGATTCAAACTGAAACATTTTTCTTAAAAACTACTTAAAATTTGATTGGATGGCAACAAAATTGATCCAACAGAAATATTTACCTTCACCAACTCCTAAAATGTATAGAATGGACATGCTTGTAGAGTTCACCAAATTGTCCCATATTGAATATGCTAACATAAATCATCCACATAAAATCTAAACACTATAATAACGAAGTAATCTTGCTCTTCAACCTAGAACTTTTTAGACAGTCACACACTGCCACAATGATACATCACATTTTTTTTTGGTTTAAAACAGATACAACGCGGTACTAATCAAATAAGAATAAAAAAGTAAAGGCTGCATTAAAACCTATTCATTTGAAAGCAGAAAACAGGCGATTTTGCATTTGGCCATTAAACATAAAATTCGTCTAAAACATGTGTAAAATCCATTGTACTTATAAGTAAAAGAAAATTACTTTCTTAAACAGTAACTGTGAGGCAGATCAACGGAGATCACTCCAGACCCCCAAGCGGGATATTCACCCCCAAAATCTTGCAGCAAAGGGTCCCTGCAGAAAGAACAAAGACAATACACCAACGGCTCTCCATTGTATGTCCCCCAATTACATAATCGATCATAACCAAGCTAATGCGCTTAAAAGTCCCATTAGAGATCATGTGCCGACAATTATATAGCCCGCACATAACAGAACCATGTCGCGCTCATAAGAAGAAGGTGAGGACCGTTCATAACCATAGGTTGTGTAAGTAATGGAGGATGGTGTGGTGGGAAAATTAAAATACTTGTATTCAAAAACATTAGGCGGAAAATAGGATAAAAATGTTATCGTATCAGTCAATTTTCCCAACAAAACAAAAAAAACTATCACAAATAAAAGGGGGGAATAAATAAGAGAGAAACGTGTTGTTCTTAGATTAGTTCTGCACCAGAGAAGGGTTTAGATAACATGAATATTTAGGCTTGATATTATTCCTTCAGAATGTAGTAGTCTTGTAGTAACATATATGTGAATATTCATTTATCTATGAGGGGCAGGGCTCCTGTGTCTCAGCAAATCCTCCGCAGTATGATGGCTAAGAGATTGGAGGGGCGGGGGTACGGATTTCAGGGAGGGCGTCTCTCTGGCCTCTGTGAACATAAACCTCATTATTTTTTTGCTATTGGCAAAGAAAGAGAGTCTCCTTTTTATATAAATCTAAATATGTGTTTCTAAGTTTAGGGGAGGAAACTGTGATGATATACTGTAAATTCCATTTGCTATTTTTTTAGTTATTTTTCGTCAACACGGCTTTACTTCTATGTCGGGAGTGATTTTTTATATCCATGGCACAGTGATTATTCTCCCTTTTTAAACCTGAAATCTCTGGATCCCTAGCAACTAGAAACCAATCAAGTTCATTGAATAAGAAGAAGATTCTCCCGGGGCACGGGAATGGCAATTGCACACCTTTGCCTACCCAATAGCGCCGGCGGTTCTGGCGCTGCGCCGTGGTATAGACACAGTCCGGCTGGGCACGTCCGGCTAAGTGAAAACATGTGGTGGCGGTCCAGCATCTTGCTATGGGGTAGTTTTCGCTGCTTTGGAACAATATATGAAGGGGGGTTTTTGGGGAAGAGGGAAAAGTTGTGAGTGTATCACTTTAAAATGTAACTTTTATTTGTTCTTATATTAAAATAACCAAGACTTGTGTGCGTCTACATACACCATGAGGTTCTGTGTGGCAATACAAACCACACTTAATCAATGTCACCGTGGCTATATACTGTAAGCCTGGGACAGTAATACAGGAGGAGGTCCCCTTAGTTTGAACAGTCCTCCTGTAGTCCAATGTCACGTCCTCTTAATCATTTTTATAAGAGGACAAGAGGAGACAGTGGTATATTATTTGCATCATCCAGTGGCAGGTGCTAATAATCTGCAGGCTGCCTGAGAGCACAATGCTTCTATGTGTGAATAGAGACACAGTGCCGCGCTGTGTCAGATTCCTTGCTGGTATCGATGCGCTGAGCAGGGCCGGTTCTAGACAAAGTGGGGCCCTGGGCAAAACTAAAAGTGGGGCCCCAAAATAAAACTATTTTATGACCAGTCACAATCAGCAAGAGGCTCCCTTTAGTATGATGAAACATACTGTAATTTTGGAGAATTTTACAGGAAATAGATCATAGGAAGATTGATGGTCAGCACGGTGGCTCAGTGGTTAGCACTACAGCCTTGCAGCGCTGGTCAACATCTGCAAAGATTTTGTATGTTCTCTCTGTGTCTGCATGGGTTTACTCCGGGTCCTCCGGTTACTCCAAAAAATGACTGGTAGGTTGATTAAACTGTGAGGCCCATTGGGGAGAGGGACCGATATTTTCTGAAAGCAGACACTTGCCCCATTTTCAAAATTGCATCAAAGAGTTTATAGACATATGCGAAATTTTGATTCAAACTGAAACATTTTTATAAAAAATACTTAAAATTTGACTGATGGCAAAAAATTTGATCCAAACAGAAAATATTTACCTTCACAACTCCTAAATGTAATAGATGGACATGTGTAGAGTTCACAAATGTCCCATATTGATATGCTAACATAAATAAATCCACATAATATCATTAACACTGTAATAACTAGATATCTGCTCTTCAGATAGAAATTTTTAGACAGTCACAACCTGCAAAATATAGCAATAAAACAGATAAGTGGGTCTTTGTTGTAGTTTGGGCACTCGGTCTCTAAAAGGTTCGCCATCACTGCACTAGATAGATCATAGGGAGATTGATGGGCATCACGGTGGCTCAGTGGTTAGCACTACAGCCTTTCAGCGCTGGTCAACATCTGCAAAGATTTTGTATGTTCTCTCTGTGTCTGCGTGGGTTTCCTCCGGGTCCTCCGGTTTCCTCCCACATTCCAAAAAATGACTGGTAGGTTGATTAGACTGTGAGGCCCATTGGGGAGAGGAACTGATATTTTCTGAAAGCAGACACTTGCCCCATTTTCAAAATTGCATCAAAGAGTTTATAGACATATGCGCAATTTTGATTGAAACTGAAACATTTTATAAAAAATACTTAAAATTTGACTGATGGCAAAAAATTGGTTCCAAACATAAAATGTTTACCTTCACATCTCCTAAATGTAATAGATAGACATGAGTAGAGTTCACAAATGTCCCATATTGACATGTTCACATAAATAAATCCACATAATATCACACTGTAATAACTAAATATCTGCTTTTCAGCTAGAAATTTTAAGACAGTCACAACCTGTAAAATATAGCAATAAAACAGAATAAAAAGTAAAGGCGCCATAAAACCTATAGAATTTTGAACGCAGACAACCAGGTGTGAGGAGATCATACAGACCCCACATGTGGATATTCACCAAAATATGCAGCAAAGGGAACTGCAGAAAATACACACAGATCTATCATTGTATGTCCCAAATACATAACTATATATCAATAAACCAAGCTAATGAGATAATAAGTCACATTTAGATGTGCGCCATTATATTAGCCGCACAATAACAGAACCCTCCGCGCTTCATAAGAATGAGAGTGAGGACGTCATAACATAGGTGTAAGTAATGGAGGATGGTGGGAAATAAAAACTTTATTCCAGAACATTAGGCGAAGAGGATCAAATGTTCATCGTATCAGTCAATTTTCCCAACAAAAAAAAAACTATCACAAAATAAAAGGGAATAAGAGAGAAAGTGTGTTCTTAGATAGTTCTGCACAGAGAAGGGTTAATAACATGAAT
This sequence comes from Engystomops pustulosus, assembly GCA_019512145.1. Taxonomy (NCBI): domain Eukaryota; kingdom Metazoa; phylum Chordata; class Amphibia; order Anura; family Leptodactylidae; genus Engystomops; species Engystomops pustulosus. Next base: position 151,890,312 of record CM033642.1, read on the forward strand.
ATTAGTTGATATTATTCCTTCTCAGAATGTAGTAACATATAATGTGAATATTTCCATTATCTATGAGGTGCAGCAGCTCCTGTGTCCAGCAAATCCTCCCTGCAGTCTGATGGCTAAGAATCTGGAGGGGGGGGGTACGCTTCAGGGGGCTATATCTCTGGCTCTGTGACACATAGAACCTCAATTACAACCAGGCGATGCATTTGGCAATTAACATTCAAAATTTCCTCTAAAATATGTACAAATCCAGATACTTATATACAGAAAATATAATTTCCTAAAACAGTAAGATGTGAGGAGATCATACAGACCCCACATGTGGATATTCACCAAAACATGCAGCAAAGGGAACTGCAGAAAATTCACACAGATGTATCATTGTCTGTTCCCTACACAATGGTCACCCAAATAAATAACTATATATCCATAAACCTCTCTAATGAGATAATAAGTCACATTTAGATGTGCGCCATTGTATTAGCTGCACAATAACAGAACCCTCCGCCCTTCATAAGAATGAAAAAGAGAACGTCATAACATCGGTGGAAATAATGGAGGATGGTGGGAAATAAAAACTTTATTCCAGAACATGTGTGTGTTTGGTGTTACATATAACTTTATGGACATGTTCTGGTCGCGGTTTAGTCACATTAGGCAAAGAGGATCGAATGCTCATCATATCAGTCAATTTTCCCAACAAGAAAAAACTATCACAAAATAAAAGGGAATAAGAGAGAAAGTGTGTTCTTAGATAGTTCTGCACAGAGAAGGGTTAATAACATGAATATTAGTTGATATTATTCCTTCTCAGAATGTAGTAACATATAAAGTGAATATTTCCAGTATCTGTGAGGTGCAGCAGCTCCTGTGTGCAGCAAATGCTCCCTGCAGTCTGATGGCTAAGAATCTGGAGGGGGGGGGGTGCACTTCAGGGGGCTGTATCTCTGGCTCTGTGAGACATAGAACCTCACTTCTTTTTTTCTATGAAAGAAGAGAGTCTGCTCTTTTATATGAATCTAAATATGTGTTTCTAAGTTTTAGGAAAACGGAGATAATAACTGTTAAACGGCCGCCGGGAGTGATTTTTATATATAAAATGGCACCTGATATTCTCACTTTAAACCTGAATATCTCTGGATCCATGGCACCTAGAAACAAAATTCAAGATTCATTTGAAAGAAGAGATTCTCCCCTTTCAGGGGGCCCTGGGCAATTGCCACCTTTGCCTACCCATAGCGCCGGCCCTGGATCCATGGCCTCCTTGCTTCTAAAATCAACTCTTAAAACTATGCTCATGAGCCTGAAAGGCTACTGCTTTAGTTCCCAGAGCCCCTCTGTGATGCAAATTCAGCAGATTCAGAGGTTGTTACAGTGTGCACGGTGCACTTTATCCCTCCCACTGTTTGCCAAAACTATCTCTACTGCAGTGAGATTACATTAGGCAAAGGGAAGAGATGTGCTGAGGGGCTCGTTTCATTAGCATCATTTTTAAAGTTAGTTTTAAAAGGAAGGAGACCCTGGATAACAAATTATAAGACTCTCCTTAGACTCCCATGTGCCCGCGGCCTTACAGTTGTCTGTATGAGAGAGATGACCTTTTCTGTTCTCTTGGCAATCACTTTCCATATTCATCCTTTGATCTGTCAGTAATGACCAACGTTCTATATGTGGTGGCAGTTTTGATTTTTTAGGTTTTAGGCTGCTTTCAGACGAATGTGTGTCCGCTGTACCATGGCGCCGCTTATCCCTGCATGGCGCCGTATTCTGGGGAAAGATAGGACATGTCCAATCTTTTTCCTGGCTACAGAACAGTACGTTGCCGCAACGTGTGCTGCACCGAACCGCTCCATACAGCACCGCGCACCCATTGCCGGCCTATGGGGGATGTATATACAACGTACAGCCTTAGGCTACATTCACACGGCCGTATATATGGCCGACGTATATACGGCCAATATACGTCCCCCATACACTCCTATGGGCGCACGGCACCCTACGGGAGCGGTACGGTGCAGCACACGTGCGGCACCGTACCGTTCCGTACCCGGGAAAAAGATAGGACATGTCCTATCTTTTCCCGTAATACGGCGCCGTGCGCCATAGGTTGCTATGGAGAGGGGCGGGGGTGAGCTGCGCTCACCTCCTCCTCCTCTCCCCGTACACTGCCGTTGCCCGCTACGTGAATATAGCCTTACACAGACTTGTAACCCTTCAGACTCTGTGATCTTATGAGCTCATTCACTTATCAGTTTTATTTCCTCAGTATACTATACTATATTTACAAGGATTACTGACCCTTTTTAGTCATAAACACAATTATTTAGAAGTGCCTGAGGTAAAACTATTCTAGATGCCGATGGAAACAAATCAGAGCTCAGCTTTCATTTTAAAACAGTTGTAGGAAAATCTAAGCTGAGCTCTGATTGGAAACTAAAACCGTTTTACCTCAGACACATCTGATAAATCTCCCTAAATAGGTTTCTCTGTGTTTAACTCGACCACCATAATGGAAGAAGAGTAGGATTGTCTCTATTTTGCCATCCAGTTGAAATAAAAAATGCTTAAAAGGTCTTACATTTACAAGAATTAGATGAAAACTACAGCTCAACCCGCAAAATAAACTACCCTTGTTCACAACTTCATTCCCTGAAGAATAAAAAAGTCACCGGTGTCAGCAAGTGGTGATAAAATATTAAGATATTGAAATCTAACACAAAAATAAATTTGTTATTTCTGTGATAAATAAAGGGGATGTGTTATTTGGAACGTACAACAAAACCTTTAAAAAAAATGGTGAAAAAAACACATCCCCTTCATTTTTCTGTATATACCGGTATATATTTTTCAGTTTCTCCGTACATTGAGTAAAATATTAAGCAGTAGAAAGTAAATACTCTGACCTCTGGTGAAGCTTTCTCAATGCTTTACTATAGTCCCAGACTGCGATGATCAGCTGTAAAGTGTTGGTAATGAAGTTTTATTGATAATCCTTGGTCCCATTACAGCAAAAAATGTTTAAACTCCAATTGTCACTGGGGCCAAAAATTTTTTTGTCTGGATCTACAATTATAAAATATACAGTTTCGACTTGAAACGGAGATATTAACTGTTAAACGGCTGCCGGGAGTGATTTTTATATATAAAATGGCACCTGATATTCTCCCTTTAAACCTGAATATCTCTGGATCCATAGCAACTAGAAACACAATTCAAGATTCATTTGAAAGAAGAGATTCTCCCTGGGCCCTGGGCAATTGCCACCTTTGCCTACCCATAGCGCCGGCCCTGGCGCTGAGCCGCATGTGTCTAGACACAGTCCGGCTGGGACACAGTCCGGCTAAGTGAAACATAGTGGCGGCAGCATCTTGCTATGGGGTAGTTTTTCAGCTGCATGGACAAGACAACTGGTTGCAATTGAAGGAAAGATGAATGTGGCCAATTACAGAGATATCCTAGATGCTCTGAACTCAAAATGGGTAAAGGTTCACCTTCCCACAAGACAATCCCCCTAAGCACACAGCTAAAATAACAAAGCAGTGGCTTAAAGGACACCTGTCATTAGGCCTCTGTCACTAGTCCTGTAACTACTACCTGTTGGAGCAGCTCACAAGGATAAATCTCAGCCTTTTTCTAGTTATTTCATACATTAATCATTGTAAAATCATACTTTCTTTATTATGTAAATGAGGCTGGTCACATGGTCAGAGGCAGTGATGTCACCGCTGTTACCCCTCCCCTCCCTCTGCTCATGTCTGTGTGTAATGTGCTCATGTCTGTGTGTAATGTATAGTAAAGCATAGTTAGTGTATCTACTGACATGCTGCATCCTCCTAATACACAGAGACACAGACATCAGCTACACAAGTACCTGACATGTTCTGCTATATCATGGCTGCCTGGAGCTGCTGTATCTCTCCTATACACACACAGGCTGCAGGGGGTGTGGCCACCAGCACCAGGAAGCACATCATTTTACAGCCTCACATCATTCTACAAGCTGTCAGTCAAGCACTGGGGGTGTGGCTGTGCCTCCCACTCATGAATAAGCCGGACAGCTTGAATGTGCTAATGACTCATTGGACATCTCACAGGCCATTTGCATAAAGCTTTAGGACATCATTGCTTAGGTTTACAGGCATGCAGAGGGACAATGAAGGGATAGAGGCAATGCTTTCTAATGCCAGTTTATAAAACAGGTTCTCTTTAAGAACAACCCTGTGACCATTCTTGACTGGTCCAGCCAGAGCCCTGACCTAAACCTAATTGAGCATCTCTGGAGAGACTTGAAAATGTCTGTCCACCAACATTCACCATCCAACCTGAGGGAACTGGAGAAGATCTGCAAGGAAGAATGGCAGAGGATCCCCAAATCCAGGTGTGAAACACTTGTTGCGTCATTTGCAAGAAGACTCATGGCTGTACTAGGTGCTTCTACTCAATGGGGGGGTTATTTTGCCTGACAGGTTCTCTTTAAGAACAACCCTGTGACCATTCTAGACTGGTCCAGCCAGAGCCTTGACCTAAACCTAATTGAGCATCTCTGGAGAGACTTGAAAATGACTGTCTACCAACATTCACCATCCAACCTGAGGGAACTGGAGAAGATCTGCAAGGAATAATGGCAGAGAATACCCAAATACTTGTTGCATCATTTGCAAGAAGACTCATGGCTGTACTAGGTGCTTCTACTCAATGCTCCGTGTTCCAGGGTCACCCGGGGAAGGTTTCTTCATGTACCGATTCTACTGAAGCTCCGTATACACGTAAATCCGAGCGCTCAAGGATATCCCACACTCCCGATATATTTCATTAATATGGGATTTTATTGATAAAACAATCAATATCACAACGCGTTTCGGTCCGGTACTCGGACCTTCGTCAGGCAATCCAATGCAAATGTGGAGTCCCTATGGGTGGAGATAAAAGGAGGGAAAAAGAATAATAAAATATTACTAGGGGTTTGTTATAAGGCTCCAAATATAATGGAGGCAGCAGAGGAAATGCTGATAAGTGAAATGGATGCGGCTTCAAAGCATGGTGAATACTTATCATGGGGGACTTCAATTACCCAGATATTGACTGGGGGGCAGAAACCTGCAGGTCCTTCAAAGGTAGCAGGTCTGGGGGACGCTGTGGATGTTGTATATCTGGACTTTTCAAAGGCATTTGACACCGTGCCACATAAAAGGTTGGTATATAAAATGAGACTGCTGGGAATAGGAGAAAATCTGTGTATCTGGGTAAGTAATTGGCTTAGTGATAGAAAACAGAGGGTGGTCATTAATGGCACATTCTCAGATTGGGTTGATGTTACCAGTGGAGTGCCACAGGGGTCAGTATTGGGGCCACTTCTTTTTAATATTTTTATTAATGACCTTGTAGTGGGTTTACACAGTCAAGTTTCAATATTTGCAGATGATACTAAGCTGTGTAAAGTAATAAATACTGAGGTCGATAGTTTAGCATTACAGAGGGATTTGTGGAAGCTTGAGGGATGGGCAGAGAAATGGTTGATGAGGTTTAATGTAGATAAATGTAAAGTTATGCACTTGGGCCATGGAAACAAAAAGTATAATTATGTTCTAAACGGTCAATTACTTAGTAAAACTGAAGCTGAAAAGGACTTGGGCGTATTGGTGGATGGTAAACTTAATTTTAGTGACCAGAGCCAGGCGGCTGCTGCTAAAGCAAATAAAATAATGGGATGTATCAAGAGAGGAATAGATTCTCATGATAAAGACATAATTCTGCCCTTATACAAATCCCTGGTCAGACCACACATGGAATATTGTGTACAGTTTTGGGCACCAGTATATAAAAAGGATATAGTAGAGCTGGAACGGGTGCAGAGGAGAGCAACCAGGATTATTAGGGGAATGGGGGGATTAGAATACACTGACAGATTACAAAATTTGGGATTATTCAGTTTAGAAAAAAGACGACTGAGGGGAGACCTCATTACAATGTACAAATACCTGAACGGACAGTACAAGGATCTCTCCAAAGATCTTTTTATACCTAGGCCTGTGACCAGGACAAGGGGGCATCCTCTACGCCTAGAGGAGAGGCGATTCTACCATCACCATAGACAAAGGTTCTTTACTGTAAGAGCAGTGAGACTATGGAACTCTCTGCCGCAGGAGGTTGTTATGGCCGACTCTATGTACATGTTCAAGAGAGGCCTGGATGACTTTCTGGAGAGAAAAAATATCACGGGTTATGGGGATAAAACATTTATTTAATTCTTGAAGGTTGGACTTGATGGACTTGCGTCTCCTTCCAGCCTTATATACTATGATACTATGATACTATGATACTATGAAATTGCTCAGAATTGGCAAGTACATGCACTGCAGAAACTACAGCCACCAGCAGATCAACCAGAAATCAAATATATAGAACGCTACTGTAGGCTTCAAGAAGCTGTTTGTATTCTCCTATGGCTATTTTCTAGCCAAGTATCCAATGGAAGCACACTACTATGCCGAATGAGATGACACTGAGTTATTGCCTAATAGAAATCCAACCCCTACTGAATTTTCCCACTTCGGTCTTTGCTATGGATATGTGTGCCACTAAGAGCTAAACACAACGGTAGCAAGTCCCCCTGCTAATTCCTCACAAAATGGTAAAAGATGCAAATTAAAATAAAAAAAGTAGAACGTTATTGTAGCCCTAAGAAGGGCTGTTGGGTTCTTTGAGAATCACTCCTGCCTAACAGTAAGCTAATAGAACACCCTAACGCTTTCCCTGACCAGCAGCAGCTCTCTCCCTAGCGGCATCCAGAGACAGAATGATCCGAGCAGCGCGGCCAGCGGCTAGTCTATCCCAGGGTCACCTGATCTGGCCAGCCAACCACTGCTATCGACGTGTAAGGGTACCACGTCATGCTGGGTGGAGTGCAGAGTCTCCTGGCTTGTGATTGGCTCTGTTTCTGGCCGCCAAAAAGCAAAACGGCGGGAGCTGCCATTTTCTCGAGCGGGCGAAGTATTCGTCCGAGTAACGAGCAGTTTCGAGTACCCTAATGCTCGACCGAGCATCAAGCTCGGACGAGCATGTTCGCTCATCTCTAATTGTTATACATTGTTCTCTACCTATGCACAGGTGATTATGTCATCTTTGCTTCCGATTGTTATAAAATATTTTGAAAGTCAAATAAAAACTATTGTTTAAAAAATAATTTCTGGACCTGATAGAGCAGACCTGTGGCTTGCTAGTTGTCACCTCTACCTGTGACCGTAGTCACTAACTTACCTTCAGGTGTGTTCTCCCCAGTTCCCCCGGAACTGACTGTTACGTCGATTGCTGATTCAAATTAGAAGATGGTTCAGATGCATATCCCACCTTTTAGTTTTTGAATGTCCAGCTCTCAGCTCGACATGATGTCATTGGAGAGAAGTAGGCACCAGGAGGAATAAGATAAGTATTTTTTACGGGAAAGCTTTGAATACACTGTTTCTGTTCAAGGGGCAGTCTTCTGTTAGCTTTATTAGAGGGAAGTGCTGTAACTATTGTCTACTGTGTGGTGGCACTGTGACTATTTGCTACTGGGAAAATAAGTTGGGAAATAAGGTTAGTAGGGGTATACACAAGGCAATATGGGCAAACAAATATTTAGATATTTAGATCTAGCAACTCCCAGAAAACTTTTATTAGTGCCATAGAAGGACATAATATTAAATTTCCTAAATGAAGTTTAAAATGTAGAAACTAAACCCTGCGTAATGGTAACTAAATAAGCAGCAAAGAAACTCTCTTATCAGGAAAACAGATAACTTTGTTTGGTATAGTGTACACTACAGACAAACACTGTACTTGATTAAAACAGGGCACTCCTATAGATAAAACATGTATTAGAGCTCCCAACATGTTTTGCTGTAGACCTGGCATCATAAGGGCTGTGGGGCTATATGGGATTTACAGCCATATATTGAATATAGGTATTTCATCAATATTTTTGAAGCATTTGCATAATTTTGTAAGATGAAATCCCTTTATCTGTCATAAAACTCTTGCTAAATGTGGTACAAGCTATTTTGGCTATTTTTAATTACCCATAGTTTTTGGATAAATATGTCCTCTACTGCAAATATAAGTAATATACAAACTAACCACCTCTACTGCCTTCTAAAATCTTACAGCACATGCCCAATTTTCACTGTACTTCTGCTCTTTCTACTTTTTAATTGCACTAGATTGTGGATTTAATACTGGTATAACTACTACTGTTATCTTGAACCTGTCTAGTGGACTCTGCAGTAGGGAATGTTATAGATCTAAATACAGAAAGATAGGTTTCATACTTACTAAATGATATCCTATTGATCTGTATGTATCTAGTACAAGCAAACTATAAGCCAGCAATTATTTGGATTGCTATATATATATATATATATATATATATATAAATCAACCCTTTTTATTTTTGCAGCTTTCAAGTGGATAGAGAGAGAAGGATATTCAGTCAAAGCGATCATCAACATGTCCACAGCAGTGGGAGAGGAGTTTACAGATCATGTTGGAGGTAATCACCTTCCCTTCAGGTGATTATGTGGGAGTTGCAGAATACTGTTAGAAATTTGAAGCTTATATCAAAACTGGACAGGGAATGAAGTTCATTGATAGGATTTAAATAGATAGGAAGTAAATTACCTATTGACATTATGCAGTCTTCTCAAAATTAATTCAATTTTTGATTAAATTAATCTTTAATCAAACCTTTAATCTTTGCATTCAGCATATATTACACAAACAAATGCACCATGAAGGTCAATACTTGACAAATGCCACAGTGTACCATACAGTAGCATACCTATATCAGATGTCAGTAACAGTATAACACCTGGTAGCATGCCCATCTTTTTAACAGTAATTTATAACATGAAAGCAAAATATGGCAACAACCATGTGAACAGACAGGTTTATTGCATACTCACCAGCAGATGTCAAAAGACTCTTTTCAGCTCCAAAGGACTGTGAGGATACATTCAGTGCACAATATGTGCCATGGCTATCTCTCAGCACATTCACTCTAATCATACTAATAGTATATTTAGGATCCATTTGGAATCCAACAATTTGTGAGAAGCATTTAATCAGATTAGCTGCCCACAATGTGAATTATCATAAGGAGTTGTATCATGTTGTAGATTTACATCCAGAGAAAAAGTTATAACATTATTATTTTCTAATTTGATCTCATTAAAAATTCTGTACTTCCACAATTAAAGAACCTCATTTGCATTGCATTGCTATTCACTTTGAAACGACCTGTTTGTGCCTGGACCCACTCTGGCTGACATTGATCAATAACAGCTTAATATTTGACATTTTACATTCATTAAGGTGGTTAGGAAAAGGTGTAATCCAACTACGACATTTGATGTTGGGGGGATAGCTATTATCTTTTGATGACATTGGCCCACATTTATCAAAAGTAGTACAACTGCTTTATCTCACTAATGTGCAAAGTGCGCCAGATTATTGAATACTGTCTTCATTAATATGGTGCCCCCTGCGTGCAACACTATTCTGTCGATTTGTTGTAATAAATGTGGAGCATGGTCTGACTCAGAACTGGAATGCACCTTTAGGTGCACCTTTAGGTGCAAAATTGTGGTGCAATGGAAAGTCAAACAGAAAACTGGAGCAAGTACTTTAAAGGACATCTACCACAATTTTCTTGGTGGTAGACTGTCCTATAACACACCCGGGTTACCTGCTGGGGATGACAGATCATTTTTTCGCTTCCTCCAGGGCCTCCGCCAGAGCCAGAAAATAAGGATATAAAAATATTCAAAAGGGGCGGAGGCGCTCAGGGTCCTATCGGCCGAGTGCCGTCTGGCTCCTACGATACCTAATTTGTGGACGCCCCCTGCTTCCTTGTCATGCACCCCTTCCCAGTGTGTTCTGCTGTGCGGCAGCCTCTGCCTATATGCTGCTGGAAGGTACGGCTCTCCGCACATCTTCTCATGTCCTATAATAATCATAACACCCCTCCCAGCAATCTCCGGTGACAGCCAGCTGAACTGATTGTTTTATGAAAGTCAATTAGGTATACTACCTGTATGTTGTTGGCTAAGAACTCCATTACTCAATGAATCATATCATTAGAAATACATAAATACTTCCTACAATCCTAAAATGTTTGGTTTTCTTCATAGTTTATATCATAATATGTATTTTTATTATGTAAACACCAGCTGCATCTTTCACTTCCCCATAATACGACTCACGGGATGATTGAAAGTTCCTTGATGGGATAGCCCTCTACTCACAAGACATGAAGACTCAAATGACTTTGATATTGTTTCTGGTTGATTTTGATACTGCTCTGAAGGTAATGTTATGGAGGTAATTTTATTTCTTTTAAACCTAAACTCCAAATTATTAGAATAGAATTTGATATATTTACTAAACATTCATCCTTTTTTCCTCATTAATCATCAATTTGTTAAGAAAAAATGCTCTTCAAGTATTCAGGTAAAGAATTTCACCAAAGAAATACACATAAGCAAAAAGTACTGACATTAATCTGTATACAGATAATTTTTAACTGTAATTTTTTCTCCATCTTCTTGAGGGAACTAACCTCTTACAACGTGCTGCCTATTCAACCTCTAATGAACCCCTTGATCCCACGGCGCTTCCTAATTATCTCATTCAAAACCTTCTAGGAGATGGGTAGGCACTGTTAGATTTACTTGTAATGGAAATGGCCCCAAGGTGCCTGTGAGTGGCAATCACCGTGCCGGGTGCGGAACCCATCATCCACATGATGGTGGCCATGGGTGGGTTAATACAGGAACTATAATGCAGGAACTACCCCTTAAGTTGTGGCCTTGGTCAAGGTAACTTATTTCCACCAGACACTCGAGTCTTCTGGCTGATTTGGGGCTCATCACAGTAAAAAACAAAAAAAGATGGTGTTTATCTAAATACAGATACTTCAGTAATAAATCGATATACAGCTCTGACAGTAACAAATATATACAGCTCTCCAAGTAATAATAATACATATATACAGCCCATCAGTAATTCATATATAAAGCCCACCAGTAATCCATATATTTATATAATGCCCCCCAGTAATATACACATATATAGATATAGCTCCAAGTAATGAATATACATATACAGCTCTCCTAGTAATACATACATAAAGCCCCCCAATTATACAAATATATACAGTTGGACCTGCACATATAGTGGGTGACTTGTCGGGGGTCTTTTTTAAAACACGTGTCCCAGGAACCCTCCCCATAATCCAGCCCTGGTAGCATTGTTTCCACTATAACTATGGATCAACCCTGATTAATAGAGTCCTTCTTAATTCCTGGCTTATTTTCACTAAGTATACCTATAATTCTGGCAATATGGATGGTAAACTTCTCTTGAGCCTTGATATACTATAGTGCTCCAATACCTGACGCCAAACAAATTTTGATGGATGCAAAATTGGTTGATATTTACTTGCCTCAATCTTTAATGGTCTAATCCAACTTCTTTGAGTATATAAACTTTTGATTATCTCCATCCATTGTACTTTAGATTAATACACCACACTTTCCAGATGATACACTGTGACTATCAGATGCTCTATTATATAGACAGCTTTTATAGACACGATAGCAACATAATTACCTACTTTGTTCTATGGTGATCACAAATCTCTGAAATGACCCTAATACGTACATACAGAGTCCAAGGTTAATGGGACTGTAGCTTGGTACCCAGTGTATGCTGGATAACAGATGGGAGGATGACACAGGATGGGTTAGTAAAGAGAGAGTAAAAGTTGTATGCAGTTAGGGAATGTGATTGGCCTGCCTAAAGAGATGGGTTTTAAAAGCCCTATCGAAGCTTTGGAGGTTGGGAAAGTCTGGAAAAGTTACCTGAAAATGGATGCAGCTCGGGAGAAGTCCTAGAGACGTGCATGAGAGGTGAAAATTAAGGAAGATAATAATCAAAGTTCACTGCCAGAGCGAAGAGCATGGGTTGGGCGATAGACTGAAATGAGAGAGGAGAGGTAGGGAGGTACAGCAGTGTGCAGAGCTTTGTGGATGAGGGTGAATACTTTAAACTGTATTCAGAAGGAGATGGGGGCAACTGGTGCTGGACTGACAGACTTGAGGAATATGTGTAATGTTTGGTCTGAAAGACAAGCCTGGTTTCTGTGTTAAGAATGGTTTGTGGAGGAGAGTTTAGTAAGTGGACGACCAATTAGTGGGGAGTTAGTAGACAGTAGTCTAAAAGAGAGGGCAACAGAGCTACAATTAGTGTTTTAGAGGGTTAGACAAGTATACAACATTTTAAGAGTTTGGAGATAAAAGGGAGATTAGAGACTGGTCTGAAGTTAGCATCACCAGGGAAGCTTTCTTTAGTAATATGGTAACAACTGCATGCTTGAAGGAAGAGGGATAGACACCAGAAGAGAGAGAGATTGAATATTTTAGTGAAGTGAGAAGTGACCACTGGAGGGACTGTAAGAGGTGTGAGGGGACTGGGTCACTGATGCGAGCAGTATTGGAAAAAGCAAGCAGTGGAAAAAAGCCTGGAGAATTCTTCCTCTAAGACTGGATCAAAGGAATAAAGTCAACAGGGTGAAGTAGCAGAGGGAAGGGGATTAATGGTGTTCATTGATTGGGAAATTAGTGAATGGATTAGTGAAATAGACCTATTTGGCAAGATGGAAAAGAGAGTTATAAGTTGTAAGCATAAATTTGAAGTGCAGAAAGTCTGCAGATGTGCGCAATTTTCTCCACAGACTTTTGGCACTCCTGGACCACTGCCTAAGGAAACTGGTTTAGGGGGTTGTGCCAAAGTTGCCTACATGAGCCACCTCATCTTGTTCATGTCCAGAATATTGCCCCATTTTTCAGACGTAACCTTAGAGCTGTTCTTGTCCAAAAAATTACCCCATTTTTTAGACGTAGCCTCAGAGCTGTTTATGTCCAGAAAATTGCCCCATTCTTCAGATGTAACCTCTTCAGAGTTTATCATGTCCAGAAACTTTGAGAAATATGGCTGATGGCGACACATACAGTGGGTATGGAAAGTATTCAGATCAATTAAAATTTTTTACTTTTTGTTTCATTGCAGCCACTTAGTAAGATCAAAAAAGGTCTTTTTTGTTCATTAATGTACACTCTGGACCTCATCTTCAAAGAAAAAACTAAATTGAACTATAACATGGGCATAAGTATTCAGACCCTTTGCTGTGACACTCATAGTTAACTCACATTTTCTTCTCATCCTCCTTTTGATGGTTTTACTCCTTCATTGAAGTCCGGCTGTGTTTAATTAGACTGATTAGGAAAGGCAAACTCCTGTCTATATAAGACCTCACAGTGCATGTCAGAGCACATGAGAATAATGACATCTTAGAAACTGCCCTAGGAGCTCAGAGACAGAATTGTGCACAGTGGCCTCCATAATCCTTATATGGAAGAAGTTTGACACCATCACAACTACCAGTGCGGGCATTATGGCAGAATGTGCCGACAGAAGCCTCTCCTCAGTGCAAGACATATGAAAGCCTACATACAGTTTTCAAAAAAAACACATGAAGCACTCCCTGACTATGAGAAAAAAGATTCTCTGGTCTGATGAGACAAAGATTGAATTTTTTGGTGTTAATTATAAGCAGTACATGTGGAGAAAACAAGGCACTGCTCATCACCTGCCAAATACAATCATAACAGTGAAACATGATGGTGGTAGCGTCTTGCTATGGGGGTGCTTTTCAGCTGCAGGGACAGGGTGACTGCTTGCAATTGAAGGAAAGATGAATGTGGCCAAGTGCAGATATATCCTGATGAAAACCTCTTCCAGAGTGCTCTGGACCTCAGACTGGGCCGAAAGTTCACCTTCCATCAAGACAATGATCCTATACACACAACAATGCTGTGGCTTCAGAAAAATATGTGACCATTCTTGACTGGCCCAGCCACAGCCCTGACCTAAGAGAATTGGAGAGAATTGAAAATAGCTGTTCACCAATGTTCAACTTCTGTAGAGGTTGAATGGATGAATGGCAGAGGATCCCCCAATTGGGGTTTGAAAAACTTGTTGCATCGTTTCCAAAACGACTAATGGCTGTAATAGCTCAAAAGGTGCTTCTACTCAATACTAAGAAAAGGATCTGTATACTAATGCATGTGATATTTCAGATTTCCTTGATTAGTAAATTAGCAAAAATATCTATTATTATGTTTTTTGTCAAGTTTTTGTACATTAATAAGCAAAAAAAAGAACTTTTTTGATCTTACAAATTGGCAACAATGTAACAAAGAGTGAAATATTTAAAGTGGTCTGAATACTTTCCGTACCCACTGTACAATACGCACAATGTAATAATTTAAATGATTGTTCACAAATTATTATTATGTAATTGCAGAATAAAGATGATAAAAAATCAGCAGCTTTTTATTATTAATGAATTGATGTTTAATTAATATACCAATATACCTGAAGATATATTTATTATGAATAATGCAGAAACATGCTTAATTCTATGCATTATTTTTCATTCTAAGCTTTATCTCTTGAGAAAACCAGATTTGTCAGTGTACCTCATTTAAATTAAACTTTCTTTATCTGAGAAAGTGAGAATAAATACATGAGTACCGTATACTTCCCCAAAAGTCCAATAGACTCGCTTTGGCCCAACACATTTGTATGTGTTAGGCAAACTGTCCATTCTCATGCATGAAAAGTAGGGTACTAATTTTATTCCACAGATTTGTCAGTAACCATGCTTTGTAAACTTTAGGAGCCCCTGTGAAACCCACTGTTCCTATCACTTTTTCTCATTGTACTCTGAATGGTTACTCTATGTGCAAAGTAAAAGAAAGGAAAAGCTGAGCTGTTTGTGTGTTACCTGTTTAATAGCATTCTGCACTTCTAAAATTGTAACTTTAGCAACAATAGTAACACATTTTATTAGTAGTCAGTATAGAAATTCACATGATTTGTTTACTTATCCTTTCAACTGTACACACACATTTCATTTTCATGTTTGTACATATTACCCTGCCTAATCCCTCTTTTTAATATGTCTTAGAAGCAAAAAAGAAGGGTTTTTTCAAAATTTTGAGTCTAACATTATACAGCTAGATCCATTTCAGTCCAATCTACTTTCAGTACTTAATTGGGGGGCATTTGTTATTGCCTTTTTGCCTGTTTTTTACCAGATATTTTT
The DNA here is from genome assembly GCA_019512145.1 of Engystomops pustulosus. Classification (NCBI taxonomy): domain Eukaryota; kingdom Metazoa; phylum Chordata; class Amphibia; order Anura; family Leptodactylidae; genus Engystomops; species Engystomops pustulosus. Next base: position 151,905,514 of record CM033642.1, read on the forward strand.
TTCTCTGCTGCATATTTATGAAATGTCGGCGCCACAATTTTGTTCCTTTTCTGACTCTCACGCATATTTTTTGTTCGCTCAATTAGGGCACAGCATAGGAAGTGTTGGGAATCCGTCACTTTTCCTGTGTTGCTCAGTTTCTATCACGTTCTTAGAAGCACAATTAGACCAATTAAAAGCTGGTCAATAAAGTTCCATTTCACCTTCATGAATGTGGAGTCCGTTTAGACCCTTTTCAGCCATGTGCAAATTCATTAAGTGCTAATAACTAACATCCCAGGCATAATAACTGCACAATTTGTGTGCCAAAATAACAGACCCTGCAACTCTTTTAACTAGTACCGTATATACTTGAGTATAAGCCGACCCAAATATAAGCCAAGGCCCCTACTTTTACCACAAAAAACTGGGAAAACCTATTGACTCGAATATGCGAAAAATGCATTTATCACAGCCTCCCCAAATATATATATATCTTTTCCCCAGTATATAGCCACCAGCATTCCCCTAGTATACAGTCCCCTACCCCTGTATGCAGCTTGCCCCCGAAACCAGTCAGCCCCAATATCCAGCCTGCCCCTGTATCCATCCTGTCCCAATTTATAAAAAAAGAAAGTTAATAACTCAACTCTCCGGCACCCCAAGCAGGTCTCCTGTGTGATCCGTCCGGCAGCAGCAGGTCTGTGCGGGGAACAGCTCTGACGTCGCACACCGCTGGTGACATCAGAGTGTGTGTTGGCTGTCGGCACACACAATACTATTGCAGCAGAGGCAGCTGACGTCAGAGCCTATTGAGGGGCGTGCCATCGTACGATCCGACTCATTCGGACTGAGCGCGGGATTTAACTTTTAAATTGTGTTGCAAGCCCAAGCACTTACATGCACCATGCACCAAACGACAAATGCAGGATATCAGGCGCACAATCTTAGTAAATTGCAGCACAGCCCATTATCGACGGATAATGCACTTTTGGTGAACTACAGCGGATGAGCCTCATTGGGGCACATTTACTTACCTGGTCCAGTCGCGATCGAGCGGCGGGTTCTCCGACGCTGATTCGGGTTCTGCTGGGATTCACTAAGGTCCGTGCGCCGATATTCACCAGGTGTCGCTGCTGCGCCGAGGTCCGCTGAAGTTCACCTGCTTTTTTCTGGTGTATGTGAGTGCTTGATCTTGCGACACAAATGGCTTTTTAAATTCTGCGGTTTTTCCAAATCCTTCGGGTTGTCCGGTGGCCACGCCCCCGATTTCTGTCACGCGAAAGTCGGCGCCAAAAATCGATCGCGTGCGCCACAATCCCGTGAAATACAGCGCAAAGCGGAAATATTCGGGAAAAACCCGACGGATTCGCGGCTGCGGACCCTTAGTAAATGTGCCCCATTGTGTGAGATCTCATGCACAGCTCCCCCCCTCTGAGTATACTCCTGGTCAGATATTAAAGCAGAGACCATGTGGACCCATATAATACAGAGATCAAAGAACACAACAGTTTGGGGCGACTCCCACAGTGCTCCAGGCCTAGCTTTGATCCTGAAAAATAAATGTATTTTTTCACAGTCTTGCTGTATTAACAACACACATAAGCAAGGTTACACAGGTCTCCAGGAATGCTACCTAACACTGCCTGCAGCTTTGTATAGTCAAAACTCCTTTTTTTTCGGTAACACAAGATGATTTTCGGTATTCAGTGCTGCATCCTCAAGGGGAAAGCCACAGCGAAACGTACACGCCGTGGTGTTGGTCATTATGGTCCCTCGTGCTTTCGAGCAATATGCAATGCCCTGGCAGGTAATATATTTGATTGTGCATGATCCATTATTATGGTTCTCTTGTATTAATATTTGGATGTCACTTAGTTTTGATATGGGACTGACCACCTCTACATCTTGTGTACTTGTGGTTTTACATGTATGTTTTTATGGTTTAAAGGTCTTCTTATTGATGAATAAAGATTGTTTGTATTTTTATGGATTCAATGTTTTGGATTGATTTTTTTACACTTTATCCTATTAACTGTGTGTGGTATACTTAGTATCCTAAAATTGCACTTTTAGTTTCTAAATGTATATGTGAACTTGGTCTCTACATACAAGTCTCTACATAAAATGCTTAGATAACAGGCCAGATCTCAGGTGTATGCAGAAAACCAAATGGAAGCATGACTGTTTAAAATAGGTGTGTAGTGTACATGCTAGACATCTGCCTGTTCATGTCTGGCTGTTAGCCAATACTCCAGGGAAGCTATCAAATATCATCGGCTGTAGCAAGGGTCAATTTAATGCTCAATGCCTCTTATTGTATAGGCACATGTGCTTTTTTTGTGCTTCCATCACCTGCTACAAAGTTCTTGTCTTCTCCAAAAAAAGGGCATCTAGATATGCAATTCTTCTCATTGAAGTCAATGTAAAATAAAACACCTTTTGATGTCACATATTCCATTAACATATCTGTTAAAATATTCTCTGATAAAAGTGAATGATACAAATGTGATTTAAACAGATTGAAAAAAAATTCTACAACTTATTTCCAATCCAATTCTGACAGCTAAAAATAGCCATGTTAGTACTTTTATTTATAAGGTATTTAGTCTTTATTTATATTATTTTGGGACAAGTCCAACTTTTTGATTAATTTACATTATTTATTTTTTACAGCATTTTCTCTTTCTATGATATGCACCGTGCTGTATATAATACCTATTCTGTTTTTAAAGAAAAATCGGATTAGGGCAGTTTACCCAGTTCATAGTTGTGATTTTTAGAAAAATATTTTTAATCATCATTTTTACTTCATATACTTCTTCCTATGTGAAACTGAGGTTGTCATTTGTACAATATACTTGAATACTTTGCTTTTGCAGTGCCCTCCTTTTGCATTGTTGTCCTATTAAGTTCTTCTGCATAAACCCTTAAATGTCATTACAGGGGTCTCATCAAGGGACAAAGGAAGCCCTCTCCTTCTGTCTCATTGTTAGTGACAGCAGCACCAAAGGGTTAAATTTTCTGTATCAAAGGTGTCCCAAATCCCTGAAGGAGGGTGTCAACTGTATTACACAGCTTGCACCTGTTTAAAACCGGTTAAAAAGGGTTGTTCACTCAATATCCCCCCATGAATTGGAAAAGGCTACAGAATCTGATGGAGTTATAAATAAAAATTATTATCATTATTTAGAGAAGTCCCCTGTATAGAACCATGATACTATTGGGGTTGATGCAAAGGGGCTGGTACAAAAGGCATGCCAGCTCCATTACTTTCATGTGCTAACCATATTATCACACACAAAGTCCCTTTCCCTTTTTCCTAAACCACGTTCATTGCCCCACCCGCAAGCATAGTGTAATATCAACCTTAATGGCCCTCGCATAGTATAATGAATAGAATAGAATACTTCATTATCCCCATAGGGGAGATTAATTGTCTCACAGCAACACCATCCCCTTACTGTGGCTAACCCACCTATGGACCTACATAATACCCCCTAATGCTAATCGGCAACATATAAAACCCCTCTTTAAATTTATCATATACATAATACTATCTCTACTCCTACCCCCACTCCTGGTGTCGCCCTTGTCCTCTATCCTCTTAAAGTGGCCTCCTGTCATCCATCCTTCTCATACTGTGGCCTCCTGTACTCCATCCTCCACATACTGTGGCCTCCTGTCCTCCATCCTCCTCATACTGTGGCCTCCTATCCTCTATCCTCCTCCTGAAGCCTCCTGTCCTCCAGCCTCCTGCTGTAGCTCACAGTCCTCCTGACTCCTCCTTTACCTGCCTATCTACCAGTCTCCGCATGTGGCCACCTGTTTTCCAGCTTCCTCCTGTAGCCTTATGCCCCCAGCATCCTCCTGTGCCCCCTATCCTTCAGCCTCCTCCCGTAGCCTCCTTTCTTCCAGCCTCTACATGTAACCTACTGTTTTCCAGCCTCCTCCAGTAGCCTCCTGTCTTCCAGCCTCCTCCTGTCCTCCAACCTCCTTCTGTAGCATCCTGTCCTCCTGCCTCCTCCAGTGACCACCTGTCCTGCCGCCTCCTCCTGTCCTCTATCTTCCTCATACTGTGGCCTCCTGCCCTCCTTTCGTCTCTTCTTGTGGCCCCTGTCCTCCAGCCTCCTCTTCCAGTGGCCCCCTGTCCTCCAGCCTCCTCTTCCTGTAGCCTCCAGCCCACCCCGGCCTCCCCCTGTAACCTCATGCCCCCCAGCCTCCTCCTGTAGCTCCCAGTCCTCATCCTTTAGCCTCCTATCTCTCAGTCTCTGCCTGTGGACACCTGTTCTACAACCTCCTCCTGTGGCCCCCTGTCCTTCAGCTTACTCCTGTAGCCTCCTGTCTTCCAGCCTCCTCATGTGGCCTCCTGTATTCCAGTCTCCTCCTGTAGCCTCCTGTCTTCCAGCCTCCTCATGTGGCCTCCTGTATTCCAGTCTCCTCCTGTGGCCTCCTGTATTCCAGTCTCCCCCTGTAGCCTCCTATTCTCTAGTTTCCTCCTGTGGCCTCCTGTCATCCAGCCTCCTCTTGTGGCCTCCTGTCCTCCAGCCTCCTCCTGACCTTCATTCTCCTAATACTATGGACCCCTGTCCTCTACCCTCCTCATACTGTGGCCTCCTGTCCTTTATCCTCCTCATACTGTGGCTTCATGTCCTCTATCCTCCTCCTGTGGCCTCCTGTCTTTTATCCTCCTCATACTGCGGCCTTCTGCCCTCCATCCTTCCCTTCCTGTAGCCTCCTGTCTTCTTGCCTCTTTCTGTAACATTCTGTCCTCTATCCTTCACCTGTGACACTCTGTCCTCCAGCCTCCTCCTGTGGCCACCTGTCCTCCCGCCTCCTCCTGTAGCCAACTGTCCTCCAGCCCCTTCCTGTAGCCTTTTGTCCTCCAGGCTCCTCCTGTAGCCCCCTGTTGTCCACCCTCATTCTGCCCTCCAACCTCATCCTGTAGCCTCCTGTTCTCCAGCCTCCTCCTGTAGCCTCAAGTCCACCAGCCTCCTCTCGTAGCCACCTGTCCTCCTGCCTTCTCTTCCTTTGAGCCCCTGTGGGTATTAAACAAAAAAAATCTCTGTTTCTTAACTTCCGTCATTCCCCCGCAGCAGTCACTTTTCTTCTCCCAGGTTCTGACTGATTTGGAGGGTGTGGGGTCAGCCCCAAGGCGGAGCTGATCCTGTCTTCTCCTAGTCCTGACACTTCGCTGCTCTGCAGCACTAATTTTTTTTTTTTTTTAAATATGCTTTTTGACTGTTTACCATGCGTTTGGCTGCTTTGAACCTGTTTATCTTTTCATGCATTTTTACCAATGCTCCTGTCTGCCACCCTCTAAAACATAATATGGGCTATCATTAATGTGGATCTGATATGTAACAAGACATAAAGGTTGCATTTTCATGAAGAGTTATCAATAAACTTGCATGAAAATCACTCTTTTAAATTCCTGCTCCAAATAAAGATTTTTATGTCAGTGCTGACTAGAAGTACATGACATTTAAGAGGAAAATGTCATGAAATTACTTGTAATAACTTTTGAATGAGGCATCTCACAGAAACATTATACAGCGTAGTAATAGCCCTACAAAACGTAATCATTTTATTAGATGATTGTCTGTTGCCACTGCATTGTGTATGTCTGCATGACCCCGGGTGGGTCACGTGGTGTCCTCCTTCCCTCCCGTCCCCACCCCTCCCCCGCCCGCAGCTGCTCCCAGCTCAGACAGTTGTCTGCCCCAAGCAGCTTCTGGCTGGGGAGACTGAAACTAGTATCAATGGGAAAATGGGAACTTGAATCTGTCATTTCATTATTAATCTTTTCTATCAGCTGATATGCTATTATCGCCAAGTTCATATGTATTTCCACTACTGCAAACAGAAGGATAAAAAATGCCCGCCATTTGGGGAATATGCCATGGTGCCACCTTGCTGTCCTAGACGTACAGCAATTTACCAAATCGTCCTTCTTTGCAGCTGGAAGTGTTATCATATTTGATAGTCAGTGTATGACACACAGTCTCCTGATTCATGATTAAAAATAAGACTGTCTCCAATCCAGTTGGGAGGGAGGTTTAAATCACAGCACAACAGAAGAGAGGACACCCCCACGCTCCCTTCAAATCCAATTAACCGCTTAATTAGTCAGACAGTTTCTCAGCTATTAACCCCTTGTTATTCTCCCCAGAGAACAGCAAGCATAATATATTCATATACATATGTCTTAATATACATGTCACCTATGGATAACGTCAAACTGTGACAGTGATGAATTTTTCACGTGGCTTTTTTGGAGTGGAAAGAATGCATAATTGAAATAAATATATATTCTATACATCATTTCAGGTGACAGAAACTACCAGGATTGCTCTCCATGCCAAGCTGTTGAGCCTGTCTTTTTCCAATTCTACAGTATAAATTCTGTAGTATTCTTTGTGTATGTGATATATATATATAATATTATTGGGTCCTGATACATTAAAGAATTACTGGGCATTTATAGAAAAGTATTGACTTTTTTCAAGAAAGGCTTGAGAGACTGAGCGCGTGTTGACACGATGGTGCAGATGTATTATCACATATGCGCCAAAAAATTGTCGGGAACTCCCTTTTTTAGGCGCAAAAGTGTTGCAGGTCATTTATAATGTGTTTGCGCCAGAAAGAACAGATGTTTCTGACTATCCCGACTCGTCCGTCTTTTTTTGGCGCAAGTGGGTGAGGCCTATATTTTCCTCATCATCCGCCACATTTATGTGGAGTTTGTCGGTATTTTTAGGCCTAATTTTTGGCGTGGGACAGACCAGGGAAATGGTCTGAAATCAAAAAAGGAAAAAAAGGCACAGTCCATGTAAGATTTTGGCGCACATCTCATTTGTGTCGGCATTTTTATGGTGCCCGACTGATTAGTTCCTTCTGCGCATTAATTACTTACAGCCGTGCACTACTTTAATACATCGGGCTATGCTTTCCATCGTTGGATCTCAGATGCCAACTGTCGAGGTTGCGACAGAATTAATAAATCCCCCCCGATGTGTTGCATCACATTTTTTGATGCGTTTTTGACACATTCCAAAGGCTCCAGCCTGGACCACATGCTGAGGTAACATTGTGCTTCCATTGCATTTGCTTAAACACAATGGGGCTTATTTACTAAGTGTCAGCGGATCGCATTTCTGTTGGACTTCCCAACGTTTCGGGGATTGCACAACTGTGACAGCTATTTAGCAGGGGATTGTGTCGCACACGATCGAATTTTGGCGCAGCTGCACTGGCTTTTATGCGGCAGAAATCCGGGGTGGACCGTCTGAAGATTTAAGATTCAATTTCTGTCGCAAGACAATGCACTTACATGCATCAGGAAGAAGAGCGCACGATCTTAGTGAACTGTGGCACAGTGCATTCCAGTCGGACAATGCACTTTCGGGGATTGTGCAGGACAGGTAAGTAAATGTACCCCAATGTTACTTCAGCATGTGATCAAGGCTAAAGCCTTTGGAATGCATCAAATACATCATTTTTTGCTTCCGAGATCAGGTCAGCCGGAATTCACAATCTTCTTCCCGGTGCATGTAAGTGCATTGGATGCGACACAAATTTAAATGTTAAATCCAGCGCGTACTACGAATCTGTTTGATTGTCCGTCGGACCGCACATGCCCCCCCGTGCGCGCGATTGCGACACAGTCCAAACGCGTGCAACACAATCCCCGGCGTGATCCCCAAAAAGTCGGGAAACCCAACGAAAATGCGGCTGCGGGACCCTTAGTAAATAAACCCCATTGTAACGATTATTAATTAAACCATTTTTGGAGAAATATTTTTTGCCGGTTTTTAATTTTATTATGGGCAAGTTGAAAAATATATTATTTAAATTAGCATTATTATATAAAATAAATTATTGAAAGTGATTCTGTATTCTGAGTTGGTCATTCTAATACTTAAGGCTGCATTCACACGAACGTGTGATTGCTCCAGTCCCATATTTTGTCCTGTATGAGACCGTATGTACGTGAGGTTTTTTATCCATATGCAGCACATATTTAACCCCTATTTACACATCCCCATAGACTTCTAAGGGCATACGGAACTGAAATTTGGAAGAAAATAGAAAAAGCACTATATTTTTAAACGGCTCATATATGGTACGGTAATGTAAATGGTTAGACGTATTGTCCATTGAAATAATGTGGCTGTATGTAACTCGTAAAAAGAACGGTATGGTACGGGTAGCATACGCCCATTTTCATACGGTCGTGGGAATGCAATAGTATGTGCTTTTCCCCCTCTATCATTGGTATTTTACTGCCATTTTCATCAGCACTACTTAGCCTGAAATAGATAAGAAAGATACAGTTATAAACTGCTTCTGTCTTCCCCACTAGGTAGATTGCAGATTGCAACAGCAGATGCAGAGCCCTGAAGGGACCGACAGAACAACTGTGGGTGATTTGGGCACCCACCCAATTCACCCACTAGCAGTACAGACCTGCCGCTGGCAAGTAAGACACGGAGGCAAGTGGAATAGTGGCACAGAGCAACACAGACCCATTTGTCTACGCTGCTCTGTTGCTCTGGAGTACACAGGCGGCGTGTATTGGCATCACACCGCCTGCGTCAGTGCAAAGAAACACTACCCAGGAGAAGGAGAGGACCTCATCATGGGAGGCGGGAAGTACCATATTTATTATTCAGGTGAGCTGCTAAAAATCAGAGAAAGATTTGAATCTTGTGGCCAGACCCTAATTAACTTGGGGGGTGAGGGTGGGGTTATCGGACTCTATGTACATATGACAGCGGACGATGACTCTATATTCAATATGGTGCCCAGGATTAAAATGGGAGTTGGGTGCTCTATATATAAATACATTATACATAACTAAAGTGAGAGTGGATGGGCTGTTTACTGAGGATGGATACTAATTGAACTGGGGGTAGGGGGGTGGGCTCATAACGTACTGTACATAACTTAACTGAAGGGGGGATAGTATATGTGGGCCAGATCTTAAATAAAAGATGGGTATGTATGAGGAGCTCTGTTATGGGGTACTGTATGTAATTAAAATGAGGGGGGGGGGTCCATGTACGTGGGCCAGATTTTAATTTAAGTGTGGTGTTATATATTCATTTATTAGCGTGACACTATTTATTAAACTATTATAGGACTGTATATTAAATTGTAGTTTGGGATGTATAATATTTAGGAGCACTGTGTTGTTATCCAGGTGACATTACATTGTAAGGGACTGTTGTATTCTTACAGGCATAGTGTGTAGAAGCTGCATTGAGCTGAAGAAATCTGCCAGTAAATTCAGCAGTGAGAAACCACAGTGATGAGAAATCATAATGGAGTCCTCTTCCTGATGGAGCAAATCGTCACCTGTAAGGTACTAGATGCCACTAATGTCTGTGTCACTGACTGATACTAGTGTGTGAGACAGCATCAGCCTGTGTAGTGTCAGGATGTCACTGATCAGTAGCACTGTGTGGGGATGTTGTCAGCATACTTTAATGAGGATTTAGATGCTTTTTAAAGATTTCAGTCGGCTGAATATAGGAGGAGATCAGGGCCAGTATTTTTTGGGGAGGAGCAAACATTTTCATTTTTCACCTCAGGCAGCAAAAAGGCTAAAATCAACACTTCCTGTGCCATACATTTTCAGAGGTGTTCCTCGACCGTCAAAAGCAAACATGATAAACCAGGGACATTTAGTCATAGATACAGGCACCATGACTATGGTAACATTCTTATATTTTATTTGGGCATTAATAGAGCCCCTTCGTGCTGTAGCTTCACAGAATGTTACACTGTGTCCCCCACTCTCCCTCCACACTTTCCCCTTCCTGCCTTCTGTAATCGCACACAGTGGGAGGGGAAAGTACCCCTTGCACATTGTAACAGCCTGTGAAGCTACAGCTGGTTTTAGAAAGAGGAGGCCATAGATGACAATATAAGAAGATTACCACAGTCAAAGCTATTTTTCCTTTATTTGCCCTTTAAATAGTCGTTTTGAAGCATTTATCCTATGACTGCAGTGTGTCATTCTTCTATTATTACAAAAATCATGCATAAACTGATGAATGTTATCAGCCAGAGGTGTCCTTGCCTAATTTGATGCCACAGGAACGGGGAGCTGCTGGGTAAGTAACCATAACTTCAGTGAGGGAGCTGTCAAGGGGAGCATAAAGTATGGAGGCTATTAAAAGGGGGGAGGCTGCAGAATAAAGAAGTAAGCTAGGTAGGGTATTACACGAAAGAGGGTATCATATGTTGGGGAGCTATAGACAGGATGAATCAGTTGGGGGCTACACAAAAGGGAGAATTATACCAATCAAAAGGGGGCATTGTAAGTGGGTAGGCTGCATAACAAGGGCATTATGAGTTTGAGGGGCAAAAAGAAGCGGGTATTATACAATGTGGTGGAAACTAAAAAGAGTATTATACTTTGCGCATTTGGGGTGGGTTAAGGCACTAAATTAATTTTAATAGAGAGGTAACTGTATGTCTGTATGGCTGGCATAATCACACGCCACAATGTACAGTTATAAGGAAAGCTCAGCTGAAAGTTTGCTAAGAGGTCCAATCATTTCTAGTTACTTCTCTTATCTCAAGTTTTCAACGTGAATCCGGAATAATAGTCTTGACCCAACCACATGTGGGCTTTAAGCCATATACTGGACAATAGTACAATAGCTTTTCAGATTTTGAATGCAAACAGGAATGTTTCCATTCACGTACAGCAAGTAAAATGTAAAAATGAGAATGTTGTATAGCATTTCATTTGACATGGTTAGGCTTTTTATTTATGATAACTTACTAAAGCATTTTAAGTTAAAAATGAAGACTTCTCCATTCATTTGTTAATGTTCAGAACCAGGGTCAAACATAAACCTTTCCTGATCCCAGTAGGTCACAGGCTGCTGGATTATAATGCTACAGGTAAGAGATGGGCATGGTATATTGTTGGTTTAATGCTTTTCAGGAGAAGTGACATGTACATTTCTGTTTCAGCTTTGCACAGAGATCACTGATGTTGGTAGAGTCTACCCTTCCCCCACAGAGGCTGTCTTTCTAGGGATATGTGGCTGCCAAGCCTTTTGTACTGCTCACAGAAGCTCACATTAAAAAGGTATCTGAAATGTCACAATATTAAGACAAAAAACTATCCTATCTCATGCAACTATTACCAATATGACAAATATCAAGTGGAGATGGGATTCTACTTGAAATTCACATGTTCAGTTTTTTGGGCTGTGTTCTAACTACCTTTCACTTAATGCATCCACTTCTCTGCTATTCATAAAAAAACCCTTATAACTGCATGGAAAAAAAGCAAATGAAGGAAGAATTGGTCTTTAACTTGTCTGAATATAGTCCTGAAAACATTGTAAGGCATAGAAGACTAAGTGGTATACAATACTGAAGAAAGGGTTTAGTTATTCATATATAAAATAAGTAATAATACAATTATCTTGTAATTACACTTTACCATTAATATTATTATCTTTGTTATCAAACTCATATTAAATTACTAATATTATCCAGTGTGCAAATACTCTGTATCAAGCTTTATAGAATCTATATTTTTAAATTCTATGACAACAAGAGTTCATAAATCATATGCTGGTTCATAACCCAGGATACATAATCTATTTTCGGCATTTTGTTCGATCTACCTTTTTTAGCTATGCACAGGCTGGCAAAAAAGAATATATTCAACAGTATATGCCAATGTCTTGGGAAAATGTTTTCTAATGATATGTCATAGATATAAAATCGAATTATTTTGGACATTGTCTCCATACATGTAGTAGTGTAACTGGGTTACCACATCTCCAATATAACATGGAATATTCAGGAAACACACAATTAATTCTGGCTGGGATAATATAGCAATGTTCACTAATCTGATCCCACAACCATCACATGTTATCATTGTGGCGGCCTCTAGTTCATCCTTGTTTTCCTTTAATAAATAGAGACCATTGAATATTGGGCCTCTAGAAAGTGATCTGCTCTTTGTACTTCCTCTAGATCCAGCCTGTGGGGAACCTCTTCTATAATGTCATTATTCACAAATAGACATAGCCTATTTCTACTTGTGATTGTTTTAATGAACCTCTCTAAAAAATATATATGACAAATCATTTTTTTAACCCCCTTAACAACCCGGGCCTTTTTTTTTTTTCCTTTTCCATTTTTTACTCCCCATATTTTTACATGTAAAGAGCTCTGAGGGCTTGTCTTCTGCATAACAAATTGTACTTTATAGTGACAGTATTTAATATTCCATGCCGTGTACTGGGGAGCAAGAAAAAAATTCCAAATGTAGAGAAGATTATGAAAAAACGCATTTGCGCCGCTTTCTTGTGGCTTGGATTTTACGGCTTTCACTGTGCGCCCCAAATGACATGCCTACTTTATTCTTTGGGTCGGAGCGATTACGGGATACCAAATTTGTATAGGTTTTATAATGTATGCATACATTTACAAAAATTAAAACTACCTGTAAACAAATTTGGGGGGGGAGGGGGGATTTTGCCACTTCTGGCACTAAAAACTTTTGATGACATTTTCAATACTACCATTTTTTAGACTGTATGATCTTTTGATCAATTTTTATAGAATTTTTTATATGTTTCAAAATGGCAAAAAAGTGCCATTTTCAACTTCAAGCGCTATTTTCAGTTACAGGGTTTAACGCAGTGAAAAAAACATAATTATTTTTTGATAGATCAGGCATTTCTGGACGTGGCAATATCTAATGTGTTTATGATTTTTACTGTTTATATTTATATCAGTTCTAGGAAGAGGGGGGTAATTTGAATTTTTAGGTTTTTTTATTATAATATTTTTTAAATTTTTTTTATTTTTACTTTAACTATTTTTCAGACTCCCTAGGGTACTTTAACCTTAGGGTGTGTGATTGATCCTACCGTATACTGCCATACTACTGTATGGCAGTATATGGGAATTTTCCTGCTCATTCATTACAATGTGCAAATCGCAATATGAGCAAAGACTTATCATCTATGGAGAGGGTTCAGCCTGTGAGCCCTCTCCATGTACCCGCACCCAACGTGCGCCGTACTACTACTACGGCGTGCATTGTTAAGGGGTTAAATGGCTCTGATCCATGAACTCCCTCCCACAAGAATTGGTAAATGTTCCTAAGAATTTCAAGCATTCCTAAATGTTTGATCATGAAGGGGACCCCTAGAAACAAGACCATAGGTAAATACCCTAGTTCTGACTTGGACAGGCAATTGTTTTTAGTGGGTGAAATGTAATGCTTTATTTGTTCTGCAGAATAGCTGGATACTCAAGGAACACTACTTCTTGCAATTACACGTGACTTATAAATATACCAATATAGGACCTGGCACTGTCAACTCATTGTCAGAGGACCTTTAATAGAGGTATAAGTTAAGAAAGCCAGACAAACCTTTAGGCAATGTGTCACGGGTGATCCTACGACCCATGATCCTCCGTGTGCCCCAGTGCCCCACTGCATCTGCTTACTTGTCCCCGTTCCTGCCTTCCGTCTGGCGGTTATGCACACGCGTCCCCTTCTCCTGGGGTGTGCGGACGCCGGCTTGAGAAGATTTAAAGGGCCAGTGCACTGCTGATTGGCCCCGGCCTTTTACAGAAAATAGTTAAAAGCCGGCCTCTCCCAGCATTTGCTGGCGGATCTTCATGCTCTATGCCATTGCAAAAGTTTGTTTCCTTGCCTTGCACCAGTGTATTGACTTCCCATTGTGACCCTGGACCTGTTCCCGTTTACACTCCTCTGCTGCCTGCCCTGACCTTCTGCTCTGCTTCTGACGTTGATCCTGTGTTGCCTGTCCTGACCTCCTGTATGTCCCTGACCACAAACCTGCCTTTCGTTTCTGTACCACGCCTTGGCTACCACCACAAACAAAGTCGTTCCTGTGAAATGACCTGGTGGTACCAAGCGGCAGAAAGTCCAACCGGCTTTGCGGCAGGCTCTGGTTAAAACCAGGTGCCACTTAGACTCTGGTCCCAGGTGTCGGCTTACTTCATTGTCCGCGGTGGTCCAGTGGGTCCACTACCCCTGGAGCCTGACACAGTGGTATTAAATTTCTGTCCCTATGGACATATTATGACAATGGCTGAAAATATGTGATAGCAACAAATACTGTATGTATATGCAAGGACATATGGTAACAAGATTAATGGATATAATGGATAAGATAAACAAATAATTTAGAAGTCTAAAAATCCAAACCAGAGACACCACATTCTGGTAAAGCACTATTTATTTGGCTACCATGAATCAATATCAACATGATGGTACTTTTTAATAATGTAATCATGGATCAATATAAGTAAATAACCTTATTAACCAAATGCATTAAGTATATATGCTGTGATGAGCGAGTGTGACAGTATGTAGTCAAGTATTATTTTATGGTTTTAAATTAGTATTTATTGACTTTCATCAATTGTATTAATTTGCATCTATTATATAACATTGTATCTGTTAAATAATAAAAGAAGGACCTCCTAAATTGAATGTTCTATGCAGTGGGAGCTATAGCTTGTCATCTACAAAATATGTACCTTCTATATTTAGCATATAATAACAATAATCTTAGAAAAATGTAGGGTAAAAGAAAAAGTTCAGATGAGATTAATACAGTATAACATAGGGACCAATGGAACATACTGCTGTGCGGACTACTTCATCTAGATGAAGAAATATGTATTAGATAGTTGTATAGCGTTCTTTACAGTTGAATACAATTCTGCTATCAAAGAATCTTTTGCTGCTCAGTTGCATAGGTATAATTCCAGTTGTGATGAATAATTTATAACCAGAAGAGTTATGCTCTATGGATCTTTCATATGCATCATGTTATAGTGGAGATTCATTTCACACATCTTCGTAAAAACCAATGGAGATGAAAACTGTATGGCTATATAAGGAGTCAGCATAGATGAACACCACAAGGTTTCATAAAAATCTCTGGGGATGAATATAGCATACATTGGCCAGTGGAGATAAGAAGGATAGCTATAGCTTGTGGCGACCTCTCTGAGAACATCTGTGGTCTAGTAAAGAACTCTAGAGGTTTCATTGACAGTGAGATGCTTGGCTACTCACGAGTTTGTTACAGATTTGTGGACAGAAAAAGGGAATATTCATTTATTTTCATTAGGCACCAGATAAACATTCCAACTGGATCTAAGGATTTAATTAAAGGACCCAGAAACGGTTGATGGGAATTTAGAATTATGGTGGCCCATAGTCTTTAGAGTGGAATGGTCCTTCAGGATTATTTCTGTGAATAAATAAATAGTAATTTGTCAGAACAGCGAGACAAGCACTTAACATGACCACATACACAGGAACACAGGTAGTTCCCGGGTGACGTACAAAATAGGTTCTGTTGGTTCGTTCTTAAGTTGAATTTGTATGTAAGTCAGAACTATATATTTTATAATTGTAACCCCAACCCAATTTTTTTTGGTCTCTGTGACAATTGGATTTTAAAAATATTGGGCTGTTATAAGAACCAGGATTAACAATAAATCTTAACTACAGATAAATTTTATAAGTCTTATAGCTGATTATTGTAGCCTGAGGCTTAACTACAGTAATTAACCAACATCCAGAAATCCATTTGTAACTAGGGGTCGCCTTTAAGTCGGGTATACTTAAGTAGGGGACCGCCTGTAGTTGGATGGCTGAACATCTTGTTTTTCAGAAGCACCCATACAAATATTAGTCCATTTTGGTTGTTACAGTTATCTTTAGGGTATAGCTGAGTATGAAACAAAAGATCTGTCTGAGAATAACCTTTCACAGAAAGATAGTGTGGATCTGAAAAACACAACCGCTTTGACAATTTGTAAGTGTTAAGCTAAATGATTTGGGACCTTTTGTCATTTAGCCTGGTCATTAACTGTAGAATAAATCAAGTAATTGCGGTTAACAAGTTATCAAGATAAAGTATGATAATTCAGTATCATTGCCAGTATCAATGGTAGAGGAACTTCTTTGCCACCGTGGACGATGGCGTAAGACGACACCCGGAACCGGAGTCTAAGTGGTACCCAGTTTTCACCAAAGCCGCAAAGCAGCTCGGAATTGTTGCGCCGTGGTACCACAGGTAGGAGATTGAGACAGGCAGAACAGGATCAGAGCCAGGGACGTAGCGGAAGGTCAGGACAGGCAGCACAGAAGCAAGGTCAGGAAGGAATCGAGGTCACAAAGGGAAATCAGGATAATCGCACAGGGCATCAGAATTTATCAGAGCAGACGGCTGGCTGGCTCTGTAAAATTTAAAGGGCCAGTACGCCGATAATTGAAACTGACAACACGAAGACCGCAGCTGGAGCCGGGAAGGGTAAGTCTACATGCAGGCTGGCTCTGGGGGCACATGGGTACATGGGTGTATCATATTGGTCGCAGGGGCACCTGTAACAACACCCCCTCCCCCATTCAGCCTCCCCCTCTTCTTGCACTGGAGGAACCTGTGTAGAAGATCATGATCTAGGATATTATCCCTAGGCTCCGAACACCTCTCCTCTGGCCCGAACCTCTTCCAGTCAACGAGAAAGAACCGCTTCCCTCTGACTGACTTCATACCCAGGACCTCTTTTACCTCATAGATATCAGTGGAATCCGCCTCAGGAGCTGGAAGTGGTACTTGCTGGGAGAAGTGGCTCAGGATAATAGGTTTCAGAAGGGAGACGTGGAAGGAATTTGGGGTGCGCATGGTGGGAGGAAGACGGAGCTTATAGGCTACGGGATTGATGTGCTTCAGCACCTCAAATGGCCTTAGATAGTGGGTGCCAAGCTTGTAGCTGGGAACCTTCGTCTCTTGCTGCCCTGGGTTTTGGTGCGGGTGGATGCCCGAAGTAGAGACTGCGGTGTTTGCTCCCAGATGGACTTGAGATCTTGAGCCAATTCCTCCATGCCAGAAACATCAGAAGGCTCAGACAGAGAAAGAGGTGGGCGTGGATGTTGTCCAAGACAACAAAGAAGGTAGCGACACCAGAATATTCGGAGTCCAGAGAATTACATGAGAATCCTACCTAGGGTAGGAGAGAGGACCAATCGTCCTGACGAGCAGAGACGAAGTGCCGTAGATAGCATCCCAGAGTCTGGTTGACCCTCTCCAAATGATGATTAGTTTTCAGAAGAGAAGTCCAGTTTAACTTGCAGTTGATCACACAGAGACCACCAGAAACGGGAAAAAAACTGGACCCCATGGTCTGAGACAATGTGCAGGGAAAGTCCATGTAGCCGGAAGATGTGCAGGAAGAACAGGCTGGCAAGGTGTGGAGTTTTACGACAGACCTGGCAGAGGAGCAAAGTGGGAGCAATCCATAAACACCCAGATGATTGTATTACCGGAAGAAGATGGGAGGTACGTAATAAAGTCCATGGCTATGTGAGTGCACAGGCAACTAGGTATCAGCAATGGCAGCAGCAGACCTGCTGTCTTGAGACATGAAGACTTGTTACCTGCACAGGAAGTGCAGGAACCCACAAAATCTCAAATTCAGATTCAAAACCAGATCAGGCCACCAGTAGTAAGGAGATATGAGAGCAGTAGATCTCTGCTCTCTGGGGTGCCCGGCCACACGGGAGCAATGTCCCCAAGTTAGTACCCTCTTCCAAAGAGCAGGTCGGACGTAGGTCATGCAAGGAGAAAGATGCCGTAGGTCAACAGGAGCAGCAACAACCAGTCGTTCCAGAGGAACGATATAACGAGGTGCTGTTTCTTCCCCAACAACATCAGGCACGAGAGAGGGCACCAACTTTGATGTTTTTCTCAGCTGGACGGAAGTGGATCTTGAAAAGAAGATGGACCAGCGAGCCTGACAAGGATTGAGATGCTGAGCAGTCTGGAGATACAGGAGATTCTTGTGGTCAATGTAGATATAGCTTGGATAATGAGCTCCTTCCAGAAGATAGCACCAATCCTCCAAAGCTAGTTTTATGGCCAGAAGTTCCCGTTCACCAATAGAATCATTTCTCTCTTAGGTCTTAGAGAAGAAGCCGCAGATGAGTGTTTGACCTTTGGGTCCTTTCTGTGTGAGAATGGCTCCAGCACCAACGGATGAGGCGTCAAATTCTAGCTGGAATGGCTTCTCTGTATCAGGCCATGTGAGAACTGGGGCAGAGGCAAAGGCAGACTTCATCTTAGTGAAAGCTTCTTCAGCCACCAGAGGCCAGAGTCTAGCGTTATTTTTGGTCAGCGCCACAATAGGAGATACAAAAGAGGAGAAATGTGGAATAAATTGTCGGTAATAATTGGCAAAGCCCAGAAATCTCTCTATGGTCCCACTGAACAAGGCCACTGAAGTACGGCAGACAACGTGGCAGGATCTATCTGTAGTCCTTTGTCAGAAATAATGTATCCCAGGAACAGAAGACTACTCTGATGAAATTGGCATTTGTCAAGCTTGGCATATAGGTGATTGGCCCTTTGGCGCCTGAGAACTTGCCGGACGTGGATTAGATGAGACTGTAGGTCAGGAGAAAACACCAAAATATTGTCTAAGTAGACAACAACACAAGTGTAGAGCAAGTCTGTGATATGGTTGATGAATTCCTGGAACACTGCTAGAGTCCAAAGGGCATTACCAGAGTACCATTGCCCATCACGAGTATTGAAGGATTTCTTCCATTCATCGCATTCACGGTTGCGGATTACATGCCCCCTACAGATCTAGCTTGGTAAAAACCTTGGCACCCCATAGGCAATCAAAAAGTTAAGTGATGAGAGGCAAATGGTAGCGTTTTTTCACTTTGACTTTATTGAGACAGCGGTAATCGATGCACGGATGGCGCGAACCATCCTTCTTGACTACAAAGAAAAATCCAGGACTGGCACGCGAAGACGACTGGCAGTAAATCATACAGTAAACATAAAATAAAAAAGAATCACTGAATTGAACAAATAAAAGAAATAAAAATGTCCAATGGAAGATTCTTGCTACAGTTGAATGTGAGCATCTACCATTTTAATGGGTCTGTTAAGCCTGAATCTTTCCTTCTCTCCCAAGCTTGAAGCATTTTATCAGTTTTTATTTTTGTCCTGACAAGCATATCTTCATATTTGTAATTCTAGATTACTGATATTTGAATTTCTGTAACAATAGGTATGTCAGTTAATCTCAATTTTCTAGCAATAGCTGGGAAAGTGGATGACAGTTTATGGATAGTAGATGTCCTGATGTCCTGATGTCCTGCCAGGTGCAGTAGTACCATTTCTGAGGTTGGATACAAAGTTATACCAGTCATATTTAAGATTAACCATTGGATTAAATGCCTGTAACTTTTTATACAAAGACATTTCCAAAATACATGTTGAAGACTGCCAGTATTTCATCAATCATTTGATTAACTATATTAATTATTTTTGTTATAAAATTATAGTCTTAATGAGTTTAAGCCATACCCAGGGTTACACAAGCCTTGAAAACTGCCTTGGAGAGTCTTTTGCCTTGGAAAGCTGGGTGTTGTCATTGTACTGCTAATCTGTGACTTCAGTGATTGACGACTGTTGCTGTCTACTCTTGGGGGCAGTGTCCAGGAATTCCTTTACATGTCTGCGCAGTTCCATACCACCTTGTTGGTTTTACTAGTCTACCTAAAAGGAGAAAAAAAAATGGTAATATATAAGGCGTCAATAGTCAACATTACTATGGGTGAATGGGAACGTTTAATTTTTTTTTTTATTCACACATACTGCAGTTGTGTTGAATGGTGATTTTTATATTACAACACCAACATTTGCTATTTTTCTTTTAAATAAAGTTGTTACAGCTGTATGAAGATTTTTTTCTTGTTTCTGCTTTAGATGTCTTAATTGTAATGTAGTCAGAAGAACCTGCCCTATAAATGCCACCCTGTGATTAGATCAGTGTTACCATTACTTGTCTAAGGCTTTGTATGATCCTACTGGGACTGTTCCAATATAATTAGGCTTTGAAATAATGGCTTTAGAGAAAGATCCTATAACAACTCACTGTGGGGTTTGTCTGTCTTAGGTCAGCCCTTAAAATTAGACATTTTTTTCTCGTGGACCTTTAATTAAACATATTACCTAATTATAAGTATCTAAGCCATTCTAAATGTTCTAGCTAGTGCCATCTGTCAAAGCGTTTACTCTTATTCACAACCCCACAACATTCATTTTATTTAAATGTAAAGCTGCCCATATAGGTTTGGCTGTATCTATCTGTCATCAATCTCTCTCTATATATATGTGTGCGTATATATATTTATATATAAGTGCAAATTTTTATTATATCATGCCCAATATTGTATAAATGTTTAATGTGCCACCTAAACAATATTAAGGGATCCAGTGGTTATAAAAAATGGTCATTTTGACAAGCCGGCATCTATGCAACCTCATATTCAGTAAGGTGTTATGTATGTGTGTCTTGACATTTTTCTATTTAGAATTAAATTTGTCCCTTTATCTTTATACCTCCTTAAGAAAATGATCATCCTCTAGAACAGACTGATCACACATTGACAGCTGTCATTGTAACTAGATAATCAAAGTCATACTCTTCAGTCATTTATAACATACTGGTCCACATTTATTAGAGTTTTTCCGCCAATGTTCAGTCTGAGTTTGGACTAGAAAGAAAACGCAAACTGCTTGTACATGTATTTATAAAGTGTCTGTGCCAGCAATGGCCATGTTAAATAGTTTTAGATCAATTTGGGCCATTATTGATAAAGGTTGAAGGGCCCCTATTATAGAGAGTCACTCTTATCTAGAATAGATAATGGCCTGCCATGTAAAATTGATAAATGTGGGCCATTATCTAATCTAAATAAGAGTGACTCTCTATAATAGGGACTCTTCAACCTTTATCGACAATGGCCCACATTAATCAAAAATAGTGCACACTGCACTGTGTGCAGTTTTCCTGTAGAGAGTGAAGTGTGCAAAAGATTCATGAATTGTGATGCACGTTCTACATGAATCTGGTGCCCCCTGCACTGCGCTGGAAGTGTGCACCATTTGTTTGGGTGCACTTTGTTCATGTTTCAGAATTGTGGCACACGGTCTAAGCGCTAACAAGTCCCTTTAGGTGCACATTTTGTCTCGTCGGACATAGTGTAGCCGCTTAACACAAAACTGGCTTTACAAATACACTTTACAAATACATGTGCAAGCAGTTTGCACTTTTCAGTGCAAAGTCAGACAGAAAACTGGTGCAAATGTTTTAACCTCTTCCCACTCAGCGTCTGATATATTGGACGCTGAACGCAGTGACTTAGAGCTCAGAGTCCATTATATCAGACGCAAGCGCTTCCTGGTTCTTTGACGTCACCCTGTCTTGCTATAGAGCAGTGGTGGCGAACCTATGGCACGGGTGCCAGAGGTGGCACTCTGAGCACTCTCTGTGGGCACCCAGGCCATCATCCCAGACAGGACTCAAAACCCCCTCCTGCAGTCCCTGGCTACCCAGGACATGCTGTGACCAGGGCTATCTACATCTAAGTAAACACCTCTTGGCTGACCACATCCAAGATGACTAGATTTCAACAAAAACAACTATACTGTCATTAGATTAGAGCTGATATGTGTCTATGTCTGACTACGGTGCATGTGCTGAGAAATGCAGCCTTTCAAATTTGCTAAAATCTTGCAACTTTGTATTAAATTGTATTGGAGGCCAATAACATTCAAGGTAAGAATGAACACATCTGTATATTGCATATCAAATAAGAGGCACAGGAAATCTTTAGTTATAATGTGGCCTTAAGAACACATTTAGCTGTTCATATGTTTCAAATAAAATGTATATATTACAACACCTTTTTTTAATATACAACTTCATGAAAACTTTATGTAGGAAAATTACACATACTAAATGCCGGATGGTATAAGATGCCAGTAGATCATTTCATCGTAGATCTTCTATAATTGTTCTTTTTTGTAATTAAAGCAATCTCTGATTTGCATTAATATTGTATTATCTTCTGTAGACAGAAATTATACCAAACCACCAGCCGATGCACAAAACCATTATTCTGAATATTAATAAGCAATATGTCTATTTCTAGAAGAGATTACTGTTAACATATACCCTATTAGATGCTGATTGACTTTGGTTAGTACAAGTGATTGATTAAGTTTACCCATTGGAATGAACTTAGTTGTAAACATGACTTGCAGCTTAAAAAAAAAAAAAAATTTACTTTCCAATCAATCAACCACAATGACCAGTGGTTTTCCAGATTTAGCAAATAGAAGTTATTGTTTGTATAATAAAGTTATACGTTTTTCCAATATACTTTCTATATCTTATTCCTCGTGGTTTTCTAGATCTCTTCTTGTTGTCTGTAAAAGACTTGTCCCTGGTCATGTAATTTCACAGAGATGCCCAGATCATTATAACAGAGAAGTCTGCTAATATATTAAGCTGTGCACTTGTGTTGCATCAGATGACCAGGGACAGGTTGCAATCCACTAGAAGTAAATAATGAAGCTTTTTACAGACAGGAATCAGAGATCTAGAAAACTACGAGGAAGTAATACAGAAAGTATATTGGAAAATTGTATAGTTTTTCATTACCGTATATACTCGTGTATAAGCCGAGTTTTTCAGCACAAAAAAATGTGCTGAAAAATGTCCCCTCGGCTTATACACAAGTCAATACTTGTAAAAAAAATAATTAAAACTGGACTTAAAAAAAAAACTTATTTACTCACCCTCCGGTGGCCCCGATGAGCAGCGCTGCTCCCCCAATGTCATCGCGGCTCGTCTTCAGGCTTCCCCGCTCCTCTTCTTGCTTCCGTGCTTCTGTCTTCTTTAACATCTTGCTGGGCGCCGCCATTGTTCTTCTCCTGTGTGGCGCCTAGTATGACGTCAGCAGCGGCGCCGCACGGAAGAGAACAGTTGCGGCACCCAACGCAATGTTAAGAAAGACAGAAGATGGCGAGGAAGCCAGAAGAGGAGCCTGGAAGCCAGAAGAGGAGCTGCGATGACATCGGGGGAGCAGCGCTGCGCATCGGGGCCACCGGAGGGTGAGTAAATAAGTTTTTTTTTTTAAATTCTGGGCTGACTGTATACTAGTGGGGGGACGCTGTATACTACTGGGGGCATGCTGTATACTACTGGGGGGCAGGCTGGGGGCTAACAGCTACGTAATTAGGCAAATCTCATCTTCTCAGCTGTTCTGATTAAAGTAAAAAAAAACCCATAAAACATCCTGTTTTAGGATAACGCTGTATTATTTGTTTACAAGTTATTAAAATTTTAATTGTGTTTACAGTAAATATTCAGACCCAATAGAACTGCAAAATAAGAATCCTGTATCTCTCCTGGAAAAAAAACACCACAAAAATCATTGGTACCCCAAAAATTTTAGGGCCATTGAGGCCCAAAAACAGAAAATAGTGTCTTTTCCTAAAGGCACTAAAGGTTCTTTTAGAAGTGTTAAAAGAAGTACCAGTTGATTCTGTACAGACAACTAAACTAATGTAATATAAATGAGCAATATTAAAGCCAGTCCCACTAAACTCAATTTTACAACAAGATCAATATACAGAAAAAAAACTAATAAAATCACACAAAAAATCTTTTTTACTTCACAAAAGTTTAAAAACCGCAAAAAATACTTGATAAAACCGAAAAAAAGCCACAATTTACAAACTAGATATGAAGCTTACTCAAATTCAAATACAACAAATGCAAGTGTTGTATATAGAGGATTAGCAGACCCACCTGTAGCATATACTCAAGGCGAGTAATCCACCAAAAAGGTGGCAACAGACCAAATAAAAGATGTTGTTAGAAATCAGTTAGTGGAAACCGTAAGCTACGACAATGCGTATTTTGGCATTGCCTTACAATGGGTCTAATGATCTTTACCGGTTCTTTTAAAAAGTTAAAAGAAATACCAGTTTGTTCAGAACAGACATTGAAACTAAACTGGTACACTTTGTACTCTTCTATCCCACCTATTATATGTGCAGAGATGCAACAAGTTAAGACCTGGGCAAGAAACCTGACAAGTGTCATATAGTTACCATGGTAAATATACTGCAAAAAGTGCACCTCCTTGTCCATTCAATTCCTATTGCTGGGGATAAAAGTAAATAGACTGGCCATGCATGTGCAATCTGCCCCACTCATTCTGGGGTCCCCCATTCTTTTCATTCATAGATATTGCATTGGTCAGACCTGCTATGATCAGCGAAATATCCACATACTGTGAATAGGGGATACACTGAAACTCCAAAACACCCTTATATACTGATAGAAATTTAATATGAATTTGTTATAAATATACTTTCATTTCTAAACATACAGCTTTCTTTAAAAGACAAAGGAAACCTAAAAAGGACCGACTTATTGAAATAGCTACACATCAATAATATCAGTTTTAATGATATGTTCAGAATAGCACTTAGTTTTTACTTTCCGCCACTATTGTCAGCTTAGTTAAGATCATTCACATATATTGACAATTCAATAATGTACAATTTACTAGCTAATCATGTAGATCGAGGAACCAAACACGCTGTGCATCCATTGGCATCAACAGTAATAACTCCACAACGCTTCAGTATACACTACCGGAATGACATGTGCAATGAAAGAGAGAGAAAAATGTAATAGAAAAAACTATTTCTACTACACATCTATTTAAGATACTGGTTGGTAGTCTATGTCTAGTTGAGCTTAAGGGAACCCACCATTTTGCTGTTCATTATATAGATATGATTAGATTGTGAGCCCAACCGGGTGTCAGGGACCGATTTGGCAAGCTCTGTGTAGCACTGCGAAATCTGTGTGCACTACGCTATATAAATAAAGAATTATTATTATTATAGATAGATGCTCATGAACACTGTTTTGTGTTGTGAATTTGCTATTGTTTTGTCCTGCCTGTTGCTGTTTTTAGCTGGGTGTATGACAGTCCTCATCATTCTCTCCTATTATGTTTATCTGCACTGATGGCATATTCTAAACAGGGTAATCAATTTTCCCAATAATAGCAGACACCTATGCCCAGTGCTGATGCCTGTTCAGTGGGTAATGGTTTACTGTATGAACAAGAGGCCTGGGTAATGAGTACTCTTTCTTACTTGAAATTGACTTTTTGCAAGACCAACAACTTTAAGAACACAGTCACAAAGCCTAGTGTCCTTGAGGTGCTCAATCACACACAGTCAACCACAGGTGAACTGCAGACCTAGAGTGAATCCTCTACTACCATACTTTCTTCCTAAAATTCTCTACTGGGCAACCAGAGGCCTAGAAAGCCCCTTTCCTCTCAGGTATGTCACCACTAGAGGCAGAGTCTAACAGGCTACCTTCAAATTAGTACAATACATTGGATAAATAAGCGCTGTAACTACAGGGCCAGTAAGGCATTGGACTGTGGTCACCTGTGCCCAAATGTACTGAATCTGCCTACTTAAATGTTTATGACAAGCCCTAATAGATGAAAAGAAGACACCAGTAAACCCTGTACTTAAGGCTACATGCAACACAGGCAGGAATATGACCTTCTCTACAATTTAGTTTGTGGCCGCCCAGCTAAGTCAAGGTGCACCATAAACCTTTATGTGCAGCTAATATACGGTCATATGCATGTAGCCTAACGGAGACTACATTTATACACATATAGCAGTGGTGGCGAACCTATGGCACGGGTGCCAGAGGTGGCATTCAGAGCCCTCTCTGTGGGCACCCAGGCCATCACCAGAGATGACTCCAGGTATCTTCCTGCAGTCCCAGACAGCCCAGGACTTGCTGTGCAATGAGCTATTTTAAAGTGACAGCGCTACCTGGGACTACTGGAGGAGTGGGAAGGTGTGGATGGATCTGGATCATCATTGTAGCTGTGACAGAGCAGGGAGTGTAAATCACTAATTACATTTCTGTGTTGGCACTTTGCGTCTTGGTGGGTCTTGGTTATAGTTTGGGCATTCGGTCTCTAAAAGGTTCGCCATCACTGACATATAGGATCTGGAAAGAAACACAAAGAACACAGCCTTTTAATCTTTAAATACTCATCTATGTCTTGAATGTGCCTTGAAAATAAGTCCACTTTAGTGTAAAAAACTTTTACTGAATTCTTTAAATAAACTGTCCCAAAATTGTGTGCGAAGAAAGCCTACTACTACCTCTGTTCTGAAACTCTGAGGATCTTCTGCAGCAGGATTGCAACACACCAACATTTGACGTTGGGGATTCCATTGCTGCATATTTTCCTCTTTGCATGGTAAAGGGTGAAATCCACATGGAAAATCCACTGCAGAAATTGACATTTTGCGTGTAGATCAGTTTTTGCTGAATAATTTTTAACAGGCTGTAAAACACTGTATGACAGAATGCAAGAAATAAACTCATTAGTATAGTAGCAACATTATATATGGGATTTCAATAGATTTCATCCACATACTGTAACAATGGCTTTAGGAAGTGATTTGCAGCAGTGATTTTGAACCTAAGCCTGCAAGGGTTTAAAACATATAGAACAAAAAAAAAATATTAGCATTTTACCTTATCTAGGTGTATACCTGGTATAAATGAATACATGGGGGAGATTTTATCAAGTCTTAATATTACCCCTGCCGGTGCAAGAAGCACCAGATATACTTAGAGCTATGAATATATAAATATATATATATATATAAAGGAACAATCTGTACACCTGGATGAATTCTATGCCAGAGTTCCTCAATAACCTGTGCAACGATTCCCCCTCTTCCTGGTCTGTCTATGCCCACTCTGCTCTGGAGGTAGCGGGGAGAGGCCAGAGGAATTGCACAAGAAAACTGGTGCACAAGGCATGATAAATGCCCCCATTGATTTGTTTTACAATTGCAAATGCAAAACACTATCCAAATCACTGACACATGAACATGGCCAATATAGACAAGGCAGTATTTAGTAACCGCTAACACCAGGAATGTATCCTACACAGAGGAAAAGGTTACATTCACACGCAAGTTCCCCGGCCTGGGCAAGCACACATCCGGGCGTGGCAGAGGAGAATGGGTGACCCCTCTCCATAGGAGATAGCACAGAAAAAGATTGAACATGTTCTATCTTTTTCTTGTATATGGTGCAGTATGGTGCCACACGTGTGAATAAGACCTTATGGGAAGGCTTCAGTATTTTGCATACAGTAGTACGCTCTGTATTGACTTCTCTGAACCGATAGGCCCACATTTATTAAAGGGTTTGCACTCGTTTTCTGTCTGACTTTAAGCTAAAATGAACAAACAAATCGCCAATTTTGCGTCGCTGCTGCACTTTGTCTGACATGACAGGAAAAATGTGCACCCAAACGGTCGTGAGGCCACAGTCACACGTTCTGCTAGCACACGGGGGAGGGGGGGCCTTGGCCTGATTGAATATGCCTTTCCAGGGAAACGTATGCGATTGATAACCGGGATCCAGTGTCTTGCATTTAAAACGAAGCCCGCACCTTGTGGGCTAGCGTCGCATTATGAATGCAACGGTAGCGGAATGTGTGACTATGGCCTCAGAGTTTGCAACACATGTATTACAAAGTGCTCCAAAAAAATGGTGCACAAACATCCAGAGCAGAGCAGGGGGCACCATCTGTTGCACTCTGCACACTCCACAGGTAAACTGCACATAGTACAGGCTGCACTATTTTTGATAAATATGGGCCATAGTGTAACTAATTGGCCCAAATCTATCAAAAGTGGTGCAAACTGTAATAGTCAACATACCGTGGTGAATGGGAACGTTAATTTTTTTTTATTCACACATACTGCAGTTGTGTTGAATGGTGATTTTTATATCAACACCAACATTTGCTATTTTTCGCTTTTAAATAAAGTTGTTACAAGCTGTATGAAGTTTTTTTTGTTTCTTGCTTTAGTGTCTCTTAATGTAATGTAGTCAGAAGAACCTGTCCCTATAAATGCCACCCTGTGATTAGATCAGTGTTACCATTACTTGGTCTAGGCTTTGTATGATCCTACTGGGATGGTTCCATATATATTAGGCTTTGAAATATGGCTTTAGAGAAAGATCCTATAACAACTCACTGTGTGGGTTTGTCTGTCTTAGGTCAGCCCTTAAAATTAGACATTTTTTTCTCGTGGACCTTTATTAAACATGATTACCTATTATAAAAGTATCTAGCCATTCTAATGTTCTAGCTAGTGCCATCTGTCAAAGCGTTTACTCTTATTCACACCCCACAACATTCATTTTATTAAATGTAAGCTGCCCATATAGGTTTGGCTGTATCTATCTGTCTCATCTCTCTCTATGATATGTGTGCGTATATATATTTATATATAAGTGGCAAATTTTTATTATATCATGCCCAATATTGTATAAATGTTTAATGTGCCACCTAACAATATTAAGGGATCCAGTGGTTATAAAAATGGTCATTTTGACAAGGCCGGCATCTATGCAACCTCATATTCGTAAGGTGTTATGTATGGTGTCTTGACATTTTTCATTTAGAATTAAATTGTCCCTTTATCTTTATACCTCCTTCATTAAGAAAATGATCTCTCTTAAAACAGACGATCACACATTGACAACTGTCATTGTAACTAGATAATCAAGTCATACTTTTCAGTCATTTATAACATTTATAACATACTGGTCCACATTTATTAGAGTTTTTTCCGCATTTCAGTCTGGTGTGGATAGAAAAAACGCAAACTACTTTGTACATGTATTATAAAGTGTCTGTGCCAAGCAATGGCCATGTTAAATTGTTTTAGATCAATTTGGGCCATTATTGACAAGGTTGAAGGGCCCCTATTATAGAGAGTCACTCTTATTTTAGAATGATAATGGCCTGCCATGTAAAATTGATAAAATGTGGGCCATTTCTATTCTAAATAAGAGTGACTCTCTATATAGGGACCTTCAACTTTTATCGACAATGGCCCACATAATCAAAAATAGTTGCACACTGCAACTGTGTGCAGTTTTCCTGTAGAGAGTGAAGATTGCAAAAGATTCATGAATTGTGATGCACGTTCTACATGATCTGGTGCCCCTGCACTGCGCTGGAAGTGTGCACCATTTGTTTGGGTGCACTTTGTTCATGTTTCAGAATTGTGGCACACGGTCTAAGCGCTACAAGTCCCTTTAGGTGCACATTTGGTCTCGTCGGAACACAGTGTAGCCGCTTAACACAAACTGGTTTACAAATACAATTTACAAATACATGTGCAAGCATTTGCACTTTTCAGTGCAAAGTCAGACAGAAAACTGGTGCAAATTTTTAACCTCTTCCCACTCAGCGTCTGATATATTGGACGTGAACGCAGTGACTTAGAGCTCAGAGTCCATTATATCAGACGCAAGCGCTTCTGGTCTTTGACGTCACCCTGTCTTGCTATGAGTGATGACAATGTATCGGGTTGATGGTCCTGCAATGTTGGATCGTGCCAGTGATCCAGTCAATGACAGAGATTGTGTATATAGAATAATGTCATGACTACTTGGAGTCAGGACAGATCCCCCGCTCTCCAATGCCAATCTGCTTTTGATTCGTGGTGTTGGGAGATATGTGTATCGTCAGTGAGGTACTATTGCACAATAACTATTACATCCCCCTATTCTTCCGTTTTCCTTTGGAGGAGGTAACAAGTTACGCGTTGTGTGGAGGAGTGATTTATAGTGAAGGCTATACGGAGGATGTAGTAGTGCACACTGTGTGAGATACATATTAATAATCTTCATATAGCGCCCTTCAAATTCCTGTAGGCAAATACATACCGGATATACTCGTGTATACAGCCGTAGTTTTTCAGTCACAAAAAATGTGCTGAATAAACGTGCCCTCGGCTTATACAAACGTAGTCAATACTGCGTAAAGAAAATAAATTAAAAATGGACTAAAAAATAAACTTATTTACTCACCCTCGGTGGCCCCGATGCGCGCGCTGCTCCCCGATGTCATCGCAGCTCCTCTCTGGCTTCCCGCTCCTCTTCATGTTCCGCGCCGTCTTCTGTCTTCTTTAACATCGGAAACATGAAGAGGAGCCGGGAAGGCCAGAAGAGGAGCTGCGATGACATCGGGAGCAGCGCTGCGCATCGGGGCCACCGAGGGTGAGTAAATAAGTTTTTAAAAAAAAATCTGGGCTGACTGGATATACTGGGGACATGCTGTAGACTACTGGGGGCACGCTTGTATACTACTGGGGGCTTGCTGTATACTACTGGGGCAGGCTGGGGTGGCTGTATACTACTGGGGGCAGGCTGGGGTGGCTGTATACTACTGGGGGCAGTCTGGGCTGGCTGTATCTACTGGGGCAGGCTGTATACTTGGCTGGGTCTGTGACCAATGCATTTCCCACCCTCGCTTTAACTCGAGTCAATAGTTTCCCCAGTTTTGGTGGTAAATTAGGGGTCTCGGCTCATACTCGGGTCGTTATACTCGAGTATATGCAGTATGTGGTTATGACTTTTTGTCAAAAGATAGAACATTTGAAAGTAGAAAATGTACATTTTTTTCAATATTTCCCCCAAAAAACTCAACAATCAGCCAAAATTATACTATGTAATATAACAACAATGTGTCACGAGAAAACAAATAAGTTAGATAAGTTAAGCGTTAAAAAGTTATGATGGACACAAGAGAGACTGGTCAGACTTCAAGAAACCGGTCTGAGCCTTAAACGCTCAACTGGCTGTGTCCTGAAGGGGCCAATAAATGTCGTTAATATGTATTTTGTCAATCCTTTTTTATTTATTTTCACATGTTTCTCTGCTTCTGTTCCATCACACCTTTCACACTGGCCATATTTATCAAACATCTAGTGCAGTCTGTACTATGTGCCTGTGGACTGCACCAGATAAATCAAAGCTGGCGCACGGTCTTACATTAATCTGGTGCACCCTGCACTGCTCGAAAGTGTGCACCACTTTTTTTGTGTACTTTTTTCATGCTGAAGAATTGTGGCACATGACAGTATAAATGTGGCGCAATCTCTGCGTAAGCACTACACCCCTTTAGGTGCACATTTTTTTTTGTCTTGTCGGACAGACACTTTATAGATTTATTAACTTTTCTTGGGTGTAAAGTCAGAAAACTGCGCAACGTTTAATAATGTGGGTCACTGTAACTTACGAGGGATGATGTGTTAATCTGTCTGTCCGCAGTGTGTTGTGTATGGTAGGCAGGAGAAAAGTTTTCTTATTTAACTAGGTTGACATCAGTGTCTCCTTTGCTTCCCTGTCTATTTGCCATACATTGACATACCTTGACCAGGCTGTGCTTTTCAGTATGATGGAGGCATTTGTGGACATTTGATAAGCTGATTTGTTGGAAAGTGAAAACATATTACAACATAGTGTAAAATTACTATGCCCTTCCCATCGTATTAAGCCACGTACACTATGCATGCATATTTAAAGAAATGTCTGATGTTTAGCCTTAGGCAAGGGCACACCCCACGCCTGCTCTACAAAGTGGCACCCTGTTCCAATGATCAAAAAAGAATCGGTATGTCTGTGCACCTCTGTCTTGTGACATTTGTGATTTATATACTGATATCTTTATTCACCACTGATAGTCTTAATACTTCTTAGGTTTTCAAATAGAAAAAAGGGACAGTTAGAGGGAAATCTATATTTGTAACAATCTCATATGTGAAGCTTAATCTTACACTAGAAAACTATTAACAAAAAATAACGGCTTCACTACACAATAGATATATGTAATTGAGAATATTTCCATGTCTGAGACAATAGCTAAATAGGTTATTGTTGTTAGTGTATACTATTTATCATTCACATATTTGTTAAAGGGTTCCTGTCCCACAATTGTCAGGATATATGGAATACGCTTTCTTTAAGACAACAAAATTTTAACTTGCAGCCACCCATCAAGGCTCAGATAGCTGAAAAGGGTTGGTTTGGGGTTTGTAATAGGCAATAGTGGGATAATCCACCCCCCCTCTTCCTTAGGAATATTTGACATCACCACCCTGTTCTGATAATTTCTCCTCCTGCTTAATTAGCTCCTGGCTCGGATTCCAGTTGGAATCTGAGAACAATCACGAAATCCTCAGTGAGCCGCCCAAGAAAACTGTTGAGGGTTTTCTTTATTTTCTTTCTATCATTTGAAAAATAATTTAAGCAAAGTTAAAGAACAAAACAAGTTTGAATTCTATCTATCTATTCATATGTATGAATAACCAAGGCAATCATAGAATGAATGGGTGTGGTAGATGGCTTTGACTTTGTTCCCTGAGAATTTATATATGGCTATGCACTAACATGTTAAATACTATGCTGGTCTACCTTATTTCTTTCATTTATATATAAAAGAGATGAGATGAGAGGTGGCCAGAATATGAGAGGAGATGACAGGTACCATATTATGAGGAGGAGAGGACGGAAGCGACAATGAGAGAGGGAGATGAGATTGGGGCCACAATATAAGGGGGAGATGAGAAGGGTCAAATTTAGGGGTTTATGAGGGCCAAATTATCAGAGTTGCAATTGATTTTAATAAGACACCTACCTAATAATGGAACATATTGGTTGTTTTCACAAGATATGCTTGAATTGCATTTGGAATGCATTTCAGCATATTTGGAGTACCTCCTATCAAATTATGTAATTGTAATTATGTGGCTTCTTGCCATATGCAAGCGTTTAGGTCTCAAACACATACGCATTTGGGAAAAGATACTCCAAATGGGCTTGATAGCATTTCTGAACACAATTCGGGCAAATCTGCATAACTAATGTTTCGTTTAGCTAGGTCATAATCTATTTCAATGGTGGTCTCTAGGCCCCCAATTGACTATGCTTATAGAACAAACCTCATGTGTTGTAATGTTTTGCTGATGTTACACAGGAGAAAAATACTATGAGTTTCTCTCTACAGCGGTCCCCTACTTAAGGACCCCGACTAAACAGACCCCATAGTTACAGACAGACCCCCTCTGAGCTCTGGTGAGCTTTCTGAAGCTTACTATAGTCCAGATTGCAATAATCACTGTAATTAAAGCTTTATTGATAATCCTTGGTCCCATTACAGCAAAAAATGTTTACTTAAACTCCAATTGTCACTGGGGACAAATTCTTTTGTCTGATCTACAATTATAAAAATACGATTTCGACTTACATACAAATTCAACTTACGAACAAACTCCGGACCCTATCAGTACGTAACCAGGAATTGCCTGTATTTGGAATTAGGAATTATGGTGATGTCAGACGTGCCCGCCGCTTGTCTGGTGGAAAACGCAATCAGACAAAGCTGCACCCTATCGAGAAGCTATCTGGTTCTAAGGGACAACATGGCTACAATTTATGAGAAATTATCTTCACACAGGAAAAAATTTTTAATAACATACAATTGATTAGAAATGTATACATAGCAGTGAATTAAATTAATGGATTGCCCAGATGGGAATACCCCTATAACGTGTTAACATTGCATTGACGCTGTGTTTTGAAAAGCGCAACGCTTACACAGCTACGTAATTAGGAAAACTCATCTTCTCACTGTTCTGATAAAGTAAAAAAAAAACATAACATCCTGTTTTAGGATAACGCTGATATTTGGTTTACAAGTTGTCAAATTTAATGTTGTGTTTACAGTAATATTCAGACCCAATAGAACTGCAAAATAAGAATCCTGATTCTCCTGGAAAAAAACACCACAAAAATCATTGGTACCCCAAAAATTGTGGCCATGGGGCCCAAAAACAGAGAATAGTGTCTTTTCCTAAAGCACTAAAGGTTCTTTTGAAGTGTTTAAAGAAAGTACCCAGTTGATTCTGTACAGACAACTAAACTAATGTATATAAATGAGCAATATAAGCCAGTCCACACAATTTACAACAAGATCAATATACAGAAAAAAACCTAATAAAATCACACAAAAAAATCTTTTTACTTCATGAAAGTTTAAAAACCAAAAAAAATTGATAAAACCGAAAAAAGCCACATTTACAAACTGATATGAAGCTTACTCAAATCAAATACACAAATGCAAGTGTTGTATATAGAGATTAGCAGACCCACCTGTAGCACATACTCAAGGCGAGTAATCCACCAAAAAGTGGCAACAGACCAAATAAAGATGTGTTAGAATCAGTTGTGGAGAAACCGTAAGCTACGAGAATGCATATTTTGGCATTGCTTACAATGGTCTAATGATCTTTACCGGTTCTTTAAAAAGTTTAAAAGAAATACAGTTGTGTCAGAACAGACATTGAAACAAACTGGTACACTTTGTACTCTTCTATCCCACCTATTATATGTGCGAGATGCAACAAGTTAAGACCTGGGCAAGAAACCTGACAAGTGTCATATAGTACCATGGTAAATATACTGCAAAAAGTGCACCTCCTGTCCATTCAATTCCTATTGCTGGGGATAAAAGTAAATAGACTGGCCATGCATGTGCAATCTGTTCCACTCATTCTGGGGTCCCCCATTCTTTTCATTCATAGACATTCCATTGATCAGCGAAATATCCACATACTGTGAATAGGGGATACACTGAAACTCCAAAACACCCTTATATACTGATAGAAATTTAATATGAATTTGTTATAAATATACTTTCATTTATAAACATACAGCTTTCTTAAAAGACAAAGGAAACCTAAAAAGGACCGACTTATTGAATAGCTACACATCAATAATATCAGTTTTAATGATATGTTCAGAATAGCACTTAGTTTTTACTTTCCGCCACTATTGTCAGCTTAGTTAGATCATTCACATATATTGACAATTCAATAATGTACAATTTACTAGCTAATCATGTAGATCGAGGAACCAAACACGCTGTGCATCCATTGGCATCAACAGTAATAACTCCACAACGCTTCAGTATACACTACCGGAATGACATGTGCATGAAAGAGAAGAGAGAAAAATGTAATAGAAAAAAACTTTCTACTACACATCTATTTAAGATACTGGGTGGTAGTCTATGTCTAGTTGAGCTTAAGGGAACCCCATTTTTGTGCTGTTCATTATATAGATATGATTGATAGATGTGAGCCCACGGGGTCAGGGACCGATTTGGCAAGCTCTGTGTAGCACTGCGAAATCTGTGTGCACTACGCTATATAAATAAAGATTATTATATTATAGATAGATGCTCATGAACACTGTTTTGTTGTGTGAATTGCTATTGTTTTGTCCTGCCTGTTGCTGTTTTTAGCTGGGTGTATGACAGTCCTCATCATTCTCTATATTATGTTTATCTACCACTGATGGCATATCTAAACAGGGTAATCAATTTTCCCAATAATAGCAGACCTATGCCCAGTGCTGATGCCTGTTCAGTGGGTAATGGTTTACTGTATGAACAAGAGGCCTGGGTAATGAGTACTCTTTCTTACTGGAAATTGATTTTTGCAAGACCAACAACTTTAAGAACACAGTCACAAAGCCTAGTGTTCCTGAGGTGTCAATCAAACACAGTCAACCACCGGTGAACTGCAGACCTAGAGTGAATCCTCTACTACCATATTTCTTCCTAAAATTCTCTACTGGGCAACCAGAGGCCTAGAAAGCCCCTTTCCTCTCAGGTATGTCACCACTAGAGGCAGAGTCTAACAGGCTACCTTCAAATGAGTACAATCATTGGATAAATAAGCGCTGTAACTACAGGGCCAGTAAGGCATTGGACTGTGGTCACCTGTGCCCAAATGTACTGAATCTGCCTACTTAAATGTTTATGACAAGCCCTAATAGATGAAAAGAAGACACCAGTAAACCCTGTACTTAAGCTAATGCAACACAGGCAGGAATATGACCTTCTCTACAATTTAGTTGTGGCCGCCCAGCTAAGTCAAGGTGCACCATAAACTTTATGTGCAGCTAATATACGGTCATATGCATGTAGCCTAACGGAGACTACATTTATACACATATAGCAGTGGTGGCGAACCTATGGCACGGGTGCCAGAGGTGGCATTCAGAGCCCTCTCTGTGGGACACCAGGCCATCACCAGAGGACTCCAGGTATCTTCCTGCAGTCCCAGACAGCCCAGGACTTGCTGTGCAATGAGCTTTTTAAAGTGACAGCGCTACTGGGACTACTGGAGGAGTGGGAAGGTGTGGGCAGATCTGGATTATCATTGTAGCTGTGACAGAGCAGGGAGTGTAAAAGACTAATTACATTTCTGTGTTGGCACTTTGCGATAAACAAGTGGGTCTTGGTTATAGTTTGGGTACTCGGTCTCTAAAAGGCTCGCCATCACTGACACATAGGATCTGGAAAGAAACACAAAGAACACAGCCTTTTAATCTTTAAATACTCATCTATGTCTTGAATGTGCCTTGAAATAAGTCCACTTTAGTGTAAAAACTTTACTGAATTCTTCAAAAAAACTGTCCCAAAACTGTGCGAAGAAAGCCTACTACTACCTCGTTCTGAAACTCTGAGGATCTTCTGCAGCAGGATTGCAACACACCAACCTTTGACGTTGGGGATTCCATTGCTGCATATTTTCTCTTTGCATGGTAAAGGGTGAAATCCACATGGAAAATCCACTGCAGAAATTGACATTTTGCGTGCAGATCATTTTTGCTGAATAATTTTTAACAGGCTGTAAAACACTGTATGACAGAATGCAAAAATAAACTCATTAGTATAGTAGCAACATTATAGATGGGATTTTAATAGATTCATCCACATACTGTAACAATGGCTTTAGGAAGTGATTTGCAGCAGTGATTTTGAAACCTAAGCCTGCAAGGGTTTAAAAATATAGAACAAAAAAAAAATATTAGCATTTTACCTTATCTAGGTGTATACCTGGTATAAATGAATACATGGGGGAGATTTTATCATGTCTTAATATTACCCCTGCCGGTGCAAGAAGCACCAGATATACTTAGAGCTTGAATATATAATATATATATAATATAAAGGAACAATCTGTACACCCTGGATGAATTCTATGCCAGAGTTCTCAATAACCTGTGCAACGATTCCCCTCTTCCTGGTCTGTCTATGCCCACTCTGCTCTGGAGGGTAGCGGGGAGGAGGCCAGAGGAATTGCACAAGAAAACTGGTGCACAAGCAGTGATATAGCCCCCATGATTTGTTTACAATTGCAAATGCAAAACACTATCCAAATCACTGACAACATGAATATGGCCAATATAGACAAGGCAGTATTTAGTAACCGCTAACACCAGGATGTATCCTACACAGGGAAAAGGTTACATTCACACGCAAGTTCCCCCGGCCTGGGCAAGCCACACATCCGGGCGTGGCAGAGGAGAATGGGTGACCCCTCTCCATAGGAGATAGCACAAAAAAGATTGAACATGTGTTCTATCTTTTCTTGTATATGGTGGCAGTATGGTGCCACACGTGTGCTATTTCCCACAACAGCTGTGTGAATGAGACCTTATGGAAGGCTTCAGTATTTTGCATACAGTAGTCGCTCTGTATTGACTTCTGAACCGATATAGGCCCACATTTATTAAAGCGTTTGCACTAGTTTTCTGTCTGACTTTAAGTAAAATGAACAAACAAATCGCCAATTTTGCGTCGCTGCTGCTGCACTTTGTCTGACATGACAGGAAAAATGTGCACCCAAACGGTCGTGAGGCCACAGTCACACGTTCTTCTAGCACACGGGGGAGGGGGGGCCTTGGCCTGATTGAAATGCCTTTCCAGGGAAACGTATGCGTTGATAACCGGGATCAAGTGTCTTGCATTTAAAACGAAGCCCGCACCTGTGGGGCTAGCGTCGCATTATGAATGCAACGGTTTTAGCGGAATGTGTGACTATGGCCTCAGATTTGCAACACATGTATTACAAAGTGCTCCAAAAAAATGGTGCACAAACATCCAGAGCAGAAGCAGGGGGCACCATCTGTTGCACTCTGCACACTCCACAGGTAAACTGCACATAGTACAGGCTGCACTATTTTTGATAAATATGGGCCATAGTGAACTATTGGCCCAAATCTATCAAAAGTGGTGCAAACTGTGTTTTAATAGGCTAAGGGCGCTCTCCCAATTGTGTTTAGGCACACGTGGGCATCGGAAGTTGGGGTCTTTAGTAGGAGATACTATAATTTAGGAATCCCCATGAAAATCAGCCCTAGATGTTTACTGACACGCACCACTATACTAGCGGCGCCACAATTCTGCAGCATGAACAAGTGCTCCAAAAAAATGGTGCACAAACATCCAGAGCGAGGAGGGGGCACCATCTGTTGCACTCTGCACACTCCACAGGCAAACTGCACATTGTACAGGCTGCACTAGTTTGATAAATATGGGCCATAGTGTAACTAATTGGCCAAAATCTTCAAAAGTGGTGCAAACTGTTTTTTGGGTGTTTCCTCACTATGTGCAGGTTTGCGCCAGATACGGTAATCAATAGTGGCGCACAATGTTTAATTATTTGGAGCAATTGCCATTGCTATGGAACTGGTGCACTCATTATACAGCAATGTGTCAGGGCACAGTAATAAATGTGGCACAAGCTAAGAACACACACCAACACGCCCCTTTACATGCACACATTCTGGTGTAGCAGCAGCAACACAAAAGTGGCGCAAACACTTAAAAGGGGTGTCCAAGACTAATTAAAAAACAAAAGGTGCCGGAGGGGGCTGCTTACCTCCAGCACCCTGCGTGTGTCTTTTTAAGATAATTGGAAAACGGACACAAAAATGGTCAAAAATGCATGCATTTTTAAAACTCATGCATTTTTGAACAACGGGTTCAAAACGCAATATAGCCGCCACCTTTAGGTAACAATGCATTTTTTAAGGACTACCTAAAAACGGGTTCAAAACGCCATGTGTGCCACCACTTTGGGTGTTAAGTTTTTCAGATACAGTTCTCGAAGTCCAAACGAGCAGATAGTGTAACTAATTGGCCCAAATCTATCAAAAGTGGTGCAAACTGTGTTTTTAATCAGCCTAAGGGCGCTCTCCCACATTGTGTTTAGGTCACAGTGGGCATCTGGAAGTTGGGTGTCTTTAAGTAGGAGATACTATAATTTAGGAATTCCCCATGAAAATCAGGCCCTAGATGTATTACTGACACGCACCACTATACTAGCGGCGCCACAATTCTGCAGCATGAACAAAGTGCTCCAAAAAAATGGTGCACAAACATCCAGAGCAGAGCAGGGGGCACCATCTGTTGCACTCTGCACACTCCACAGGTAAACTGCACATAGTACAGGCTGCACTAGTTTTGATAAATATGGGCCATAGTGTAACTAATTGGCCCAAATCTATCAAAAGTGGTGCAAACTGTCTTTGTGCTGTTTTCCTCACTCATGTGCAGGTTGCGCCAGATACCAGTAATTCAATAGTGGCGCACAATGTTTAATTATTTGGAGCAATTGCCATTGCTATGGAACTTGGTGCACTCATTATACAGCAATTGTGTCAGGGCACAGTAATAAATGTGGAACAAGCTAAGAACACACACCAACACGCCCCTTTACATGCACAGATTTCTGTGTAGCAGCAGCAACACAAAAGTGGCACAAACACTTAAAAGGGTTGTCCAAGACTAATTAAAAAAACAAAAGGTGGCCGGAGGGGGCTGCTTACCTTCCAGCACCCTGCGTGTGTCTTAATTAAGATAATTGGAAAACGGACAAAAAATGGTCAAAAAAATGCATGCATTTTTAAAACTCATGCATTTTTTGAACAACGGGTTCAAAACGCAATATATGCCGCCACCTTTAGGTAACATGCATTTTTTAACGGACTACCTAAAAACGGGTTCAAAACGCCATGTGTGCCACCACTCTTAGGGTGTTAAGTTTTTCAGATACAGTTCTCGAAGTCCAAACGAGCAGACCACCCAAAAATGCATGCGTTTTAACGCATGCGTTTTTTGAAAACGCATCCATTTTTGACCAGTTTTAATTAAGATAATTGGTAAAACCTGTCAAAAACGGATGCAATTTCAAAAAACGCATGCATTTTTCAAAAACGCATGAGTTTTTTAATGCATGTTTTTTAATCACCCTACGGGCGCTCTCCCACGTTGTGTTTAGGTCACAGTGGGCATCTGGAAGTTGGGTGTCTTTAAGTAGGAGATACTATAATTTAGGAATTCCCCATGAAAATCAGGCCCTAGATGTTGAAAAACAACACACATTCATAAAAAATAAAAGCGATTTATGACATTTCTGAGTGTCTGAATTTGTACAAATATAATGCCAATTCCTTCTTGGCATAAATCAAAACATGAGGGTGCCACAGATAGATTTATAGTGGGAGAATGACATTTGAAAAATTACAGTGCAGCAATTCAGGCTCCATTTCTGTAGAGATTTTGGCCCAGATCTATACATCTGCCCCAGTACTTTGTATTAGAGGCATAAATGCAGAATGTGTATAGAAAGGGATACTGCACTAAATAGAGTATCAGCAATCATGAGGGTTAAATCCAACTCGTCTTCCTGACGCCTTTTCTCGGAAAGTATTTTTCGCGCGGTTTGTGCCAGATGATCCTGTTTTCCGTGGGCAGAGTAATTAGTGATAGCTGAGAAAAGTGGGGAGGGAGAGAGAAAGGGGAGGAGAAACAGCGGTAGAAGGAAAGATATTGAGAAAAGAGCGAGACCAAAGGACAGGAGGGGGGAAGTAATGGAGGAGAGAAAAAAGCTGCACTAATTAGCAGACACGACACTCGTTTCCATCAAGATCTAATCAGTGACCTGTGGGAAACAGTTTATTAAAATGTCAATTTCAGTGAATATCATAGGGAATATCTAGACACACTGCAACATATTTGTAGCGATGGACCCGTAATAAACCATTGAGGTTTGCTGGGGGGGATCCACAATCCTAGAGCTGTGAATGACCTGTCCTTAGAAAGTCAGCCACTTGTGTAGAAGGTGTGTCATTATATGCTAATTACAATATACCGAAGTTCTGCTTTATTCTAATTCATTTAATGAATGGGTTAAATCTGCAGGGATGCATTTCTCATACATTAAAGGTCTGCAGAGATAGACATGCATATTCTTGGGTCTTACAGATAGGTCACCTTCCGATAGAGAGTCTGGATGTATTCTTGGTGACCGTTCCAACTCTTGATGCTCTGGTCACTATGGGGTCACATTGCCACTGACTTTTGTATATGAATATGGTTACAGTATATAACTTTCTATATCTTGCTATATAACAGACTGTATAAAATATCATATTGATGGATGTATGATGTATTAGAAGACAACCATAAAGCCAGATCATGCATCATCAACTTAAATATATGACCCAGTAAAGTCAATGTACCCTGAGCAATGTTAAAAGTCAAGACCTGAGCAAAAGAGAATGACTGTGTAACCTGAGCTCCTCCTAGTGGCACATTTAGAAATGACAGGAGACTGACAGTTACCATTATAGTTGGTAGTAGTGAACCTAAAAATACAGTACTTTTCAATGATGACCTATGGCTCTAAGGGCTTTTTCCTGCAACTATTAACTGCCCTAGACCCTGACTATGAGAAAGTTGGGATTATTTTTCCAAAATGCAATATTTTAATATATGATTTATCTTCACCTTGACTGGCATTCAGCGCAGATGCATTTATTGTTAATCATCCTATACTTCTTTATGGGAAATAGATCTGGAATAACTCTATAGTACATTGAAGAATTGTGGGCATAGTCACATTGATAGTCTATGAGGGCTCCAATTTGCATCAGGGGCATCATTTGCATCACTAGATCCCAGCACTCCATCTGGAAATATAATTGTTGATATCTAGTTGTGGTTTTGGAAGTATGAGATTTTGGAGGCATTAGAGGTCTAATTCCTAAGGATTTATCTTACCTGAGGAACCTTAGATGACATTAATTTCAACCTTCTGGACTCAATAGCTTGACACAGAATACCAACACATATGCTGACAAGATTCTCAAACAATTTGTTCTTTGTCTCCGTTCTTATGTTAGAGACATTATAGGTGTGTTGAAGCGGTTCATTGTTCTGGAAGAAGGAACCTATCTTGTGAGTCTTGATGTTTAGGCTCTATACTCCTTAAAGGGGTTGGTCACTATTCATTAAATATGTTCCATTAGACGTATCTCTGCATGTATATGTACCTGTGTCTTTGCCTCCTCTTAGAGCTTCAGTCTTTCCCTGTTATCCACATGCTGCACTGAAGAGATTATGACAGGTCCCTCTTATTTATCAATGTAGGATCTTTGTTTACATGTATATGCAGAGTGCAAAGAGTGTCTGCACACAGTACTAAAGGAATCAGGGATGGTGAATCAATTGGTGAACATTCAGGGAATATTATCAAGGCAGTGAAGGCACATGGGAAATGTATGCTTAATTTCACATGAAATGGGGAATGAGGCCATAGGGAGACAAATGGCACCCAAGTATGGTAACCTGTTCCTCAGCTGGTGGGAAGACTAAGTGGTGTTTTTGGAACGCCTTTTCAAATGGATGTCATCGATTGCGGTGTGGTTAGGATATATCATGAGATTCTGCTCATCTGTACCTCTGCTGCTACTGATTTAAGGATTTCTGATGGTACATAGAAATTGCAGCCATCTAGCTCTGACCACCAGTTTTTGCACACTTTTTGGCATCTCCTCAGTATAGACCGGTTTCACACACAGGGGTACATTTACTAAGGGTCCGAATCACGTTTTTCCGCTGCGTTTTCAGAATTTTACAATTCTGCGCCGAATTGCCCCGGGTTTTTAGTGCACTCGATTGGATTGTGACGCATCGGTGCCGACTTGCATGTGACAAAAAACAGGGGGCGTGGCCATCGGAAAAACGGATTTGGAAAAATTGTGCTATCTAAAAAAAAAAAGTGTCGCTTGACACACACTTACATGCACCAGGAATAGGAAGGCGAACTCCTGGGGACCTCGGCAAACCTCGGCGCAGCAGCAGTAAATGCCTGGGGCTAAAAATTAACTAATGAAGGGGGACCCTGCCTAATAGATTACTAAGGGACCTACCTAACAGATTACTAAGGGGGGACCCTGGCTAACATATTACTAAGGTGGGACTCTGCCTAGCGGATTACTTGGGGGTCCTGTCTAACAGATACCAAATACTAAGGGGGACCCTGCTATGTGGATTGCTAAGAGGGGGCCCTGCCTAATTACTAAGGGGAACCCTGCCTAATGGATGACTGACTAATGGGGATCCTGCCAAATGAATAACTGACTAAGGAGGGGTCCTATCTTATTAATGGCTGACTAAGAGGGTCCATGCATAATGAATGGCTGACTGAGGAGGAACCTGCCTTATGGATGGCTGACTTAAAGGGGACTCTGCCTAATAGATGACTGACTAATGGGGGAACCCTGCCTAGTGGATGACTAAGGGAGGACCCTGCTTAATGGATGACTGACTGAGGGTGGGGACCCTGTATATTACATGGAATACTAAGGGGTTCTATATTTTTTATTGAGTAACAGCTGTACTGTTTATTGTTTCTCATGGGGGTATTGTTATATATGATTGGGAGTGCTAGGAGTGTAGATTAATTTAGGTATGCCAGTACTGTATAAAAATTATTGAGTGTGGTATATAAAATGTTATACAATATTCTATACACTTAGCACAGTGCAGTCAGTTTTGTGAGGGTTATATATGGCATACAGGCATATTGGGGGCA
This sequence comes from Engystomops pustulosus, assembly GCA_019512145.1. Classification (NCBI taxonomy): domain Eukaryota; kingdom Metazoa; phylum Chordata; class Amphibia; order Anura; family Leptodactylidae; genus Engystomops; species Engystomops pustulosus. The sequence continues at coordinate 151,949,076 of CM033642.1, forward strand.
CAGTGTGTGTAGTTGTGCTGTGAGGGGTATATATGAAATACAGTAGTGCACAGTGTGGTCAGTTTTGCTGTTAGGGGTATATATTATATATATGGTTAGTTCTGAGGAGTATATAGGATGATGCCAACCATGTCTGTTTTATAAACCCACAGAGATGAGTCGGGACTGAAAGAAGTTGCCTAGAAGATGAGACCGAAGGAAAAAACCAACATCAGAGAAGTCAACTTTAAGTCATTGGTATATACCGCAGCCTCTGTGCAGAACTGGTATCTACTACTATTTGGTGGTTAATACTGGTTTGCATGTATAGGTTTTCATTTAGCCATAGTCACGGGTGCTCCTGCGTCCCATATCGCGGGTCACAGGCTCATCCATGCCCCTCTCGCCCTGCCAGCACCTGTCTCGCACCACTCACCTGTCCCTGTTCCCCAGCTATGTTCGCACGTCCCCAACTCCTAGGGCACCATGTGCCGACTCGTGAAGATTTAAGGGGCCATCGCAGTGCTGATTGGCGCTGGCCATTCCAGGATATAGTTAAAAGCCAGCCTCTCCCAGCATTCCCTGCCGGATCTTCATTCCTAGTGCCGTTGAAAAAGCTTGTTCCCTGATGCCCTGCATTCTTTATGTGATTTCCTGTTGTGACCCTGGTTCCGTATTTGACTTCGATCCTGTTCCATCTGCCCTGACCTGTTGCCTTGTTTCCAACTCTGATTCCGTACTGGCCATCCTGACCTCCTGCCTGTCCCCGACTACGATGCTGCTTAACGTCTGCCACCACGGACAAAGTCACAGCTGTGGAATGACCTGGTGGTACCACGCCGCAGCAAGTCCAACCCGCTTTGCTGCAGGCTCTGGTGAAAACTGGATGCCACTTACATTCTTGTCACAGGTGTCGGCTTACATAATCGTTCACGGTGGTCCAGTGGGTCCTCTACCCCTGGAGTGTGACAGTCATTATGTAATGATAATAATCATTGTGGTATTATTTGGGCTTTGTACAGATGTGTAATTAGTGATATTATGCTATATATGGTGGCTTTTGTATTCTAATTGTATGGTGTAAATAAAAGGGGTTTCATTTGGGAAATTATTGGTAATAGTGTCTTTTAGTTTCAACCAAATTTCATAAATCCTGCAAACAGTCAGTTCACAGGTCACTGTTATTGCTGCCACCAATCAGTCCAGTGTAATCATTGCCACCAGTCAGTCTTCAGTCTACTATAATCACTTCCACCAGTCAGTTCTCAGAATAGTGTAAGTTTAGGAAGCAATTCATCTGCAGTAACTGACATTGGTTAGTACTTGGCAGCAAAATAATAAACTGGCATTGTTGATGCACACAAATGTAAATATTCTAGGTTGCAAAGGTCTATCGTCAGATTCCTGTCCAGCAAACAGCGCAACCACAATCAGACTTGGAACAAGCTGTCAGACTGGGTAAGCGGTGGTGAACACACCCTGCAATGTCCCTGCAGGCTACAACCCTGCCTAAAACAGATATAGTGCAACGATAAGGGCAAACCCACTACCAGAAACCTGCTTACATACCATGAGAGACCCTGCAAGTGGATAGGGAGAACTTACCTTGTCCAGTAGCTGCTGGATGCTTGACCAGCATACACACAAGGATACAGAGGGACAAACAGACCACACAGTATATACAGGTTATATAGGGGACTCTTACGCTGACACCTTATCATTGGAGAAGTTGGCCTGTCTTATGTGTAGAACCGGAGAAAGGCCTGTAACTGAGCAAAACTGAACCAATGCAGGAAAAACATTCTTTAAATCGACTTGTATCACCGATTTAAGTAACTGTGCGAACTAGGGGTATAGTGTTGGTTTTCTGTAATACTTTGTTCAATATTACTATGTATTACTTCTCTGTTTATACCTTGTTGCATATTTTTCCAATCCTCACTTCATTGCTTTTCTCGGAAAAGCTGTTTGTCTGTGTGGCATTGTATACCTTCTGAAACTGTGGTCCCGGCCCTTGTCTTCTCCTACTAGTTTAATCAATGTCACCAGTCAGTTCTCAGTCTAGCATATAAACCCTGAGTTCACAATTTATTATAAATGCTGACCCAGTCAGCCCACAATCCAGTACGTATAATCATTGCCGCCACTAACTCCCCAGTCTAACTGATGTTGTCTGTCTAGTGTAACATGTCGATTTTATGTGGAAGGTACTAAAAGGAACAAAAGTAAGTGGACTGGGGCTCTGGGGAAAGGAAATCAGAAAGTAGACCTTAACCCTGAAGATTCAGGAAAGACACAGTGGCACCTCCATTCAAATCTTGAAGCTTTACTCCAAATGCAGTAAACATCACAGGCAGGCTATACAGCATAAATCGCCTTATGCGTTTCAGACAAAGTCTTACTCATAGCTTGATTCACCAAAAACACTACTATTTAAAACAAATTTACCGCTAGTTATACACCTGAAGATGACATCTGTCCTCTGGACCACTGCAGACGATGACACAAGCCACTAGCTGGGACCGGAGTCTAAGTGGTACCCGGTTTTCACCAGAGCCCGCCGCAAGGCGGGTTAGACAAGCTGCGGCGTGGTACCACCAGGTCGTTCCTCAGGCGTGACTTGTCTGCAGTGGCGGCCAAGGTAGAAGTACAGAGATAGCAGACAATCTCGTGGTCGAAGTCCAGGCACAAGGTCAGGGCAGGCAGCAGAGGTGCAACTTCAGAGTCCAGTCCAGAGTCAGCAACAGGAGGTCCAAGCAGGAGGTACGTGAACACAGCACACAGGACAGCAGCACGGAGGAACACTGGTACACGGGAACACGGAGGAGCTCAGGTAACACAGGAACACGGAGGAGGTCAGGTAACACAGGAACACGGAGGAGGTCAGGTAACACAGGAACACGGAGGAGGTCAGGTACACAGGAGACACAGGAATCGCAGGTAAATCGCAGAATAGCTTTCTCTCAGGCTGTGAGGCACAAAGATCCGGCAAGGGCTTGCAGGAAGAGGCAGGCTTATATAGAATTAGCTAAATGGCCAGCGCCAATTAATGGTGCACTGGCCCTTTAAATGTTAGCGAGCCGGCGCGCGCGTACCCTAGGAGCCGGGGGAGCAGCAGAGGACGCCGCGGGAGCCGGGGAAGGTGAGAGATGCCAGCCACCGGACCCTGGGGAGGCACGGGTGCACCCGCGATCCGAGACAGGGATCGCGGGAGCACCCGTGACGTACCCCCCCCCCCCCCTCCCCTTCGGCCTCCCCCTCTTCCTTGACCTAAGAAATCACTGGAGGAGAGTCCGATCCAAAATTTTTCTTCGGGCTCCCAAGATCTCTCCTCAGGCCCGAACCCCTTCCAGTCTACAAGAAAGAACCGCTTACCCCTCAGGATCTTCATGTCCAGAACATCCTTAACTTCATAAACATCTGGGGAATCCGCTTCAGGAGCAGGAGGAGGGTATTGTTGGGAGAAGCGGTTCAAGATGACTGGCTTCAGGAGGGAGACATAGAAGGAGTTTGGGATGCGCATGGATGGAGGGAGGCGGAGCTTGTAGGCCACGGGGTTGATATGCTTCAGCACCTCAAATGGACCCAGATAGCGAGGACCAAGCTTGTAGCTGGGAATCTTTAACCGAACATATTTTGAGGACAGCCACACTTTATCCCCTGGAGAGAAGATGGGAGGAGGCCTGCGTTTCTTGTCAGCCTGGAGCTTGGTATGGGCGGAAACCTGCCACAGTGAAAGGCGAGTCTGCTCCCAGATGGTCTTTAGATCGCGTATCAACTCATTAACTGCAGGAACATCCGTAGGCATAGACAGAGGAAGAGGAGGACGTGTATATTGTCCATAAACGATGAAGAAGGGAAAACCACCAGAAGTTTCAGAGTTCAGAGAATTGTATGAGACCTCCGCCCATGGCAATAAAGCGGACCAGTCGTCTTGGAGGGCCGAGACGAAATGGCGAAGGTAGCAGCCTAGAGTTTGGTTGACTCTCTCTACCTGTCCATTAGACTGCGGATGGTATACAGAAGAGAAGTCCAGTTTCACCTTTAGCTGGTTACACAGAGATCGCCAGAAGCGAGAGACAAACTGAACCCCTCGATCCGAAATGATGTGCAATGGAAGTCCATGCAGCCGAAAGATGTTGATGAAGAATAGGCTGGCGAGGCGCAGAGCAGACAGCAGACCAAACAATGGAACAAAATGGGGCATTTTTGAGAACCGGTCGGTTACCACCCAGATGACAGTATTCCCAGAGGATGGTGGAAGGTCTGTAATAAAGTCCATGGCCACGTGAGTCCACGGGCGGTTGGGTATCGGCAACGGCATCAGGAGACCAGCAGGTCTGAGGCGTGATGGCTTGTTACGAGCACAGGAAATACAGGAGCCCACGAAATCTCGCACATCAATAGTAACGGGAGATGAGGGCTATTGAACGCTGTACTCCAGGGTGTCCAGCCACACGAGAGCAATGTCCCCAAGTCAGAATTCTCCTACATAGGGCAGGTCGAACATATGTCTTGCCTGGTGGAAGCTGCCGGAGGGTCTACTAGAGCAGCAAGAACCAGCCGTTCCGGAGGTACAATATGACTAGGAGCAGGATCTTCACCAACCACATCTGAAGCACGAGAAAGAGCATCGGCTTTAATGTTCTTCTCTGCAGGGCGGAAATGTATGAGAAAATCAAATCGGGAGAAGAAAAGAGACCAACGAGCCTGGCGAGGATTTAGACGCTGAGCAGTATGGAGATACAGGAGATTCTTGTGGTCGGTATAAATATGGACCGGATGACAAGCTCCTTCCAGAAGATAGTGCCATTCCTCCAAAGCTAGCTTTATGGCCAAGAGTTCCCGATCTCCAATGGAATAATTCCTTTCGGCAGGTGTGAACGTCTTCTGGGTAAGGACGGCCCCGGCACCAACGGATGAAGCATCAACTTCTAACTGGAAAGGCTTTTCCGTGTCAGGCCTTGTGAGTACAGGCGCAGAGGCAAAAGCAGACATCAACCTAGTGAAGGCATCTTCAGCAGCCGGAGGCCATTGTCTCGGATAAGCAATCTTCTTAGTCAATGCCACAATAGGAGCCACAAGGGAGGAGAAGTGGGGAATAAAGTGGGGATAATAGTTGGCAAAGCCCAAAAATCTCTGTATGGCATGTAATCCAACTGGGCGAGGCCACTGAAGTACTGCTTCCAACTTGGAAGGATCCATTTGAAGGCCTTTATCAGAAATGACATATCCCAGAAACGGAAGACTACTCTGGTGTAATAAGGATTTTTAAGTTTGGCATATAAACGGTTGGACCTTAAGTGCCTGAGGACCTGTCGGACATGGATCTGGTGAGACTGAAAATCTGGGGAAAACACCAAAATGTCATCCAGGTAGACTACGACAAAAGAATAGAATAATTCTCTGAAGATGTCATTAACAAATTCTTGAAAAACTGCTGGAGCATTGCAGAGTCCAAAGGGCATTACCAGATACTCAAAATGTCCGTCACGGGTATTGTAAGCTGTCTTCCACTCGTCGCCTTCCCGAATACGGATGAGGTTGTATGCCCCTCGCAGATCCAGCTTGGTGAAAACCTTGGCACCCCGTAGTCGGTCAAAGAGTTCGGTGATGAGAGGCAACGGGTAGCGGTTTTTCACCGTGACTTTATTGAGACCGCGGTAATCTATACACGGCTGAAGGGAGCCATCCTTCTTGGATACAAAGAAGAAGCCAGCACCAGTGGGAGAAGACGACTTCCGGATGAAATCCTTTTGCAAATTCTCCTTAATGTAGGCAGACATAGCCTCGGTCTCAGGCACCGACAACGGGTGTACTCGTCTTCGTCGAGGAAACATACCCGGCAGCAGGTCAATGGGACAGTCACAGGGGCAGTGTGAAGGCAGAACCTCCGCTTGTTTTTCAGAAAAAACATTGGCGTAGTCTCGGTAGCATGCTGGAAGATTCTTCAGAGGCTTGTCAACCCGGGTACTTGGCAAGCCAGATACTGGGTGAGGAACTTCTAGGCAACGAGACTGACAGTCTGGGCCCCAACGGAGAACTTCTCCAGTCTTCCAATTAAGGACGGGTGCGTGGCACTGCAACCATGGAAGACCCAGCAGGAGGGACGAGGTAGAGCATGGCAGAACCAGGAAGGACAGACTCTCCTTATGCAGAGCACCCACTTGCATGGTTATCGGCTCCGTGCGGTACTGTACAGGGTCTGAAAGGACTTGTCCACTAACCGAAGAAATAACCAGTGGTTTGTCAAGTAGAACCACTGGAATGTGGTACCGGGAGACCAATGCAGCATCCATGAAATTCCCAGCGGAGCCAGAGTCTAAGAAAGCTGAGACCTGTGTCTGGTTACCGGAGCCAACGCTGAGAAGCACTGGAATCAACAGGCGTGGAGAAGCACTGTTTACACCTAGGGACGCTTCTCCCAAGAACTGGCGTTTCCCGGGCATTGGGGTCGGATAGGACAAGAAGCAAGGAAATGCTCAGGACTGCCGCAATAGAGACAGAGGTGACCCAGGCGTCTTCTGATACGCTCCTGCGGTGACAATTTGGCCCTGTCCACCTCCATAGACTCCTCAGCAGGTGGTACGACTGGAGGCTGGAAAAGTCTTTGGAAAGCTGGAGCTAGACGAGGAAGGTGTCGTGGACGGACTGGAAGTTTCTCAAAACGTGACTCTTCGGCACGCTCCTTGAAACGCTCATCAATCCTGGTGGCAAGAGAGATTAGACCACTCAGGGAAGATGGCAGGTCACGAGCAGCCAGAGCGTCCTTGACTTGAGAGGATAGGCCCTTCTTGAAAGCTGCAGACAAGGCCGCGTCGTTCCAGGAAAGCTCCGACGCTAAGGTATGGAACTGGACCGCATATTCTCCCACGGAGAAATTCCCCTGATGCAAATTAAATAAAGCAGACTCAGCGGAGGAGGCCCGAGCCGGTTCTTCAAATACGGACCGGAATTCAGATAAGAAGGCTGCCAGAGATGCTGTAACTGGGTCGTTCCTATCCCAGAGAGGAGTAGCCCAGGCCAGGGCTTTCCAGGAGAGAAGGCTGATTATAAATGCCACCTTGGATCGCTCCGAAAAGAATTGAGTCGGCATAAGTTCTATGTGCAAGGAGCACTTAGTAATAAAGCTCCTGCACATCTTGGGATCGCCATCGTACTTGCTGAGCATGGACAACCGCATTCTAGGTTCAACGGAAGGCAGATTAGTCGGTAACGGAGTTGTTGAAGCAGCCTCAGGAACTGTTGCTGTTGCTGTTTGGCTAACAGTTGTTGCAGCATAGCGATGACGTGCTCCAGCTGATCTCGCTGAGCAGCAATCTGCCAGGACTGGTGGATCACAATAGTAGTGAGGTCTGGCTTGCTAGGAGATGGAACCTCGGTGGGATCCATGGCCGGATCTTATTGTCAGGCCTGCAGGTGTGGATCCTCTGGACCACTGCAGACGATGACACAAGCCACTAGCTGGGACCGGAGTTTAAGTGGTACCCGGTTTTCACCAGAGCCCGCCGCAAGGCGGGTTAGACTCCTCTACTGTGCGGCCATCACGTCCAGGGTCCAGCCACGCCCCCCTGTTTTCGCGCCCATTCACTTTTAATGGTGCTATTTTTCCAGGGCCATGTCTGACCACTATAGGGAAACGGAGCTGTGCACTTTGTTCATGTAGCATGAGGTTCTTGAAAACCCCTTTAAGCAACCATTGCGGTGTATGATAACCCTTCAGGTTTTGGAGGTTGGAAAGGCAACACGTGTGTAACTAAAAAATTATTTCATAGCTACAATCCAAAAGTTGGCTTTCAGCTTTAGCTTGGTGTTTGTTGAAGATCAACAAACCTGAATATCCTTTAGTAAATATAGGGCGTGCTACTATTCACCTAGATATCTGTTTCAAGCACTTGATATGAATACATTATTTCTCTTATTCTTAAAGGTCTCACTGCAATAGCATCTTAGTAATTATTACGTTTTCAAATTAATGTTTGCAAGAATTAGTGAAATATGCCAAGAGGACTGACTACAGAGTCAAACTACACAGACTTTGTAATCTGTAACCATGGAGACATATACTTTTCTGAGCTGTAAACGCAAAAAACAATATCTGCCATATAGAAACTGTACACCTACGAATATGTGTGTATACATATACTATATATGTGTGTATATGTAGCTATACTACCGTATTTTTCGGCCTATAAGGCGCACCAAAAATCCTTTAATTTTCTCAGAAATCAAAGGTGCGCCTTATATATGAACTTATACAGAAATGTACTACAGACAAGATGTACTGTACATTTACCAGTGTTTAATAGCTCTATCCCCAGAAATTTCCTGCACATTCCCACACAGTATACAGGGTCCCTAGCTCCTGAAGTGCCCTGGCACCACAACTAACATTGTGCCCATCCTGCCCTCCCCTAGCAGCAGTAAACAATCAGGAAACCCCACAGGAATAACACCCTGGCTGAGGAAGGAAGGAGAAGGGGCAAAGGGAGACCGCTTAACCCTTGCTGCTTCACCCTGCATTAGCCCCCAGCAGCCATACCTCTGAGATCGGAGCTCTCTGACACGCTGAAGACAAGTTTCCCGGGAAGTGTAGCTGGCTTGAACTGTGCACAGGTCTGCCACCTGCTGGTCATTTCTAGGTACTGCATTTGATCCTGCGCCTTATACTCCAGTGCGCCTTATATATGAACCTAGATGTCTTAGCAGGCATTTATTAGAGGTGCGCCTCATAGGCCGAAAAATACGGTAATTACATTTATTGACAGCTGGTGGTGAGGGTCTGTTTTTCCCTCTCTTCTATGATTTCCTTTTATATTTAATTTGCTCATTAGTGGTCCCCCACCCACTAATGGAGGATTACTAGATGTGCAGGGATTGAAGTAGGCCCATCTCCCCATACTGGGTGGTACCGGTTGGACCTTATGCGCCTGAGGACCTGTCGGACATGGATCTGGTTAGATTGAAAATCTGGGGAAAACACCAAAATATCATCCAGGTAGACTATGACACAAGAATAGAGTAAGTCTCTGAAGATGTCATTAACAAATTCTTGAAAAACTGCTGGAGCATTGCAGAGTCCAAAGGGCATTACCAGATACTCAAAATGTCCGTCACGGGTATTGAAAACTGTCTTCCACTCGTCGCCTTCCCGAATACGGATGAGGTTGTATGCCCCTCGCAGATCCAGCTTGGTGAAAACCTTGGCACCCCGTAGTCTGTCAAAGAGTTCGGTGATGAGAGGTAACGGGTAGCGGTTTTTCACCGTGACTTTATTGAGACCGCGGTAATCTATACACGGACGAAGGGAGCCATCCTTCTTGGATACAAAGAGGAAGCCAGCACCAGCGGGAGAAGAAGACTTCCGGATGAAACCCTTTTGCAAATTCTCCTTAATGTAGGCAGACATAGCCTCGGTCTCAGACACCGACAATGGGTTTACTCGTCCTCGTGGAGGAGACATACCCGGCAGCAGGTCAATGGGACAGTCATAGGGGCGGTGTGGAGGCAGAACCTCCGCTTGTTTTTCTGAAAAAACATCGGCCTAGTCTCGGTAGCATGCTGGAAGATTCTTCAGAGGCTTGTCAACCCGGGTAGTTGGCAAGAGAGATACTGGGTGAGGAACTTCTAGGCAACGAGACTGACAGTCTGGGCCCCAACGGAGAACTTCTCCCGTCTTCCAATTAAGGACGGGTGCGTGGCACTGCAACCATGGAAGACCCAGCAGGAGGGACGAGGTAGAGCGTGGCAGAACCAGGAAGGACAGACTCTCCTTATGCAGAGCACCGACTTGCATGGTTATCGGCTCAGTGCAGTACTGTACAGGGTCTGAAAGGACTTGTCCACTAACCGAAGAAATAACCAGTGGTTTGTCAAGTAGAACCACTAGAATGTGGTACCGGGAGAGCAATGCAGCATCCATGAAATTCCCAGCGGACCTGGAGTCTAAGAAAGCTGAGACCTGAGTCTGGTTACCGGAGCCAATGCTGAGAAGCACTGGAATCAACAGGCGTGGAGAAGCACTGTTTACACCTAGGGACGCTTCTCCCAGGCGTTTCCCGGGCGTTGGGGTTGGATAGGACAAGACGCAAGGAAATGCTCAGGACTGCCACAATAGAGACAGTGGTGACCCTGGTGTCTTCTGATACGCTCCTGGGGTGACAATTTGGCCCTGTCCACCTCCATAGACTCCTCAGCAGGTGGTACGACTGGAGGCTGGAAAGATCTTTGGAAAGCTGCAGCTAGACAAGGAAGGCGTCGTGGACGGACTGGAAGCCACTCAAAACGTGACTCCTCGGCACGCTCCCTGAAACGCACATCAATCCTGGTGGCAAGGGAGATTAGACCACTCAGGGAAGATGGCAGGTCACGAGTGGCCAGAGCGTCCTTGACTTGAGAGGATAGGCCCTTCTTGAAAGCCGCAGACAAGGCCGTGTCGTTCCAGGAAAGTTCCGACGCTAAGGTACGGAACTGGACCGCATATTCTCCAACGGAGGAATTCCCCTGATGCAAACTCAATAAGGCAGACTCAGTGGAGGAGGCCCAAGACGGCTCTTCAAATACAGACCGGAATTCAGATAAGAAGGCTGCCAGAGATGCTGTAACTGGGTCGTTCCTATCCCAGAGAGGAGTAGCCCAGGCCAGGGCTTTCCCGGAGAGAAGGCTGATTATAAATGCCACCTTGGATCGCTCCGAAAAGAATTGAGTCGGCATAAGTTCTATGTGCAAGGAGCACTGAGTAATAAAGCTCCTGCACATCTTGGGATCGCCATCGTACTTGCTGGGCATGGACAACCGCATTCTAGGTTCAACGGCAGGCAGATTAGTCAGTAATGGAGTCGTTGAAGCAGCCTCAGGAACCTGTTGCTGGTTGGCTAACAGTTGTTGCAACATAGCGGTGACGTGCTCCAGCTGATCACGCTGTGCAGCAATCTGCCGGGACTGGTGGATCACAATAGTAGCGAGGTCTGGCTTGCTAGGAGATGGAACCTTGGGGGATCCGTGGCCGGATCTTACTGTCAGGCTTGCAGGTGTGGATCCTCTGGACCACTGCAGACGATGACACAAGCCACTACCTGGGACAGGAGTCTAAGTGGTACCCGGTTCTCACCAGAGCCCGCCGCGAGGCGGGTTAGACAAGCTGCGGCATGGTACCACCAGGTCGTTCCTCAGGCGCGACTTGTCTGCAGTGGTGGCCAAGGTAGAAGTACAGAGACAGCAGACAATCTCGTGGTCGAAGTCCAGGCACAAGGTCAGGGCAGGCGGCAGAGGTGCAACGTCAGAGTCCGGTCCAGAGTCAGCAACAGGAGGTCCAAGCAGGAGGGTACTTGAACACAGCACACAGGACAGCAGCATGGAGGAACACTGGTACACGGGAACACGGAGGAGCTCAGGTAACACAGGAACACGGAGGAGGTCAGGTAACACTGGAACACGGAGGAGGTCAGATACACAGGAGACACAGGAACGCAGAAGACACAGGAATGCAGGAATCGCAGGCAAATCGCAGGCAAATCGCAGAATAGCTTTCTCTCAGGCTGTGAGGCACAAAGATCCGGCAAGGGTTTGCAGGAAGAGGCAGGCTTACATAGAATTAGCTAAATGGCCAGCGCCAATTAATTGGGCACTGGGCCTTTAAATCTTAGCGAGCCGGCCCGCGCGCGCCCTACGAGACAGGGACGCGCGTGGCGAGCCGCGAGAGCAGGAGAGGACACCACGGGAGCCGGGGAAGGTGAGAGAAGCCGGCCACCGGACACCGGGGAGGCACGGGTGCACCCGCGATCCAAGACAGGGATCGCGGGTGCACCCGTGACAGGGGTATTGCATATTTTAATTAGGGGTTGCTTTATATTAAATATTTTGTTAATAAGGAGCAGGGATGTCGCTAGGTCAGAAGATCTCCGGTCCGAGCCCCGGATCTTCTGGGGTCAGAAGGACATATGTACTGCTGTCCGGGCATTTCTCCCCCACTCTCATCACTAACTGTTTGCTCATGTCATAGGTAGTGATGATGATGAGAAAGTGGCATTAGGTGCTTTGCTTTCCCTTACAAGACCTGAAGTGACGTCATTAACCCCTAGGCGCACCAGACGTTATAGTACGTCCCCGGGCTGGATGCTTAGCGCACGGGGACTTTCTATAACGTCCTGCTTCTGGCACCGCTCACGAACGGAGCCGTACCAGAACAGCGGCTGTCAGCTGTCTAGTACAGCTGACAGCCTGCGCTAACACCCACGCGATCGAGCCGGCTCCGATCGCGGGTGTTAACCCCTTGCACGCCGCGGTCAAACATGACCGGGGCGTGTAAGGGTGTTTGCGCTGTGGATCGATTCCCCGTGCCGCTTACCGGGGGATCCGATCCACTTCTGGGCATCTCCGAGGACTGGCATGTGCCCCGGAGCTGCCCGGTCTCCATGGCAGTCAGACCCCTTCCGGGTCTGACGGTAACTGTCTAGCATGCGCAAGCTTGCTCAGACAGTTTTACACGCTCTACAATAAAATAGTATTGTAGAGCAGTGTATTGAACTAAACCAGTGATCAGAGCATCACTGGTTCAAGTTCAAGTATGTAAAGTAAAAATATGCAAAACACTTAACACTACACATTATATAATAAAAAATAAATACATAAAAATATAAGCCCCTAAATGTCCACTTTCCCATTAAAACACTTAATAAAGTATAAAAAACACAAAAAAACCCGCATATTTGGTATTGCCGCTTCCGTAACAATCTGTATAATAAAACAGATTGTTACTGGACCCGCACGGTACACCGCGTAAAAAAAAAACGCAAAAACGTTCCGAAAAAAGATAATTTTAATTAACCCTATAAAAAATGCTCTAAAAGTAATTGAAAAAGTTTATGCACTCCAAAATAACCCCACTAAAGAACAACTCTTTTCGCAAAAAATAAGCCCCTAACCAGATTTGTCAGCCGAAAATAAAAAAGATGCATATGAAAATGTGATGCTAAATGAACAAGATTTTCTCCAAATGGTTTTATTCATTACAATTGAATAAAATACACAAACCCCCACATATTGGTATCCCTGCGTCCGTAACAATCTGCATAATAAAACAGAATCGTTATTAGATCCGCAAGTGAACCCCGTAAAAAACAAAACAAAAAAAGCTCCAGAAAAGATCATTTTCAATTAATACCCTAATAAAATGCTCTAGAAAGGGATTTAAAAAATGTTATCACCTCTAAAATAAGACCACTAAAAGAACAATCCTTCTCGCAAAAATAAGCCCTTAACCGATTTGTGAGGCAAAAAATAAAAAAGTTATGCATATGAAAGACGGTGATGCTAAAATTAACAACATTTTTGTCAAATTACTTTTTATGCAGTAAAAATGGGAAAAAAATTAAAATTTATATAATGAGGTCTTTTGTAATCGTGCGACCCTAGAATAAAAATAATATACTATTTTTATGGTATGGTAGCAGCCAAAAAAAAAACCCATAAAATGTTCCTGAAAAGTGATGATTTTCATTCTCCCCACCAACAAAGAGTTAATAAAATCTCACCAATTAGCCTATAGATTCCCCCAAATTACGTACCAGAAAAGTGCATCTCATGTGGCAAAGAAATAGCCCCAATAGTCCACATTAAAAAAGAAAAAAATTATAGCTGTCATGTGACATAGCAAATCTGATCTGGATGGCACCTCCTTCCCTTCTATGCCCGCCTGTGCGCCCATACAGCGTTACCACCACATGTAGAGTATCCGTGTACTCGGGAGAGAAATTGGGTACAAACTTTGTGGAGCCTTTATCATTTAATCCCATTGTAAATGTTTAATTTCACCCAAAATGGTTGTATGTGAAAAAAATTACATTTGCAGACTGCACCTCCATTTTGTTTAACCCTATAAAACACGTAAAGCGTTAACAAACTTCTTAAAAGTGGTTTTTCATATGTTGAGGTGTGTAGTTTCCACAATGGGTAATTTACGAGTCTCACTATTATTTAGGCCTCTCAGTGTCAATTAGAAGTTGAGCAGGTCCTCTAAATACAGGTTTTGGTGATTTTACAAAAATTTGAAAAATACCTAAATTCTGACCCTCATAACATTCTAGTAAATATGTGGAATCTTAAAAAACCATGCCAACATAAAGCAGACTTTGGGAAATGTAAGTTATGAATTTATTTGGGAGCTATGACTATCTGCATCAAAGTGAGAATTAGAACGTTGAAAATAAAGAATTTTTCCAAATTTTTGCCAAATTTTGTTTTTTTTCATAACTAAACACCAAGATATCATCAAAATTTTAAACTAATTTGAAGTACAATGTATCACGAGAAAACAATCTCAAAATCCCCTGGATATCTAATAGCGTTCCAAAACTATAACCACTTATAGTGACACAGGTCAGATTTGAAGAATGGGGCCGCATCCTTAAGGCCAAAAGAGGCTGAGTCCCGTAGGGTTAAAGGAGTTAACCCTCCTGTTGGGTGGGCAGAGGTGTTCTGCACCGGATATAATCAGACACCCTAAGCCAGATCGTACCTAGAACCACTTTAACATCAATTGCATAGAAGATCTTAAGGTTGGACTATCAGGTTCCATTAGCCCACACACAAGGTAACTAATTACTGAACTGCTGATACGTGTAGTGCTACCTTGTATTTGTATTCTGTAACTGTATATATATATTTATATATATTTTTGTGTAGTGTGCCCTTAAGGCAATTAAATATAAAATCTAATCTGTGTTGTTCTTTATCTCGATTCACAACTGAATCGTCCGTGTGTCTTGCTCATATACATGCTACGGGGTTGGTTCCTCACCCTATATAACCTATTATGGACCGGGTTTATATTAAAGGAAACTGGTGGCAGCTCCTTGGGTTGATAAGATTTCGTTTCACTGAGGCTGGTGAAAGAAGTCTTATAGCCATTCAGGGCTTTGATTTATTGTTGTGCCATATCCGGAAGTTGTGGGACAACTTTAAATCCCTTCCTGTCGCTTTTAGAACCTGTGCGTTCGGTAGTGCTATAAAAGAATAACTGTGACTTGCATACCCTTCAGGGGTCCGAAACGTTGCGTTTCCATCACACATGAGGGGGTACCTGAATGAGGAGGGAGGGCATGAGGGAGGTACTAAATGAGGAAGAGTGGACATGAAGGGGGGTAACTGAATGAGGAGGGGGATGTGAGGGGGGTAACTGAATGTGTGAAGGTGGGCATGAGGAGTGGGGACCATGAGGGGGTAACTGAGGGAGGAGGAGTGAGAACATATGGAAAAACTTACGAGGAGATCCGGGGTCTGTGAGGTGGACATTACTGGGTTCGTGTGTAGGACATTACTGGGGGCTGTGAGGACATTACGGGGCCTTGTATGAAATTACTGGGGGCTGCATGAGGACATTAGTGGAGATGTGCAGGACATACTGGGGACTGTATGTGGACATTACTGGGGGCTGTGTGAGGACATTACTGGGGCCTTGTGATGACATTACTTGGGGGCTGTGCGGGTTCACACATGGCACTAGCATTGTCTCTTACAAACGCAATGCTAGCTTCCAGGGCCGGCCTTGGCTTCATCGCAAGCGATCAGTAAACAGCGCCTGGTGTCTTTATTGTTTAAAAGCAGAGAAAACACCACGTGTGAATGCTGCCTTAGAGTATTTTGTGTTAAGGGAACAGAAGGATAACACTGTCAGGAACCAAGATGTAGGATAATGAAAACAGAAGATATCTTGTGTGGGAGGAGAAAGTGGGTGATGTTGGACCTAATGGAGAAGATGGAGGACAAGTTACCTGCAGTCAGTGAAAATAAATAGGGATTTCCCTGTGTTTTCTATATCTGCTTAAGTAAAGTTGTTATTGGCACTACTAATGTGATTGGGCGTTACTAAAGTGTGATACTAGGGGCCTGTGCCCTAGGTTTTTTACCACCCTAGAAATGCCCCTGATAAGGGGGATTTATTAGGTTTTTAGTTAGTTTGGGTATGCAGTGAATAAATTAAGACATTAGTAGGTGTGTGGTGAGAGGGCACTGTATATTTACATTAGGTGTAATATTTGAGTGGTCACATGTGTGTCAGTTTATGGAGTAGTATGTATTATTTAGGATACAGTGTTGTTATCCAGGTGACATTATATCGTAAATGTGACTGTGGGATTTTAGAGTTGCACAGTGAGCATTAACCCCTTACGACCGGCCCTGTTTTTGTTTTCATAGAACTAGCACTGTAATGTGGTTACCTGGGAGACCAATGCAGCATCCATGAAATTCCCAGCGAGCCTGAGTCTAAGAAAGCTGAGACCTTGTCTGGTTACCGGGCCACAGCTGAGAAGCACTGGAAATCAACACGCGTGAGAAGCACTGTTTACACCTAGACGCTTCTCCAGCGCGTTTCCCGGGCGTTGGGTGGATATGACAAGACAAGAAATGCTCAGGACTGCCCAATAGAGACAGTGGTGACCCTGGTGTCTTCTGATACGCTCCTCTCGGGTGACAATTTGGCCCTGTCCACCTCCATGACTCCTCAGCAGGTGGTACGACTGAGGGCTGGAAGATCTTTGGAAAGCTGCACTAGACAGGAAGGTGTCGTGGACGGACTGGAAGCTCAAAACGTGACTCTTCGGCACGCTCTCTGAAACGCTCATCAATCTGGTGGCAAGAGATTAGACCACTCAGGAAGATGGCAGGTCACGGAGCGCCAAGCGTCCTTGACTTGAGAGGATAGCCCTTCTTGAAAGCGCAGACAAGGCCGTGTCGTTCCAGGAAAGTCCGACGCTGGTACGAACTGGACCGCATATTCCTCCAACGAGGAATTCCCCTGATGCAAACTAATAAGGCAGACTCAGGAGGAGGCCCAGACGGTTCTCAAATACAGACCGGATTCAGATAAGAAGCTGCCAGAGATGCTGTAACGGGTCGTTCCTATCCCAAGAGGAGTACCCGGCCAGGCTTTCCGGAGAAGGCTGATTATAAATGCCACTTGGATCGCTCCGAAAAAATGATCGGCATAAGTTCTATTGGCAAGGAGCACTGAGTAATAAAGCTCCTGCACATCTGGGATCGCCATCGTACTTGCTGGCATGGACAACCCATTCTAGGTTCAAAGGCAGATATTCGTAAGATCTGTTGAAGCAGCCTCAGACGTGCTGTGCTGTTGGCTAACAGTTGCGCACATAGCGGTGACGTCTCCAGCGATCCCGCTGCAGCCAATCTGCCGGGACTGGTGGATCACAATATGTGAGTTCTGGCTTGCTAGGAGATGGAACCTGGGGATCCGTGCCGGATCTTATTGTCAGGCCTGCAGGTGTGGATCCCTGGACCACTGCAGCGATGACACAACCCACTACCTGGGACGGAGTTCTAGTGGTACCCGGTTTCTCACCAGACCCGCCGCAGGCGGGTTAGACAAGCTGCGGCTGGTACCACCAGGTCGTTCCTCAGGCGCGACTTGTCTGCATGGGGCCAGTAGAAGTACAGAAGCAGACATCTCGTGTCGAATTCCAGGCCAATGTCAGGCAGGCGCAGAGTGCAAACGTCAAGTCGGTCCAGAGTCAGCAACAGAGTCCAAGCGAGTACGGACAAACACCAGGACACACAGCAGCGATGACCCCCTGGTACACGGGAACACGGAGGAGCTCAGGTAACACAGAACACGAGGAGGTCATGGTAACACGAGGAACACGGAGGATGTCAGGAACACAGGAACACGGAGGATAGTCAGGTACCCGGAACACAAATCGCAGGCAAATCGCAGAAATAGCTTTCTCTCAGGCTGTGGGCACAAAGATCCGGCAAGGGTTGCAGGAGAGGCAGCTTATAGAATTAGCTAAATGGCCAGCGCCAATTAATGGGCACTGGCCCTTAAATCTTAGCAAGCCGGCCCGCGCGCGCCTAGGAGGAGGACGTCGCGTGCCCGAGATGAGAGATATCCGGCCACACGGACAGGAACGGTGACACCGCCGATCCAGAGACAGGATCGCGAAGTAGTCACCCATAAACAACATCACTTTACAACAATATAAATATGTATAATAAAAAGATAACATACTTACTAAACTCAGCAGATGACCTTGGGGAGATTTATCAAGTGTCTGAACAGTCAGATATTCTAGTTGCATCAGGACAACCAATACAGCAGCTTCAGTCTTTCTAATTACGTTGCTCTGAATATTTAAAGGCACTTGGGCACTAGAAATATCTGACTTTCTGCCACTGATAAATCTGCCCCATTGTATGGCTAAATGTACAGAAATATGATATTCTATGCAATAAACATCACATTAAATACAGTTGGATATAATAAATATTCCATTAGAATTTCTACAAATATTGCAAATGTTACAAGTGCTGTGTATATAGCATGCAATAAATATCTTTATATTTTTAATAATTGCAAATGGGAATTTTAATAGATACAAGCTAAATCATTTCTAAATTGTAAACCTTTAGTATAGAGAGTACCCAAGCTGAAGATCCAATTTCCTTCTAGCATCAACTTATCTCTCTTGTGGTCACCTCCTCAATTTTTTTACTGTATTTTCTCATTGGAATAAATGAAAAGCCTTTAGTACTTGTATTATGGGTATCTACAAAGTGTTTAGACACACCAGAAACACTGCTATTACCATTTTTGATTACATGTGCACCTCACATAACCCATGTTACATGTCACAAGAAATGCAATAAACTACAAAATCAGTGTCCCAATTCATAATAGACCTAAACAAATAAAGTCTATCACAGTCAATTTTAAATGTATCCATCTTTTTGACTAAAGGACACACATTACATCACAAACCGACATTTGAAAAAGCATTTAACAAACAACCAAGTGGTAGGGATAGTGACCACATACCAAACTTGGAGAAAGGATATACCCCAAATTTAACCTCCTTTTGCTACATATGTACAACCTTCAGTCGTTAACTGTTTAACCCCTTAAAGAAGTGTGACATACACTCACCGGCCACTTTATTAGGTACACCTGTCCAACTGCTCGTTAACACTTAATTTCTAATCAGCAATTCCACATGGCGGCAATTCAGTTGCATTTAGGCATGTAGACATGGTCAAGACAATCTCCTGCAGTTCAAACAAGCATCAGTGGGAGAAGAAAGGTGATTTGAGTGCCTTGGCCACACATGGACATGGTGTTGGTGACCGAAGGTAGGTACTGAGTAGATTCAGAAACTGCATGATCTACTGGGATTCGCACAACCCATCTACTAGGGTTTACAAGGAGAATGGTCCGAAAAAGAAAAAAAATCCAGATGCCGGCAGTTTGTGGGGCGAGGAAATTGCCTGATGCCTCTGAGGTAGAGGAGAATGGGGCCAGCGACTGGTTCGAGCTGATAGAAAGGCAACAGGGACTCACAATCGCCCAACCGTTCCAAACCAAGGTAGGCAGAAGAGCATCTCTGAACGCACAGTACGTCGAACTTTGAGGCAGATGGGCTACAGCAGCAGAAGACCACACCGGGTGCCACTCCTTTCAGCTAAGAACAGGAAACTGAGGCTACAATTTGCACAAGCTCATCGAAATTGGACAGTAGAAGATTGGAAAAACGTTGCCTGGTCTGATGAGTCTCGATTTCTGCTGCGACATTCGGATGGTAGGGTCAGAATTTGGCGTCAACAACATGAAAGCATGGATCCATCCTGCCTTGTATCAACGGTTCAGGCTGGTGGTGGTGGTGTCATGGTGTGGGGAATATTTTCTTGGCACTCTTTGGGCCCCTTGGTACCAATTGAGCATCGTTGCAATGCCACAGCCTACCTGAGTATTGTTGCTGACCATGTCCATCCCTTTATGACCACAATGTACCCAACATCTGATGGCTACTTTCAGCAGGATAATGCGCCATGTCATAAAGCTGGAATCATCTCAGACTGGTTTCTTGAACATGACAATGAGTTCACTGTACTCAAATGGCCTCCACAGTCACCAGATCTCAATCCAATAGAGCATCTTTGGGATGTGGTGGAACGGGAGATTCGCATCATGGATGTGCAGCCGACAAATCTGCGGCAACTGTGTGATGCCATCATGTCAATATGGACCAAAATCTCTGAGGAATGCTTCCAGCATCTTGTTGAATCTATGCCACGAAGAATTGAGGCAGTTCTGAAGGCAAAAGGGGGTCCAACCCGTTACTAGCATGGTGTACCTAATAAAGTGGCCGATGAGTGTATATAAACATCACACGACAGCTACGGGTGTTTGGAGAGGGCTAACAGGCTGAGCCCTCTCCATACACCGAGAGTGTTTGCTGCATATTGCATGATAACACCCACGTTCAGTGCTAAAAAGCCAGCAGCACGTGGGCGCCACCATCTTGGCTTCGATCAACGCTTCCCGTGACATCATCGGGGAACGAGAATCTGTTTCTATGACAGCCTTGGGTCTTTGCATGGCACATTGTAATGCATGATCAGTATAATCTATAAATATAATAACGGTTATTTCCAGCTTTTAACACTGTTATGGAAAATGGCACTTTTTCGTCATTTTTCAGCACATAAAAATTTTTATAAAAAGTTATCAAAAGGCCGTACAGTCCTCAAAATGGTAGCATTGCAATTGTCATCTCATCTCACAAAAAAATGACACCACACACAGCTCCGTAGACTGAAGAATTAAAAAGTTATTAGAGCCAGAAGATGGCAAAATTACAATTTTTTTGTACAGGTTTTAATATTTGTAAATGTATGAAAACATTCTAAAACCTATATAAATTTGGTATCCCTATGATCGTACCGACCCAAAGAATAAAACATATGTGTTATTTAGGGCGCACAGTAAAATCAAAGCTCACAAGAGAATGACGCAAAGGCATTTTTTCACCAATTTTACTGCATTTGGTATTTAATTCCGTCTTTTCAGTACATGGCATAGAATATTAAATACAGGCGGTCCCCTACTTAAGAACACTCGACTTACATACGACCCCTAGTTACAAACGGACCTCTGGATATTGGTAATTTATTGTACTTTAGTCCTAGGCTACAATGATCAGCTGTAACAGTTATCACAGGTGTCTGTAATGAAGCTTTAGTGTTAATCCTGATTCTTATGACAACCCAACATTTTTAAAATCCAATTGGCACAGAGACCAAAAAAGTTCTGGCTGGGATTACAATGATAAAACATACAGTTCTGACTTACATACAAATTCAACTTAAGAACAAACCTACAGACCCTATCTTATATGTAACCCGGGGACTGTCTATACTGTCATTTTTAAATAGCAATTTATTATGCAGAAAACAAGGACAGCTTTTTACATGGGAAAATAAAAAAGATATAGATTTTTAATGGTTGAGAGTGAAAAAATGAAATCTCAAAAATCCAAAAGGGCCTGGTCGTTAAAGGGTTAGGTTTTGGATCTTGATTTAAAAATGGGAGATAGTTCTTAATGATCAATGATCAATTTGCTGATTTTGTGGACTATATTCTGTACTGGTGAATATCTTTTCTTCCTGTCTGTAGTTTTACAGTTACCATTCTTCCTAATAGCATTAGTTTTTGGGGGAAATATCTAGTCCCTGTCTTGACAAAATTATTACTGTCTCTAGAAATTTGATAACACATTTCATTCTAAAAGATGACAAAAGAAAGTTATCGGCATTCAGGATGGAACAGAGAAGTTAGATGGTAGATATCCTTTAATGTCTCTATATTGCTGCAGCTCGTGACTCCCATGAAATATCATGTGACAGGAGCCCAGTAATTCTGTACAGACCACCAATGCTCCAGTCACATGACAACACACCACGTCTGGTGTCATGGACGTTTCTACCACCAGACAGGGGCCACACTCACTGCTAGTGCAATCATATGCAACCGGGGCTGACATATATACGTGGAGGTGGCAGGTGAAATGTATCCTGGGGACTAGTACTGGAGTGGCTGGCTTGGCTGCAGCCTAAACCTTGTGTCATGGTGGCACTATGTTCTAGGGTAGGCTTCATCCACCACTATTAATTCACCACTATTATGGACCACCAGGATGAAAAAAGAAAAGAGTTTGTAACAAAACAACTCACTTTATTGTAGTGAACTCTAACAGCAGCAGCAGGGTAACAGGCTGACAACAATATCTGTTTATTGGCTGGTTGTGGTAGCAATATCTTCGGCCAATGGACCAGGGCTCTCTCCATTTCTGGAATCATTATCCTTTTTGAAGAGGAGGCAGATGAGCTCTGCTGTGTGGGCAGGTAATTTGGGTGCAAGCTTCTTGGTGCCATTGATAATCCTCTGGAGATTAAGCAAGACTCCTAACCAGTCTACTGACAGGTGGTGAGAGAAAGACTCAGGGATGATCCTCTAAGGAAAGCTTGAGGGAAAGAATCCAACCTGTCTCCTGACAGGAAAGCCTAACTGGTGTACTAGACTTACCCAGAATCCCAGACAGGGCTTATCTTATATAATCTTGGTCCTTGGAACCAGCCAATTATAACTGTGCCCTTTGCAAATGAACATGCTTATGCAGACATTTTCTCAACACAATGTGGTTTAACCCTTGCAGAAGTTAAGATAATACATAGGTATCTAGAAGTATCTAGAAGCCCATGAGGAGGCGGGGGAGCTTGACTACTATCCAAAAGCTCTCTTGCCTCCTTGACTGCATGAGGGAAAGAAAACAAGGAGAATAAAACTCTTTTTGGGCCAGAGCACGAGCACAGAGAAGCCACACAGGAACCATGCAAATTAATTTACAGTCATCTACAAGGTACTGTTAGTAGTTTATTATAGAGTTTTGAGGTGGCAGGTTCCCTTTAAGAACTGCTTTTTTTCTGGAACTCATCTTCTTGACTAATCAGAAACAATCTTTGCTGTACATTAGAAATAACTGTTAAAAGGACATCTATCACCAAGATGAAGGATTGTAAAACAATAACTCTTCCTTACTTTTCCTATGCCCTTGTTTTTAAGACAAAAGGGCTTTAAAAATATGCAAATGAGCCTGGGGGGCTCAAGGCTCAATTGACACCTATGCAGACTGGAGCCCCTCCAGCTCATTTGCGTAATTTTAAAAGCTTTTTTGTTGTAAAAAGCAGGACATAAGAAGCTAAAAAAAGAGTAGATCCTACCTCCATACAAGTATGTAAGTGTTCTTGGTTTACAACCCTTGATCCTGGTGGTAGATTTCCTTTAACCTACACAAAAAAAAATACAATTTAACAACCTTATGAAATTGGTGCTTGTTGCATTACATCTTCAGAACAAGTGTTGAAAAGCGCCTATTAAATTTAGAGCACAATTTGTAAAGAATATATTATAATTTATAGAGCACCATTAATTCCATGGCGTTGTACAATCAGTAAGGGGTTCACATACATTAAATTAAGACAAAAATAATTGCAAGTACAAAATAGAAAACTACAGTGATGAGGAGACAAGTGGGCGGACCCTGCCCGTGAGGACCCACAATCTATATGGGTGAGGGAAGATGGAGACATGAGGTGAGGGAGCAGAGAAGTGCATTTAATGCACATCATAAGCGAACCTGAAGGTCCTGTGAGGAACAGAGATTGTGGGGCTTATTTACTACTCACTTTCGTCGAACTGTGAACCTTTTTCGGGGATCACACGGCTTGCACAGGTATTTAAGAAGTGTCTGCCAGGGGTTTTTGGTGCACGCAATCCTATTTTGGCACAGCGGCGCTGGCTTCCATGCGACACAATTTAGGGGGTGTGCTTTCAGACAATCCAACTGATTCGAACTGTGCGCAGGATTTAACTTTCAAATTGTGTTGCAAGCCCAAGCACCAAGTTGCACCACTAAAAAGATGGTAAACTCTGTCAGACCTGTGCGGGGAAGCGGCACATGCAGGATATCGGGCACACAACCCCGGTGAATCGCCGCACACTGCATTATTGTTGGACAGTGAACTCCAGCGGTCAGGTATGTAAGTGTGCCCCTATGCATTGGCTGATGAGTTCAGAGATATTTGGAGGGGACAGGGTATGGATAGGCTTTGTAGGTCATGGTTAGAATTTGCTGTGCAGTGGGTAACCAGTAGAGAGACTGGCAAAGAGGAGAGGCAGAGGAGAATCGAGGAGACGGATGGATTAGCCGGGCAGTAGAGTTTAGGGTGAATTGGAGATATATATCTATATATATAGATATATATCCACATTTATGTAGGTATATATAGGTAATTTCCCTGGGGTATCTAAATCTGCAATATAAAATTGGGGTTCCCATTTAAGATTTTAAAGTTGCCCCCATGCCCATCCCCATGGGTTGGGGGTAGGAGGCCATGTTTGGTGACACTGGATAGATTTTTGAAAAATATTTGAAGCCAAAAAAAAAGAGTGGGAAGTCTCTACTTGGTAGGTTATTTTTGAAACTTTACAAGAGGGTGCTAAGAAGCCCTAAGGCGCCATAACCAAGGAGTAAAAATTAACTTTTATTAGTATCTTATTAATAAATGATGAACGAAAAAGTGTGCTTTAAAAACACAGGATTGCATCCATACCACGTGTATAGAGAACCCAGTGCTGGTTATCCGCATCTACCAGACTGGGTGTTGTGGATATCACATATACATTGGTGGGGCAGACTGTGGTTGTGGGTGATAATTCCAGTATATCAGGTGAGACTCCGAGTATGGGATAAATATACTTATTTAACTAGGCAGGTGGATCCAGAAGGGCACAGTTCGCTCCTCCTGGTGTGAATGCTTTTCTAAGGTGCATGAGACGACTGGGAGAGCTGACAATCAGCATGCAGGGTGGCTAAAATCATATGGTACCACCTCATAGGCGCCGTTTGACCAACCTGTCTTATTGAGCAACTGACTGTGGATTAATTTCCCATCACTTTAAGTACTCCACAGCTCAAATATCTACATTGGGTCATACCAATTGGACCCTCATAGGGATACAGTACAATAGAATTACCCTCTCAACAACCCAGTCGGGTAATAAAGGAAATAATCCCTCTCGAGTTGACCAGGAGGAGCGAACTGTGCCCTTCTGGATCCACCTGCCTAGTTAAATAAGTATATTTATCCCATACTCGGAGTCTCACCTGATATACTGGAATTATCACCCACAACCACAGTCTGCCCCACCAATGTATATGTGATATCCACAATACCCAGTCTGGTAGATGCGGATAATCAGCACTGGGTTCTCTATACACGTGGTATGGATGCAACCCTGTGTTTTTAAATCACACTTTTTCGCTCATCATTTAGTAATATAATACTAATAAAAGTTAATTTTTACTCCTTGGTTATGGTGCCTTAGGGCTTCTTAGCCCCCTCTTGTAAAGTTTGAAAAATATTTGGCACATATATTTTTACTATTTTGATCTGAAGTGTTTTTGCAAGATATTCCACCATCCTGACATTTTAGTTACACCCCTCTATGTGTATGTAGTATATATATATATATATATATATATATATATATACACATATGTATATGTATATAATATCACCATTAAATAATATAGTAATAGTAGTACTGTAGTAGTACTTCTTGTTTTTTTCAGTCGCTTAGTAGATGAATGTAATCTTTACATGTAGTATTTATAGCCTACATTCTAATATAAATCCATAGCTGTAAATGATGTGGTAAGGGTTAACGTCACGCAGCCTGTGTTTTAGACACCAGGCACTAGGTGTCCTTTTTGGCAAAGAGAGAGAAGGAGAGGGGGAAGGAAGGAGAAGGAGGAGTGGAGAGAAGGAAAGGAGGGGGTGTCTGTTTTTACGTCTGGTTGCGTAGGAAAGATCATGGCGGATGGAGACTGATATCCCCCCCTTCTCTGCCAAAGCCCGGGAGAAGAAAATTGAATAAGCTGAGGGGTAAGTAAACATTAGGAGTAATGACTGAGGCAAGACAAGGCTAGCAGCACACAAGCTGTTGTCCTGTGTCCTTGTCCCTTACAGCAGAGTGTGACAGAGAGAGCTGGCACCCAGGCGTCCATACTGGGCCCTGCAGGGGAATAGCAGGGTTAAGAGCTAGAGAGGAGAGAGCAATGGCTGCTGTTCACTTGCTTATGTTATGCTTGTTGATGAGGGGGAGGGGAGAAGGCAGTGAGAGGAGTGCTCTGCCACAGAAGACAGGGGATGGGAATACAATGACAGTGATTAGATTGTAAGCTCTGCAGGGCACAGGTTTTGTGTATAAAGCATGTGTGCCCTCCTACACTGAGTGTAAACTTGTGCCTGGCATTGTGCTGCACTGCAATGACTGGCCATGGATGTATATGCACATATGAAATGTTATTGTATACATACATATATGTCACTGCATTATTCATTCATTTTTATTCCAAACACACCCTCATAAATGATAGATTGTGCCTGACCTACCTTCTTAACCCTCTCCATTTTTGCTTGCTGTGTCATTAGATTATAAGCTTCTGCTGTCTGGACCACTTATTTATTCAGCCCAGATTTACTGTACAGTAAATGTTCTTGCTGCCACAAAACCTGTGTTAAGATTTGATTCCTGAAAGTCATGTGAATAACATAATATCCATCTTATATGCAGACGTGTAAGGTTATGGTAGAGTCACAAGCTTTCACTTAGTATATTCTCAAGTGTAGACTTAAACAGGTTTTCAAAGTTAAAATATTAAGGGTCTATACTGAGATTATGTCATCAATATCATAATTAATGGAAACGGCATCCAACAGAACAGGAGTCCTCTGCCTCTGATAACAGAGAATGGCACAAGGAGCAGACAGCTCTCTTATATGTGTAGTGGCTGTACCGGGTCACTGCAGCTTAGCCCCATTCAAATGATTGAAAGCTGATCTGCATAACATGATTTTACCACTACTTGGA
Source organism: Engystomops pustulosus (assembly GCA_019512145.1). Classification (NCBI taxonomy): domain Eukaryota; kingdom Metazoa; phylum Chordata; class Amphibia; order Anura; family Leptodactylidae; genus Engystomops; species Engystomops pustulosus. Next base: position 151,975,840 of record CM033642.1, read on the forward strand.
GCACGGGTGTCAAACACAAGTCCGACTCGCTGCCTTAGGCTGCGCTGATCAGGAGCGCAGCATAGGGGCAAGGTAACTACTATACTCGCCTTTCCCCATTCACTGCAGCCGTCATCTGAGTGTTGGGGAAGGTGAGTATGTTTTTTTTCACGGACAGACATGCATTGGGGGAGGGAGGGAGGTTGCTGGCTACTTTAGGGGCCACAGTGACAGCTGCAGGAGCAATGTGACTACTATAGGGGACAGTGTGGCATCTATGGGGCGCACTGTGGCTGCTGTGGTTGGCCCTCTGGCAGCTGTGGGGCACTGTGACTACTATAGGGTGCACTGGAGCAGTTGTGCGGGCACTGTGACAACTATGGGGGCACTGGCAGCTGTTGTAGGCACTGTGGCTACTGTGAGTGAACTCACAGTATCTATGGGGTGGACTTTGGCATCTTTGGGGGGGACACTGGTGGCTGTCGAGGGCACTGTGGCATTTGGCAGCAGTGAGGGCACTGTAGCATCTGTAGGGGTACTTTGGCTGCTGTGGGGTCACTCTGAGTATTGACTGTATTTTGGGAGGCACACTTGCCATTTAACAATATAGCTTTGTGGTTGCCCTGAAGTGGCTAATACTGTATAAATGTAACTACTGAACATCTTGAGTAGATACACTTATACTGTAATAAAATGACAGTCGCCCCCACTTAAGGAAACCGCAAGTGCCCCCCCTTTACAGGTCTACAAAGCTACAGGTCTGTGCATGTGCACAGCTTCTCTTTCTTTATTGAGAGCAGATAATAATAAAAAGAGAAGGAAAACATCCAGAAGCAATCAAAGTGTCATTGTCCTGTATGAGAGTCCAGCTAGCTGGATGCAGTAATGTGTAGTGTGGTTTCCAGGGGCTATGCTACAGAGATAGAAGTCACTCCTGGGCACATAAGAAGACACTAGTATTGGAAATGAAACAGGCAGGGCCTTGGTACAATAGGGCACAGGAACTACAAATTATCCCCGTCCTGTTAATCCCAACCACAATCCACTGGTGACTCAATTACTAAAATATAAACCCACAGCAAATGTATTCGCTATATGCAACACCGTGACACCATTTAGTACTTTAGTCCACATCTATGTTCGACCTAAGATAGTGCCATGACATGCAGTAGCAATGCCTGTGTGAGTACAGAATTGCTTATACAGGTGTGCCAGTTACAGCAGTGTTGTAATACATGTGCCAGACACCTTCCCCAATAACACAATTGTCTCCTCCATGGGTGTCTTTACTTTTCTAATTAAAATTTAAATGCGCGTAGCTGGGGAAAAGCCAACAGGTAGGTTGCCCCTCCTGTGCCAGTCCCTGTGGTTCCTTAAAGGACACCTGTCATCAGGTCTGTGTCACTAGTCCTGTCACCTCTACCTGTTGGAGCAGCTCACAAGGATCCCATCCCCATAGGAGTGTATGGGGGACGTATATCGGCCGTATATACGTCGGCCGTATATACGTCCCCCATAAGTTCGTGTGAATGTAGCCTAACACAGTTTAGGCGCAGTTTAGGCGCAATGTTTGTTTCGGGCACTTACATGTGATCCTGCTACAAGCTCCCCTCTGCTTCTCCCACAGCCCAGAATGAAGATAACACTCACAGCAGCACCCAGGTGTGTGACACCCTGCACCCAGTGACCTCCTCAGCAGGGGCTTCTCCTGGAGGGGATCCCCAAGTGCTGGTCTCCTGCTGCACCCCTGTAATTCTGTACAGTATCCCCCTCAGACACTGTGCAGAATTAAAATTTAAATGCGCGTAGCTGGGGAAAAGCCAACAGGTAGGTTGCCCATCCTGTGCCAGTCCCTGTGGTTCCTTAAAGGCCTCGCTGCCTAACAACTTGGCTGATGGACAGACTCCCCACCGCCCCCCCATCCCCAGGACTCCTTGGCTAAAAATGGTTTCCTTTAAGTGAAGATTGTCAGATCCCACTACCCATCTTTGGTCATTGAGATAATTTGCTTTTTTTGTATCATTTACATATATTTTCACTGTTCCATTTTATAGAGTGGATGCCACTTGGTCCCTTTGCTTTCTGTAACCTACATTTTCACATTGTGTACTTGGATTAAGAGCTACACTACCTATTGGTTTAAACGTGGTAACAAAGTTTTGTCCATAACAGTTCAGTTCTCCGTTTGCTTGAAGAGAAATTGTCATTCTTCATATTCTACACCACGACTGTGCAACTCCAGCCTGAAGAATTGGAGAGCTATCAGTGCTGCCTTGCTCCTGAAGTCATGAGGAAACCTGGACATCTCAGGGGTAATTATTTGACCAAAATAATAATTACTTCCATTTTTGTCATGTTACAGATATTTTGTATATTATAAAGTTAAATTGATGCTTCATATCATATAATATTAATTACAAATCGTTATTTACATGGTGCCATCATATCCACATCCTCCAAACCGTCAAGGTTTACAAATAAAAGCCCCCTATGTACCTCTTTCTCAGAGCAATCTACAATCTACAATAGATTAGACTCACATTGCTGACATGGCAGTACGGTAATATCAATCCTGCCCCCATAACACAGGCACAATGTTGTGTTCCCTATATGTTGAAATGGTTTCCCAGCTGAAGATTTATCAAAAGCCCCTTTTTTACCCAACATGGTATTGATGAAACTGGTTCAGGATTGTAGTGAATCAATTTATATTTTATAGTTTTTCACTACAAAAATTGTGCTGTAAAACCTAACTTGGCTTATACTCTAGTCTGTTAAAAAAAATATATATATATTAACGCTGTACTCACCTTTCCGACGCCCTCAGCAGGTCCTCTTCTTGCTTCCGATGCTCCAGTGCCTTTTGGGCTCCTCTTCGGGTTCCCTCGCAATGCCGGCGGCTCACAAACAATGGCGTTGTTAAGTGGCTGATGTCATCGTGTGTGCCGGCCGTGCGCAAGGACCCTGAAGAGGAGCCAAACGACCCAAAGAGGCACCAGAGCATCGAAGCAAGAAGAGGGTCTGTGGGGGGCACCGCAAAGGTGAGTACAGTGTTAATTTTTATTTATTTTTTTTAAATAATTAAAGGCTTGGTTATACTTGGTGCAGGGTCTGGCGGGCTATATACTGGGGGGGGGAATGGGCTGGCTATATACTTGGGGATATGGGCTGGTCAGCTTTATACAGGCTTGGAGGCTGTGACCAATGCATTTCTCACCCTAGGCTTATACTCAAGTCAATAGGTTTTTTTGTGTTAAAATTAGGTACATCGGGTTATACTCAAGTATATGCAGTAGTATCAAGAAGCTGAAAAATAGTATCTCAATATTGCTGGGTCTTTTTATCCACAGTCAGATATTTCAGACCCATCTAGCTGTAAGGATCCTGGCGGTATGTTACATGTGATGGTACTAATAACCCTCTGTTCCCATGATATTTAAATAGTACACTTTAGGCCCCTTTCACATGAACGTGTGAGGGAACGATATTCGGAGTTATAGCCAGCTGTGCACCTGTGTGACCATGGTAGGATTTCTGTCCACTGGAGGTAGGCATGGGAAATTTTTGTTGAATGACAGCAAGCAGAGATCTAGAAAACATAAACCGTGGAGATCTATGTAACCATACCTGTGCGTGTGTAGTAAGTAGCAGCAAGCCTGTAAAAAATTTAATTTTTAATCCAGGTTTGCAGCTCATGCAAGTGCTGCAGTTGTGTCTTTCAGCCTGAAGAGCTTTCTGATATTTGTAATGGGCAGCATGGTGGCTCAGTGGTTAGCACTAAAGCCTTGCAGGTCCTAGGTTCAAGTCCCATCCAGGTCAACAGAGAGAGTTTGTATGTTCTCTCCGTGTTTGCACGGGTTTTCTCCCACACTCCAAAAAAAATACTGGTAGGTTGATTACATTGTGAGCCCCATTGGGAACAGGGACCAATTTGGCAAGCTCTGTGCAGCGCTGCGGAATCTGTGTGCACTATATAAAAAAAAGGAATTATTATTATTATTATTAACAGTTTTCCGCCAGATTTCAGTCCCGATAGAAGATTATAGCACCCGGCCGCAGTACGGTAACCACATACATGTGCCACTGTACCGTATACAGGAAAAAGATAGAGCATGCTCTATCTTTTACCATGTGTATGGCCGGGCACCATGCCCCTCATAGGGGAGGGGTGAGCAGCGCTCTCCAGTGCGCAGCTGCATGCTTGCCCAGATTTAGGCACATTTGAGCATACATTTGTTTAAAAGAGGCCTTGGGGTGTATTGTGCCATGTTATGCCACATTTCTCATCCCATTAGGGCTATGGAAATATGGCTGATCACCACAGGTCAGGGTAGCCAGACCACCAATCTCATTTTGCAATATGTATATGACAGTAAATAAGAGGCTCTGTAAACATATCAAGCATTAAGGGTTAAATAATTGACTTCTTATTATTATTAGTAATTATTGACTATTGTATTTTAGCATCCGACTGGAAGGACGGTCGGAGACATGGGCGACCGGCGGATACACACACGCATCAAGGTATAGTTTAAAACAGTCTTCTCTGGTCTACTAAATAGAGTTTCTTCCTGAAACGGTAGCACACCTGTCCATGAATTATGTCTAGAAAGCACCTATGTTTTTCTAGTCCTGTACAACCTTTTTTAGTCTGAGAAAATACACAGAGTTTTTATTGCAGCCAAAGTCACAAGTAGAGGAATGCTTCCTACTAAATTCAGCAATAAATTGATAGGGTGTTGTGCATTATAAAAAATACTCCAAAATCTCTGTGGTGTGTGTTCCTGTTAAGGCAATGTCCCACCGGCTGAGATATACCTTGATAATGTCACATGCTTTCCTGATTACCTTTCTGCATCTATTTGCTGAAACACAAGAGCCGCACAAAGCTGATTCATAAAAAAGAGAGCTCATAATTCCAGACTTATAAAAACCTATTTGTAGGGTTTGGCTCAGATTAAAAGACTGCAAGAAAAATAGCTTCCCAACCAAGGGTGTAACAAGGAGGGGCTGAGCCCCATAGTAGATTCCTGAAAAACAAGAAGATATAAATTTATACAGGTAGTCCCCGGGTTACGTACATGATAGGTTTGTTCGAAACTATATTTTATAATTGTAGTTCTAGACAAAAAAAATTTTTGCCCAAGTGACAATTGGAGTTTCAAAGTTTTTTGCTGTAATCTGATTACAGGATTATCAATAAAGCTTCATTATAGACACTTTACATCTGATCATTGCAGCCTGGGACTATAGTAAAGCATTCGGAGAGCTTCAACAGAGGTCACAGTTGGCAGAGGGGTCCATCTTTAACTAGGGGTTGTCTGTAGGGGACTTACTCTATATACATAATCTCATACACACATGGCAGTAGTGGCATTTAGGTACTTGCAGGTGACATGTCTTCTCCTCTGGTTCAAGAACTGCATGAAAACCTCTCCCGGCGGTGTCTTATCCATGTAAAACTTGCCAGATGTATTCACCTCTGTGGGTCACATCTACAGACTGTGCCCCTAAAAAATAGCACAGTCACTTAGGCCCCTTCCACACTTGTGAGTGTGATGCGCTGAACTCGCATCACACTCGTAGCGAGTGCTGCCTGGATCTCCTGGCCTGAACGCAGAAAACTGGAACTGAACTCAGCATGTCAGTTCAGTTTCCGGTTTGCAGCGTTTGGGCCGGGCGATCAAGGCAGCACTCGCTACGAGTGTGTTGCGAGTTCAGGGCAATATTTGTATACTATGCCCCCCACACACAAACACAAACTAGTAAATATTGTTCACTATATTCCTTGATTATTTCCTTATTGTTTTGTTGATATATGTATATATTAGATCAGGAAAACCAGCAGCACTACAGAGTAGTGTTCAAAACGGGGTGATTTTTATTCCAAGATGCAACGTTTCGGTGAGGATTCACCTTTCTCAAGTTTTCCTGATCTACTAATGAAGTCCTTTTGCCACAGCCCCAGATATTGCACCTACTTCTGAAGGTTGAGCTGCTTTGGATTTCTTATATATATATATAATTTTTTTTTTAAGGTAATCTAGTTCCCATCCAAGTCTCTGGATTTGTTAGTACATGCTTTGTAATTCTCCAAGTTCTGTCTCAAATACACATGGTGCTTTATCATTTTGGAGCCCTGTTGTGTTTTATGGCTAGTGTTTAGGATTACACATTGGGTCTTTTTCACGTCTGTAAACATGGCTACCAAATCAGAGAGCTGACATTTCAGTGGCACAAACTGGGCATTACATAATGGGCACTGGACTTGTGTTTTTCCAGAAATAATTGCAATTTCTATTTTGAACATCCATTGCACATCATATTTGGAAACCACATGTATGTTTAAAATGCACATTATACCATAATAATAAACGTATTACACCTTGCTAAATTCTCCAAGGGGTGTCCTTTCCAAAATCGGGGTCGCTTTTTGAGTTCTCCTCTGTTTTGTACCGAATGCATTCTGACACATGTAAAGGATTTCTGTCAAATTTGGCTTCTAAAAGGCAAACATCCCTTTTTCCCCATACAACATTTTATATGCACATGTGGGGCAATTCTATGTTCAGGAGATATAGGGGGGTTGTTTCATCTGTTATCCCTTGTGACTTAGAAAATCCCTTGTACTTTCCAAAATGGTGGCACTTGTTTGGGTTCTCCTTGGTACCTCTAGAGCTCTCCAAATGCATCCTGCACACATGAAAAGCATTTCAGCCATATTTGTCCTCCAAAAACTGAACAATACTCTTTCCCTTCCAAGTGCCCCCCTGTTCCCGTACTGAAGTCTACATTGACAAAAAGGGTATTGGCATACTCAGGAGGAATTGCACTAAACTTTGTGATATGCGTTTTCTTTATAACCCATTGTAGAGGTGCAACTTTTAGTGTTCAATTAATATATTGTTAAAAAAAAAATACGTTTTCATAATTTCACTTTTATTTATTTTTTTCTTAACAAACTTTCCAAAGGTTGTTTTGAATATTTTGAGGGTGTGGTTTCTAAAATAGAACTCCCCCAGAAATGACACTATCATATAGGCCTTAAAAAGTCACTTCTAACTAACTTGGTCCCTCCAAAATAGGTTTTGACGATTATCGCGAAAATCTGAAATAATAAGTCCTAAAGTTATAAGTGATGAATCTATGGCACATGTGCTAGAGTTGGCGCTCTGAGCCCTTTTTTTGGGCACCCCGGCCAACACCCCAGCACAGAGCTCACCAGACAGGACTCAAAGAATCCCAGGCAACTTGAAGGAAAATCAAACACTTGCCTTTGGTAGTTTTCATCTAAAGTCAGGGACACATTGGCCTTGTAATGCTCCGCATTCACCTCTCCCGCCATATGTTTGGGCACTCTCTCTTAATAGTTCGCCATCACTGCCACATGCAATGCTTAACATGTTATGCTCAATATTCTGTACAATGCTTAACCTAGACATAAACCCTGAACTACACAAACTTCCATATATAGTTGTGTATAAGCCAAGTTTTTCAGCACAAAAAATGCGATGAAAAAGCCCAATTCGGTTTATACACAAGTGTTTAAAAAAATAAAGTTACATACTCACCATTGATACTCACCGATGACCCTCACGTCTCCTCTTCCTTCTCTCTTTCACATGGAATAAATCAAACAGAGACGTGTCCATGCACTATACCCACCGGCACCCACTATGACATCAGCGGCAACCGCTACTGACATCATAGTGTGGACACGTCTCTGTTCGCCCTATTCCACGTGAAAGGAAAATGAGCTGTGCGAGTATTGGAAGGTGGGTATGTAAGTAAATTTTTTTTAATACTCTAAGGGGCTGCTGGGCCGTTAATTCTAGGGGGACGCAAAACAGGCTATTACTGGGGGAGGCTGCTGCATGGGGCATTACATTAGTGGGGGAGGCCGCTGCATGGGGCATTACATTAGTGGGGGAGGCTGCCGCATGGGGCATTACATTAGTGGGGGAGGCTGCCGCATGGAGCATTACATTAGTGGGGGAGGCTGCCGCATGGAGCATTATATTATCGGGGGAGGCTGCCGCATGGAGCATGATATTATCGGGGGAGGCTACCCAACCTAGGCTTATACTCGAGTCAATAAGTTTTCCCAGTTATTTGTGGTAAAATTAGGGGCCTCGGATTATACTCGAGTATTTACGGTATATAGTCCTCGATTTTTCATTCTTTTATAAACAGCCAGAGGTAATGTTTTGCAGTTTTAAAGCATGAACATATTTTATCCTATTTTTTTTCTCTGATCGTTTGCCATGTTTTCACTCCTGCTAAATACCATCAAGTACAGTAGTGAGTTTTCTTCCAGGTGAGCCAGTGCTTCAAATTATTATTATTTTTTTTATCAGAGCTTAGAATTCCTCTCGTTTATTTGAAGCATGTTAACATAGCAAAATGATTATATACATAGTGAAATTGAGAATTATATGCAACTCAGTTTGTCAGACTTTATATTGAACTACACAGTAATACTGTGCATCTAGTGTTTTTAGATGACTGTTAAACAGGTTCATAACCATTTAGAAACCTGTCTGCCTGCCCAATATATTATTATACTTTATTTTTACACCGAAACCTATGCCTAAATATATGGACTGGTAGCTAAAAAGTCAGGTTGACCTTTTCGTTTTAGAGCTCTTTCCTGTGAGGGCCTGCAGATGTCCCAGTTCACACTGGTTGGTTTTAATGCAGTATTTTTCTTAAACTTATAAAGGCATTGTAGGTAGATTGTTTGTTTGATCTGTGGTTTAGAAGAATTGAGACATATTTACTCCTGAAGTTATCCATTAACAAAATGTAAATCTGTAGTTATCTATAGCATCAAAGTAGTCTCTTTGAATAGTCGTCTTCAGCAGGTAATAAAAGTTTTATTGTTACAAAAAATGTGAAATCTTTAAACATACAGTCTGACAGCTATGATCAGGCCTTCTGGTAATGCCATATTATGAGGCCAGATATCGAGTACGACCATTTCTAGGTATAGTTGTAACAAATAATTGTCCCATGTAAATGTGTAAGTGATTTTACGATTAGCTCTGATCGTAGTGTAGTCGGTTGGTCATTGGGGCAACGGGTGTCAAGCCCCCACAATCACCTATTACTGACTTATTCCAAGGTCTTCACAGAATATGCTGATGTCAATACCGTTGTCAATTCTTGTCAGAAACTCACTGAAATAACGGAATTATATGGATAAAACTTAACTTTTATTCAGACGTCTTAAAATTCAAATTGGACTGGACACAACCAATAAAAAAGAGCCACTGTTACACATCCTCTGCCATGACTCCTCAAGTATTGTGGAAGAACTAGATGGGTGAAATCAACAGTACCCTCTCTCACCACTAGGTGGTGTATGGGTCAGGGACCACCACCAATATGGTGGAGACAGGGAAGATTAGACCCACTTTTTCTAGATCCACTATTACACTGTTGCTGGTTCAGTAGGAGTTGTTAAGTGTGCGTCTACGAAACCCTCTTAATGGTGAATGGTAGGTGTATGTGATGGCTATAGTCTCCTCTTATTTGGATATAGGCTATATGATCGTAAATCCGACGCCTTCTATCACCACTAGGTGTCACATATACACCACTATAACATCAATCAATCATTCAGTCACAGCACATCACTAGGAGATGCAGTGGCGTCCAGGATGAGCAGAGCGCACCCGTCTCACTAGGAATTCAGTGGCAATGTAACCTCATCGATTTTGTAGTTTAAGGCATCCATCAGTTTTAATGTCTTCACTGGGGGAGCCCACCATGCACCATAGAATAAAGATGTCCTGTAACAAGGGTAGGGATAGATTAGGATATGTATGTAATCAGTGTTCATGCACACTTAGGACTCAACCAGCACTCGTACACAGTGTGTATTCAGATGCACAGCATTCCCTGTCTAGTGCAGTATCTCAATATGCACGCATTCTGAAGATGGCTCTCACACGTACATTTGGATCCTCTGCACACTCAGTATAGACTTCGGATGCAAGAACATATGATATCATGTATTGTAATCAATGCATCTCCTGTCCTCATGGGTGCATTTGATATTCATGCATCCCACTAAGTCTAGCTATTATAGGCACATATGATGATTCTGTGCACTAATAAGATCTCATCTACTTCTTATCTCATCTCCATGCGTTTCCCCCACAATGTTGTTGGGTTCATCAGGAGATATATGGACATATACTGTAGAATCAGTGGATAGCTAACAAAATAATAAACAAAACGCAGGCGTCCTGATGGTGGGTGCCGGCGGTCAGATAGTCAGCCGCGAGTTGCGGCACAAAGACGCCAATATTTAAAAAGAGGCAGGTCCCAGCCCTTCTCACATACCCTCCAAGGAGGCCGCCCGATTGGCCCTTAGGTTCGGGCAGGGCGACCAATCACCGGAGAGAGAGTGGGTGGGGCTAATATCGGGATACCAGCCTGTGGATCGTACAATAGATGTGGCTGAGGACTCCAGGGTAAGTATCTTCATCAAGGTCTTAATTCCAAGGTCTTAAAGGAGATTTCCCATGAAAGAAAATTCTCCAATATCAATCTCATCGTGATGTTTACACAATAAAGATCATTTTAACCCCTTACTTTACAATGTTACTTAGTTTTATCACTCAGTGATGGTCAGTGAATAATTCCAGGGTGTGGGCGGGCACTGGGCAAAAGCCCTTTCCATAGTTTAGTACTGTTGGGAAGTGGTACATTGTTAACATCTCATACTCTCTTCTACAATGCATTTTTTCATATTTGAAATAAAAGAAATTCAATTTTTTTTCTACATTGCTGCTTGTCTAATACAGACAAAAAACAAAATGTTAGATATCTTTTATAATTTAATGAAAAGCCCTACCTAAAATATTGCATTGAGATAAGTATTCACACCCTTTTCTTGCGACTTAGTTGAAGCAGCACTTACAAGCTCCAGTTTTCTTGAGTAATATGCCACAAGATCTATAAACCTGCATATGGACTGTTTCTGTATTTTTTATTATTATTATTCTCTCAGGTTGCATGGTTCACAGTTGGAGAACATCCATATGTAGATCTCTTCAGAGATTGGGGCTCTGCCTTAGCCACTTAACACAGTCCAAGTATGGTCCCATAGTCACTTTTTGCTTTTTCTTGGCTGTATGCTTAGGGTTGTTTTGTTGAAGGCTAAACTTTCAGCCTAGTCTGAATTTCAGGGCAGTCTGGATCAAGTTTTACTGAAGACTATTTTTTGTGCTTTACTCCAATCGACTCTACCTCAACACTGACCCGTCTCTCTGTCCCAGCTGCAGAAAAACACCTTCACAGGACAATGTCACCACCATGTCTCGCTGTACGGATGCTAATGTAAAGATGACAAGCAGAGCCTGGTTTCCTTTAGACATAACACATAGAATTGAGGCCACAAAGTTAATGATCCAGTTTCTTGTAGGTTGAGAGCACTTTAGTTGCTTTTTTTATTGGTGACAGAGTTTGATATGCCTTATTTTTAATCAAATAAATTTTTATTAAAGAATTTCAAAACATAAGCAAAACAATTGCACTGGCTTTCAGAAAAAGGTTCTATATCTCCCTCCCTACCTGCCTTTGATATGGAAATAGGTGAACTGGATAGCCAGGGTTTCCAACAGGGCAGCCACTGGTCCTCTACACCCAGAGAATGTTGTGAGGACAGAAAATAAATCCACAGATTCAGGGGAGTCAGGACAGCCCCTTCCTTAAAGGGGTGTATTGAATCATATTTAATATGAGGTATCCCCTTCTTTTGGATTAGGTCGCTGAACACACTATGGAATTAATAAAAACAGTGCAAGGGGTGCTGTGGATGACACATAATAATTGAGTCATTGAAATCATATCAGTGAAGTGAGTTCTGCTGATAATAGATGGGGGTTGTTTTCACCAAATAGTAATCTCATTATCAAATTTGATAAGCAGAGTTTAGCTATGTATATGCTTTAACGTCTGAGGAGACTCTCTCCGGTGCCGGCCAAATATATATAACATTCGGCTGGCGCTCTGAATCAGCACGACACAGCCGCTGTCAGTTCGGTGCGGCCGCATCGCAGAGAGCAAGGCACAATTGCGCAATATATGCGCTGCAGGCTATTCTTACAGGTCCCCGCGACAGAGCGTGGTGGGGAGCATGTCGGCAGGCCCCATTATGAAAACTGCCGACTGCAGCACCCAGGATACGAGGGTCCGAACTCTAATTTGGTAAGAGGTAAGATTGATTAAAACCAAGTTCCCCAACATAATTCTTTTTTTAAAAATGGCATAAATAGAAAGGGGCTGAGGGGGAGGATTTCGAGGGCATAGTTGGTGGGGGTCTTTTGGTGGGATGACAGGTCCTCATGTTGAAATCTCCCCATTGTCTTAATGCATATCAGTGGAGTTCAACTCCTTTCCCTCACTTTTTGCATTTCATTATTGACAAATGGTTGATTGCTGTAAGCGAGAAGTGCAGGTGAACTACTAAAGCTGCAGTATCCAGCAATTGCAGGGCTCCCTTTGGAGGCTTAGCAGGGCCCTTTGTCATTGAGCCATGTAAAATGGCCGCCTCTGTTCTGCCGCTCATGTTACAGTACCTTTTATGTGCTTGGATCTCCATCTCTGCAGGGTAATATTAGTAGAAAAGGGTCACTGTAGTCTGTATAGTAAGATAGCGCTGACAAGTTGCTGAATTCCGGGTATTAACAGGATAAATGCTGGATAATCGGGCAACGTGTGTACTCACTTACTCAGCTCTGCCTCCTCTTTAATATGTCATAAAGTCAAGACTAGTTTAGTGCTGCAGCGATTTTTTTTAAATTATATCACATCTGTACACCATGACTATTGGATGTTTGGTCACCTCTCTACCTACGCCACGATTTACTTAGTTTAGTCGGGTGGTCAACTATAGGTAGAATCTTGTTTTTTCTAAACATATTTCATTTAACAATAAGGGGGCACTATGCTGGGAACTTTCAGAAAAGAAGACATTTTTTTGTACCCTTCTCCTAATTGTGCATGAAAACAATACTGTCTTTTGCGTTTTGCATAGTCAGTTGTGAGACCTTACATAGAGAGGGGTGACGTTTAAATGAAGTCCAATTTTACCACCAAAGCTTCTACAGACACAATTACATTGTAAGTCTTATGCATATTGTAGTAATATGCATCTGTTTTGTAATGATCCATAATACTTTGCTTATAGCCTGCAGGGGCCCATGTTGTATGTGTTTATAATTGGTATACTTTGTATGCATCTAATTTTACGTACCGTATATACTCGAGTATAAGCCGACCCGAGTATAAGCCGAGGCCCCTAATTTTATCACCAAAAACTGGGAAAAACCTGTTGACTCGAGTATAAGCCGAGGGTGGAAATGCATTGTCACAGACCCCCGCCGTACATAGCCAGCTTGCCCCCAGTATTATACAGCGAGCCCAGCATTAAAAAAAAAATAAACTTACATACCCACCCTCCGTGGCCCAATGTACAGCGCTGCTCCCCCATGTCCGCACGGCTTGTCTTCAGACATCCGCTTCTGTCTTCGCAGGGCGCCACCATTGTTCTCTCCAGGCAGGCGCATAGAATGATGCACCGCTGCTGACGTCATGCTAGGCGCCGCCCAGGAGAAAAACAATGGCGTGCCCTGCAGAGACAGAAGACGGGCGCGAACCTGAAGACGAGCCGTGCGGACATCGGGGGAGCAGCGCTACGCATCGGGGCCACCGGAGGGTGAGTATATAAGTTTATTTTTTTTAAAGTAATTTTTACTTTCGTATTGACTCATGTAGAAGCCGAGGGACGTTTTTCAGCACATTTTTTGTGCTGAAAAACTCGGCTTATACAAGGGATATAACGGTAATTTCACATTGGTGCCTATTATATTTATATAATTTAACTTTGTGTATTAATGTTTATCCTTAAGTATGCATTTGATCTGCAATTGGATAAAAAATATGTACAACTTCTTTTGCACAGCCACTTCAGTTGGGAAAAATATTTGAAGGAGACGGGATCTCAACCACCCCTCCTCACTGCTTCAGACAGGTGAGACGCACTCAAATAAACATGCAATATCACACAAGGGCAATTGATTTTTTGAAGCCTTTGTGTGATGTATTTGAATTGCACTTCCGCCTCATCATTTACATTATGAATTCATTGTTAACACCCTCAGGACACAGGCCTATTTTTTATCTAACATGGGCATAAGAGGCTTGTTTTTTGCAGATTTGTATTTTCCAATGGGTTAATTTTTATGTTAAAATAGCAGAATGATAACTATATATTTTCTCTTTCCTGTAACGGAACAGAAAACAAAACAGCTGTTTTGCCACTTGTTGTTTAGTTAAACCTTTTACGCAGTTCACTGTACAGTATAATAACCATGATAAAAGATTCTGTAGCTTAGTACCATTAAGGAGATACCAAACAGGTTTTCTTTTGTTTTACACTTAAAACCATATTTGGCCATATAAGGAAGGCTAAAACTCTTTTTTTATTCCTCAATCAAAAGAGGATATTTGTGCTTGTTTATTGGTTAAAGATGATACTTTCACAGCATTAAAGGTATAACGCTTTATGCAAGGTAGAGAGTTCCACTAATCCTGCTCACTCTACTCCCCAGCTTTAGCACTGCCTTTATTACCTTAATTATTTTTGAAGGTAAGTAAATTAAAAATCACACAAATTAACCTCAAACACAGTGCTTCAGTACTGCTTCAAACACAGTGCTCTACTTTATGTCACCAGTAACACTGAAGACACAATGAGGTAGATTTATTAAGCGAGCAAACTTAGTCACTGTGTTGCTGCTCCAGATTTATCAAGGTGTCTGATACAGGATGATAAATATGGAGTAGTTTAAGACTGTCTAGACTAACTTTGCACTAGTTGGTGCACAACCCACAAGTGGCTGAGAGCCTCCAGTTTGCTGCCGCACCCTGGCTGCTGGCAGATCCTAGATCTCTGTGTAGCAATAGTAAAGTATGAATAACACAATGGCTGACAGCAGTTTGTCGATTAAAAAGGTCCATGGCCAACTCGGCTGCATCACAACTGAGCTGTTATAACAGATGTCATGTCCGGACCTTCAGCAAGAATCTTAACTATACCATAATTAATTTGGATGTCTTGCAATCACCTTAAAGGAAAGCAGTTTCCCATGTCAGTATATCCAACATGGATTCCATTTTTTATAAAGTGTTAATATTTACTCACCTTTTCATTCATTTTTACTTTGATTCTCAGTCCTGCTCTTCCCCCATCCAATGATTACAAGATTGGAATGAAGTTGGAAGCCCAAGACCCAGGAACACACTCCACTTGCATTGCCTCTGTGGTAGGCCTCACAGGAGCAAGACTTAGATTGCGTCTTGATGGAAGTGACAACAAAAATGATTTCTGGAGATTGGTAGACTCATCAGAGATCCAACCCATTGGCACGTTGTGAAAAGAATGGAGGCATGCTTCAGCCTCCACTAGGTGAGTTATTGCATTTCCTTTCTATACAGCTACATTTCTCTATGAAGGGATGAGGCACGGCTAACCAGTAATGGATTGTACAAACAGAGTCATTTTCCAGTGCTGTATTTAATATTACAGATAATTGGTACTGCCTAGGCTCTGTTTACACACATGTCTGTGCATATGTAAAAAGGCACAGCTCTCTTCCCTATATTCATGCTGGGCTCTGTCCTTCTCGCTTATCCGAAAACTTAAACATTAAGCATGTTAAAATTTATCGTACCCAATCCTTCTTTTCCTCCAGTAGGCCGCACACATGAAATGATTAACCATTCAGCTACAAGCAGTTCCCAGGTCATGTACAAGTTCTATAGATTTGTTCTAAAGTTCAATTTGTATGTAAATTGGAACAGGTATATTTTGTAAGTAACTCCAGACAAGTATTTTTTGTTCCCTGGGACAATTGGATGTAAAATAAATTTGGGTTGACAATGGACATGCAATAATGATAAAGGTAGTTCATTGTAGACACTTTACAGCTGATCATTGCATCCTGAACTAAGTACAGTAAATTACTGAATCCAGAAAGGTCTGTTTGTAACTATGGGTAACTCCAAGTCAGGTGTTCTTAAAGGAAACCTACCACCACAAATCTACCTATAAAGGTTGATCGGGTGGTAGGTGAATCAATGGGACGTGAGGATAGCCCTTTTAAGGGCTAATCCTCACGTCCCCCGCACTGTTTTATAAACTTTATTACTTATATATGTTAATTTACTTATGCGCTACCGGGCGTGGAGTAGCCGCATCTGAGTTACACGAGGCGGCTACTCCACGCCCGGTAGCCACATTACCCCTCCTACTCACCATGTTCGGCGCGCAGCTGCTCTTAGCTGCGCGCCCTCGTCCCCGATCCTGCCGTCTGCGCATGTGCAGAACAGCAGGCCCGCGCCTGCGCAGCCCCGGCCTCAGAGCAGTGACCGCGCAGGCGCGGGCCTGCTGTTCTGCGCATGCGCAGACGGCAGGATCGGCGGACGAGGGCGCGCAGCTACGAGCAGCTGCGCGCCGAACATGGTGAGTAGGAGGGGTAATGTGGCTTACCGGGGCGTGGAGTAGCCGCCTCGTGATAACCTCAATGCGGCTACTCCACGCCCCGTTAGCCGCATAAGTAAATTAACATATATAAGTAATAAAGGTTTATAAAACAGTGCGGGGACGTGAGGATTAGCCCTAAAAGGGCTATCCTCACGTCCCATTGATTCACCTACCACCGACTACCTTTATAGGTAGATTTGTGGTGGTAGGTGCCCTTTAAAGCCTCACGCATGACCGTATGGTCTTTCTGTCCGTATAACCATGGGACGTATTGCCAAAGTATGGCAACATATTGCACTGTATCTGTATAAAATAAGGTGGGCTGGCAGATGATGGATGGCTGACACCATGCACCTCCCACTGGTTCTGGATACTGCACATATATACGGCAGCATACGATGCACAGCCGTATGCAGCACGTATTAGCCCATATTTTATATGTTCCCATTACTTCTATAGGCAGTACAGAACAGAAAACAGTAGAAAATAGGACATGCTTTATATTTTTATGGGCTCACTACGTGCGGTACGGTACGGTAACAATCTGGCCATGTACATGGATGGTCGTATTGCCCACTGGATGTATGGGGCCGTGTTTTGCCCGTATATACGGCGTTTTTGTATGGTCTTTGCATGCGGCCTATGTGGAACTGCTGTACATCCTTGTGTGCAAGGCCAGTTTTATTAAAAAGGGGAAACAAAGCTCAAAGCTGTATAGTTGCAGTAGGCAATATTTTATTAGCTGTTTAGGCCATGACAGCATCCATTTATAGCATTATACCTGACCCTTGCCTTACTTATTTTGTGGTGTGAAAATACACATTTGGATGCTTGTACATGTTCTTATTTACATGGATTTCATGACTGTAACCAAAAACTGTATTTAGGTTTTAGACTTAATGCCTCTTCTTGGCCCATGTTCCTTCTTAAGACACTAATGGAGCTGAGATGGCCCCAGCAAAAGTTTTCCACAAGGTATGCTGTATTCTGTTCTTTTAAATTGTTACTATTGTTAAGTTATCTTGTAGATAAAGATGAATTAATTTAAAAATTCATATATTTATGTAGTAAATTATTCTCCAAGTAATGTATACTCCTAGGCTGCTATTCTTTCTTCGTGTCCTTAGAGATCATTCTATGTTCTTTTGAAGGGTTCCTCACTGATTTCTTTTATTCAGAAGCATGGTAATGTGCTTTCCCTTTCAGTAGTAACCTTGGTTTAGATACACAAGAGCATGGAACTGTTGTGATGTTGTGAGGAACCTATACAGTGGTGGTGAATATTGCATAGGCCAATAACAGCGACTAGGTGCAGATGGTGCCATTAGACCCGGATCTTTAGGGGGCCATAGGTATCTTTCCCATGTATGTAGACCAGTACCATAAACAATACATTATAGTTGACGCTCTACAACACATTTTGCTTTGGGACCCAGTAACTGTAACAAACCTGTTACCAGGTATACCATGTGCCACTGATTGCCTCTATCCATAGGATTTGATCAAGCATTCTTCTAAAAAATACTTTTGTTGATGTTCTCTGTTCCACTCATGGAGCAGGGAGCTGCAGTATACAGTCTCACATATCCACCTCCTCTCTGACGCACCTAACCCAGCCTCCTCATGAATAAGAGAGACGTGTGACATTTCATTAGCCAGGTCTCCATCAGTCTGCACCTTTCTGGGAGTGGTTAATGATTTAGCCTGCTGAGTCAGACAATCCCCGTCTGTCTTTCTCTCAATGTTCCACAAGAGATTGTGTAGAATTTCCTATCTTTCCTAGATCCCATTCAGGGAAATCTAAGGGAGTTGCCATATATACTCGAGTATAGCCTAGTTTTTTTCAGCACAACAATGTGCTGAAAACCCAAACTCGGCTTATACTCAAGTAAAAATGTCGGATGTCTGCACAGGCAAAATTAGAATGTCAGCGTGCGCTGATGTCAGGATGCATGCGACGGACCAGGACAGGTAGCCGATGCCGGGCCGCAATGGATAGAAGAGGACCTGCTTGGTGGGGGGGTACACTTTTTTTTTTTTTTTTTAACTTGAGTGTAACCATAACCGAGTATATATACGGTACTTATTTTGGGTGGGTTATGAATGGCTCCCTTTAAATTGTTGGGGTTTTTATTTTGCTTTTTTAGACAAGAATTTGTTTTCATTTTTGTTTTTAGTTTGACCATCGGTGGTATAAAAAAAAAGTTCTGTGAAGCCTTTGTGGAAGAACAATGTGGTTTAGTCCCCAATTAGTTACTTATCTTTTCAAAGGAACCTCCTTCTCCAGCTCAGAAAACTTGAATCGGCATGAAGCTGGAGGCAGTAGACAAGAAAAATCCCCATTTCATCTGCCCAGCAACCATTGGAGAAGTGAGGGGCAGCGAGATCCTTGTGACTTTTGATGATGGAGAGGAGCTTTGATTATTGGTGCAGATATGACTCCAGGGATATATTTCCTGTTGGGTGGTGCTCTCTGACCGGTGACACCTTCAGCCTCTGGCACTAAAGGTATGTAGATGTTTACTCCCAAAAGGGGACAATGTTTGGGTTTTGTCATTAATCCTCCTGTTTATTCAAGAATATTCACTATAAACAATTTAAGTAACATGGTTGTAGAGATCAGACATTTAGAATATTATGTGAAAACCACTATGTTGCACACACATTGCTTGCTTAAAGGAAACCTACCACTTGAAGTGGCAGGTATAAAGGGGGAACTACCGAACACCAGATCAGGGTGCACTGGTGCCGGAGCTTAGTTTTGTTAGTGTTTAAACCGCAGTATCGCGGTTAAAACACATTTTAAACTGTATGGCCGAAGCTGCTTCGGCGCAGGGGTACGCGCTCGGCGCACACCATGCGCGCAACTGTGCCCGCGGCTCTTCATTCACTTCCTATGCAGCCGCGGCACGGTCGCGCATGGTGCGCCAGCGCGTACCTCCCGCGCCGAAGCAGCTTCGGCCATCAGTTTAAAATGTGTTTTTAAACCGCGATACTGCGGTTTAAAACACTAACAAAACTAAGCTCCAGCACCAGCTCACCCTGAGCTGGTGCTCGTAGTTCCCCCTATACCTGCCACTTCAAGGGGTAGGTTTGCCTTTAAGGATACATTATTCCTTCAATTACCTCATGTTTGTAAGATTTTTCAATTAAATGGAAGGATTAACATTCTTGCCCAATCCTGACAATATAAAGGTGAAATCTGTGCAACCAACTATCTTTGCTGCCGATACATGGTCACGCGCCTTTACCTGCACCATACATGGGATCAAGTCATAGATCCTGTATGGTACATGCAATTAGGTCTATTATCAGAAGATTTATCTTTGCACAAATCCAGATCTGGAAAATTACATAAAGGCGCATTACAGAACGTGTGCCCACATGGCCATGGCACGGGCGGGCCCAGTCAGGCGCGCTGGAGAGAGGGATGAGCAACTGCTCCACGCATTCCCCTCTGCAAGAAAATAGAGCCGCACGGCCGTTGTTACGGCCAAAGATAGGCATGTTTCTATATTTTTTGCGGCACGGCACAGTACATAAGTGAGCCATACAGTTGTGGAGGACGTATATGGGGGGTGGGGGGGGTATTGCAGACATATATATTCCCCCCCTCCAACGTTGTGGTGAATGCGCCAAAGAGTATTTCAGAAATAGGTTTTATTTACTCTCCATGAGAGAGTCCCATCGTGATCAGCCACTAATCCCAGTGCACAACTTCTTTATTATGAAACTCACACCGTATAAGAGAGATAAACAAGTCTACGCATTCTAGTGGGTTAACGCTCTATATCATTGATGATACATGTGCATTGGATTTGGCTGGACCCCGAGTGGATCTCTCTATTGGAGCTTTTTGATACCCTCAGCAGCGAGGGTGCCGTGCTACTCCTCCACCAGGCATTGTGTTTAGAAGGTGAGCTCACTCGTTTTTCTATTGCTTATGTTTACTTGGATGATAGGCGTTTATCAGATTTTATAGATTTTTAATACTAATAGGGCTATTTAGGCAATGTCCGTACTGTGCATTAATCAATGATCCCGATTAGTAGCTACATTCCTCTTACACTTGTCTCTTACCCTCTCCAGTTCTTTCACTTTATTGTTGTTTACAAAAGTATCTATTTTTTTATACAGTGGCCCAGTTCCTAAAAGTCCAGCCCTGTGCAGGTATTGCTTCTGGGATTTGGGAGGCCCTAAAACATTGCTTAATGAGTGTTACCAGACGTAGACGTCGAAAGCCAGGAAGAAAGAAGGACAGTTGCCTAAAAGCTCGCACATCAGTTTGAACAAGCCAACCGGCCGGAAACTTTGTGAAACCTTTCCGGTTCCCAAAGAGCGGTCCCAAACCAGGAGCAAGGTACACAGCTTTAACAAATCCAACCCGTGAGAGAAGCATTAAAGAACCTAATATAGAAATAATTGAAAATTTCTTTTTATATATATGATATAGTCTATATATAGTAGATAGATATATCGATATATAGGTATATAATATTAATCTGCTATTAAATATAGATAAAACTATGTCAACTAATCATAATGGCTGTATGTCATATCTTATTCAATTATACAGTTCAGTTTATACAACTGCTTATATAACCAGGGGGTGTTTTGCCATGTCCCCATTATGAATCGTATCACCTGTAATCATCTATCACTTTTGCAATAAAAATTGTGCTGTTTTCTATATTAGTACTTCACTCTCTAGGAGTTCTTTTCCTCTTGCAAAGAAAAAAATCCATCGAGAAGTTACTTGATACATTTAGAAACATACGAAGTCAGAATTCTAACTATGAATCAGCTCTTATGTATTTTTTATCCACAAGGAGAAACAGATAAGCAGGAAGTTCAGGCTGCTCTTTGACTGATTGACAGTGTGAGAAAGCCACAGCTGCGAAGTTAGTTTTTTTAATATAACAGTTGGGGGGGAAATAATTTTTATCATTGAGATGCAATTGCAAAAAAAGATTGCCCTAAAAGGTGTACATAGCCCTTATAATGTGTAACATAAATAATTACCCTTATTGTCATTTTTTTTAAACAGTACTGTAATTAAATATGATAACGTTTAATTTAACCTTTCATGTTATAAATAGTCTTATCAAATATTACATAATCAGTTTTTTTTACAGAGAAGAGCACGACTTTTGCTAAACCAAGTCCCAACTTCCCAACAAACAGCACCCAGAGCCAGATACAAGCACTGTACCACAAGATGCGCCACGATCCATGTGCTTGCCATGCAGCAACCACAGGTTGACCGTTGCACCAATAGGTTGAAGCCCTTTATATATTTTGCTAAACTAATATAGTACATACCTCTTATTGTTTTGTACAGTAAGACCCATGAAACTGTTGTAATTGATTCTCCCCAGCAGTTCTGTCTTTACACCAACTGGTAAATAGCATTATAACCCTAGAAACACGAGATAAGTCATGATATTATTGAAGCTCTCAAAAATCATATCAGGGCAGTAATAGGATAAATTGACCATATATCATATATTGCTACTTTCAAACCTAGAATAGCTCAGGACCTGCAAACTAGAAAGGTTGTGGGTGTAAAATAACTGGGTAAGCAGGTAATACATTTGCAAATTTCACTCTTAAACTATGTTCATGCTTCCCACTCCGCGGGCGAGGGGGGAATGATGTGTGAACTGTAGGACAGTTAGCTACAAGTAATGTCGTAAAGAATGGGGATGTCCACTAGGGAGGAATTGGCAACTCTGTCATGAATGTTTTCTCATGTAGTAATACTAAACTTAGAAATGGCCTTGAACTCTTCCAGATTTAATGTATCTCTAAACAGCACTTACTGATTTTTTCCTGTTTGTGTTTATCGGACAACTTTATTGTTGCCAACCGGCCACAATACCAACGTTTTCACATTGCTTCTTGAATGTTGCCTACCAACCTTGTGTCCCTAATAAGATGTGTCCCATAAGAAGTTCTGGAGGAACAATGTTCCTCAGAAACTTCTTTATTAAACTCCATACGCTGCGATTGTGGCCAATATTAGTTATAAAACTTATGCTACTTACATTACATCTCACTCAAAGTTGATTTTGGCTAAAGCCAGCTACACATCAAGGCCATAAAGAAACAAAAACTAGAAGGTGGTTTGTATTAGATCTATTGTGATGACGACGGTTCCCTTAAGACTTTCTAAGATAGGTTGGTTTTGTTGTTATAAGTCTTGTACACAAAAATGAAATCAATGGTTTGCATTCTTTGCTTAGACTTTTAATGTGTAACATGTGTTCTTACCTGCTCTGTAACTATTTTTTTTTCTAGTTTGCATTTACTAAACAGGAATGGAGAGCTGGCCCTCACCTGACAGAAAGGAAAGTTAATAACCTTCCAGATCATTTTGGACGCAGCACGGCATCTGTTGTGTCACTGCAGCAAGCAGTACAAGCCTGCATAGAATGTGCTTACCATCAAATGAAAACGGTGTTTGCTTTCCTAAAACAGGGGTCAGTGTGGGGAAAGTATTATCTAGTGAGTGCCAAAGTTTTTTTTTTCTGCTACAGTGTGGCTGGCTTAGGATAATAAACTAAAAAACAAGTCGTTTCCAACTCTAACCTTGTTTATTCCGTAACAATATCAGGACTTTGAGGCCTCTCTTCTTTGCGTATTGCCACATGAATGAGAATTCCCTGTCTGGGTGGAAATTGTTTAAAGGTATTTTGTGCAGAATACAACACAAAATCTAGTGTGAACATATCCTACTTTTCACTGGACTCGCATCATTTTTTTGCTTGTGTATCTACAATAATTCTAAGTGTTTGCAAAATCAGCTATACGAAACATCCAAGGAATCACATATGGGGAAGAAGTATCCACCGATCTTTCATGTTCAGCCCTCTCCGGGCCCATACGTCCAGAATCATGATAAAACTAAGATTGGAGAATAATTTTTCCTCTTTAGGCTGTGTTTCTTCTTGGATAATGTTACAAATAGACATCCAACACCCAGGTAAATTATGCAAAAATTAAAAGCTGCAAAACTGTAGACTTTGAGGCAGATGTATCACCTTTTAGGTGACTGTTAAATTTTTAGTGCGCCTGGTTTTAGTCTCTCTTTTGCCCTGTATTATCGTCTTTTTGGCAAACTGTGATGAATTCATTAATTTTCTCGTGCTGATTTTCTCTGCTTAGGGGTCGTCTGCAGTCAAGTTTTCTTTTACTTATATTGAACGCACCTGAAAAGGCTCTATGACCTGCAGTTTTTAGCGAATTTTCGTTAGCGCCGGTTTTAGGGTCTTCCATAAGTTTTTTTTTGTTTTTTTTGTTTCCATGCTAACCTTAATCTTTTTGGTGTTTTTTTTTTGGACACCTAGAGCTAGTAAAAAGAGGAATAAAAGTGTTAAACATTTTTTTTTTTTTTTTCATTTTTATTTTTTTTAATGGAAAAACAGCTTTTTTTGTAATTTATGTATGGAATCTTATGTTGTTTCGGGTCCGTTTCAGTATAATAGTATAGTCTCTATCGCGAGCTTTTGTAGTCGTGTGAAGGGGTTTTTTTTATTAGTATGGGGAAATGTTCAAATTTTTATGAATATAGTCATTAATATTAATTTTT
This sequence comes from Engystomops pustulosus, assembly GCA_019512145.1. Lineage (NCBI taxonomy): Eukaryota > Metazoa > Chordata > Amphibia > Anura > Leptodactylidae > Engystomops > Engystomops pustulosus. The sequence goes on from CM033642.1 coordinate 151,999,968, forward strand.
TTTTTTACTTGGGCCTATGATGTATAGTGAGCAGTCTGGAAAGGTTTGGTTGCCATTATTCAAAGTATATGAATACAGCCATACCTACCTATGATTTAGTTGGCAATCATTCTATGAGCGCCTGCCTGGAGAGAACAATGGTGGCGCCCTGCAGAAGACAGAAGCGGATGTCTGAAGACAAGCCGTGCGGACATCGGGGAGCAGCGCTGTACATTAGGGCCACCGGAGGGTGGGTATGTAAGTTTATTTTTTTTTTAATGCTGGGCTCGCTGTATACTACTGGGGGCAAGCTGGCTATGTACTGGCGGGGGTCTGTGACCAATGCATTTCCCACCCTCGGCTTATACTCGAGTCAACAGGTTTTCCCAGTTTTTGGTGATAAAATTAGGGGCCTCGGCTTATACTCGGGTCGGCTTATACTCGAGTATATACGGTACGTAAAATTAGATGCATACAAAGTATACCAATTATAAACACATACAACATGGGCCCTGCAGGCTATAAGCAAAGTATTATGGATCATTACAAAACAGATGCATATTACTACAATATGCATAAGACTTACAATGTAATTGTGTCTGTAGAAGCTTTGGTGGTAAAATTGGACATGTAACGTCCCTCTCTATGTAAGGTCTCACAACTGACTATGCAAAACCGCAAAAGACAGCATTGTTTTCATGCACAAATTAGGAGAAGGGTACAAAAAAAATGTCTTCTTTTCTGAAAGTTCCCAGGATAGTGCCCCCTTGTTGTTAATTGAAATATGTTTAGAAAAAAACAAGATTCTACCTATAGTTGACCACCCGACTAAACTAAGTAAATCTTAGAGAATGGCGTAGGTAGAGAGGTGACCAAACATCCAATAGTCATGGTGTACAGATGTGATATAATTTAAAAAAAATCGCTGCAGCACTAAACTAGTCTTGACTTTATGACATATTAAAGAGGAGGCAGAGCTGAGTAAGGTGATACACACGTTGCCCGATTATCCAGCATTTATCCTGTTAATACCCGAATTCAGCAACTTGTCAGCGCTATCTTACTATACAGACTACAGTGACCCTTTTCTACTAATATTACCCTGCCGAGATGGAGATCCAAGCACATAAAAGGTACGTACATGAGCGGCAGAACAGAGGCGGCCATTTTACATGGCTTCAATGACAAAGGGCCCTGCTAAGCCTCCAAAGGGAGCCCTGCAATTGCTGGATACTGCAGCTTTAGTAGTTCACCTGCATTCTCGCTTACAGCAAATACCATTTGTCAATAATGAAATGCAAAAAGTGAGGGAAAGGAGTTGAACTCCACTGATATTTAAGACAATGGGGAGATTTCAACATGAGGACCTGTCATCCCACCAAAGACCCCCCACCAACTATGCCCCGAAAATCCCCCCTCAGCCCCTTTCTATTTAGCCATTTTAAAAAAAGAATTATGTTGGGGAACTTGGTTTTAATCAATCTTACCTTCTTACCAAATAGAGTTCGGACCCTCGTATCCTGGCACTGCAGTCGGCAGTTTCATGAGGGGGCCTGCCGACACGCTCCCCACCACGCTCTGTCGCGGGGACCTGTGAGAATAGCCTGCAGCGCATATATTGCGCAATTGTGGCTGGCTCTCTGCGATGCGGCGTCGTGCTGATTCAGAGCGCCAGTCGAATGTTATATATATTTGGCCGGCATCGGAGAGAGTCTCCTCAGACGTTAAAGCATATACATAGCTAAACTTGCTTATCAAATTGATAATGAGATTACTTTTTGGTGAAAAACAACCCCCATCTATTATCAGCAGAAACTAACTTCACTGATATGATTTCAATGACTCAATTATTATGTGTCATCCACAGCGCCCCTTGCACTGTTTTTTAATTCCATAGTGTGTTCAGCGACCTAATCCAAAAGAAGGGGATACCTCATATTAAAGGAAACCTACCACTTCTGAAGGTAGGTATGAGATACAAACACCGGGCACCAGCTCAGGGTGAGCTGGTGCCGGTGCTTAGTCTCGTTAGTGTTAAAACCGCGGTATCGCGGTTTAACACTTTTGAAACTTTCTAGCAAAACTGCTTCGGCGCTTCGTGCACACGATCGTCGCGCGCCTACATGGAAACGCCGCAGGCGTTGCGCGCGCACGGTCGCGCGCAGCGCCGAAGCAGTTTCTGCTAGAAAGTTTCAAAGTGTTAAAACCGCGATACCGCGGTTTTAACACTAACGAGACTAAGCAACGGCACAGCTCACCCTGAGCTGGTGCCCGGTGTTGTATCTCATACCACCTTCAGAAGTGGTAGGTTTCCTTAAATTGATTCATTACACCCCTCTAAGGAAGGGCTGTCCTGACTCCCCTGAATCTGTGATTTATTTTCTGTCCTCACAACATTCTCTTGGTGTAGAGGACCAGTGGCTGCCCTGTTGGAACCCTGGCTATAGTTCACCTATTTCCATATCAAAGGCAGGTAGGGAGGGAGATATAGAACCTATTTCGAAAGCCAGTGCAATTGTTTTGCTTATGTTTTGAAATTCTTTCATAAAAATTTATTTGATTAAAAATAAGGCATATCAAACTCTGTCACCGATAAAAAAAGCAACTAAAGTGTTCTCAAGATACAAGAAACTGGATCATGAACTTTGTGGCTCCAATTCTATTGTTATGTCTAAAGGAAACCAGGCTCTGCTTGTCATCTGACAGTAGCATCCGTACGCGAGACATGGTGGTGACATTGTCCTGTGAAGGTGTTTTCTGCAGCTGGGACAGAGAGACGGGTCAGTGTTGAGGTAGAGTCGATTGGAGTAAAGCACAAAAAATAGTCTTCAGTAAACTTGATCCAGACTGCCCTGAAACTCAGACTAGGCTGAAAGTTTAGCCTTCAACAAAACAACCCTAAGCATACAGCCAAGAAAAAGCAAAAAGTGACTATGGGACCATACTTGGACTGGTGTTAAGTGGCTAAGGCAGAGCCCCATCTCTGAAGAGATCTACATATGGATGTTCTCCAACTGTGCACCATGCAACCTGAGAGAATAATAATAATAAAAAATACAGAAACAGTCCATATGCAGGTTTATAGATCTTGTGGCATATTACTCAAGAAAACTGGAGCTTGTAAGTGCTGCTTCAACTAAGTCGCAAGAAAAGGGTGTGAATACTTATCTCAATGCAATATTTTAGGTAGGCTTTTCATTAATTATATAAAAGATATCTAACATTTGTTTTTGTCTGTATTAGACAAGCAGCAATGTAGAAAAAAAATTGAATTTCTTTTTCAAATATGAAAAAATGCATGTAGAAGAGAGTATGAGATGTTAACAAGTACCACTTCCCACAGTACTAAACTATGGAAAGGGCTTTGCACAGTGCCCGCCCACACCCTGGATTATACACTGACCATCACTGAGTGATAAAACTAAGTAAACATTGTAAAGTAAGGGGTTTAAAATGATCTTTTTGTAAACATCACGATGAGATTGATATTGGAGAATTTTCTTCATGGGAAATCTCCTTTAAGACCTTGGAATTAAGACCTTGATGAAGATACTTACCGTGGAGTCCTCAGCCACATCTATTGTACGATCCACAGGCTGGTATCCCGATATTAGCCCCACCCACTCTCTCTCCGGTGATTGGTCGCCCTGCCCGAACCTAAGGGCCAATCGGGCGGCCTCTTGGAGGTATGTGAGAAGGGCTGGGACCTGCCTCTTTTTAAATATTGGCGTCTTTGTGCCGCAACTCGCGGCTGACTATCTGACCGCCGGCACCCACCATCAGGACGCCTGCGTTTTGTTTATTATTTTGTTAGCTATCCACTGATTCTACAGTATATGTCCATATATCTCCGCTGCTGACGTCATGCTAGGCGCCGCCCAGGAGAAAAACAATGGCGGTGCCCTGCAGAAGACAGAAGACGGGCGCGGAAGCCTGAAGACGAGCTGTGCGGACATCGGGGGAGCAGCGCTACGCATCGGGGCCACCGGAGGGTGAGTATATAAGTTTATTTTTTTTAAAGTAATTTTTACTTTCGTATTGACTCATGTAGAAGCCGAGGGGACGTTTTTCAGCACATTTTTTGTGCTGAAAAACTCGGCTTATACAAGAGGATATACGGTAATTTCACATTGGTGCCTATTATATTTATATAATTTAACTTTGTGTATTAATGTTTATCCCTTAAGTATGCATTTGATCTGCAATTGGAATAAAAAATATGTACAACTTCTTTTGCACAGGCCACTTCAGTTGGGAAAAATATTTGAAGGAGACGGGATCTCAACCAGCCCCTCCTCACTGCTTCAGACAGGTGAGACGCCTCAAATAAACATGCAATATCACACAAGGGCAATTGTATTTTGAAGCCTTTGTGTGATGTATTTGAATTGCACTTCCGCATAATCATTTACATTATGAATTCATTGTTAACACCCTCAGGACACAGGCCTATTTTTTATCTAACATGGGCATAAGAGGGCTTGTTTTTTGCAGATTTGTATTTTCCAATGGGTTAATTTTTATGTTAAAAATAGCAGAATGATAACTATATATTTTCTCTTTCCTGTAACGGAACAGAAAACAAAACAGCTGTTTTGCCACTTGTTGTTTAGTTAAACCTTTTACGCAGTTCACTGTACAGTATAATAACCATGATAAAATGATTCTGTAGCTTAGTACCATTAAGGAGATACCAAACAGGTTTTCTTTTGTTTTACACTTAAAACCATATTTGGCCATATAAGGAAGGCTAAAACTCTTTTTTTTATTCCTCAATCAAAAGAGGATAATTTGTGCTTGTTTATTGGTTTAAAGATGATACTTTCACAGCATTAAAGGTATAACGCCCTATGCAAGGTAGAGAGTTCCACTAATCCTGCTCACTCTACTCCCCAGCTTAGCACTGCCTTTATTACCTTAAATTATTTTTGAAGGTAAGTAAAATATAAAATCACACAAATTAACCTCAAACACTGCTTCAGTACTGCTTCAAACACAGTGCACTACTTTATGTCACCAGTAACACTGAAGACACAATGAGGTAGATTTATCAAGCGAGCAAACTTAGTCACTGTGTTGCTGCTCCAGATTTAACAAGGATACAGGATGATAAATATGGAGTAGTTTAAGACTGTCTAGACTAACTTTGCACTAGTTGGTGCACAACCCACAAGTGGCTGAGAGCCTCCAGTTGCTGCCCGCACCCTGCTGCTGGCAGATCCCAGATCTCTGTGCAGCAGATAGTAAGTATGAATAACACACTGGCTGACAGCAGTTTGTCGATTAAAAGGTCCATGGCCAACTCGGCTGCATCACAACTGAGCTGTTATAACAGATGTCATGTCCGGACCTTGAGCAAGAATCTTAACTATACCAATAATTAATTTGGATGTCTTGCAGATCACCTTAAAGGGAAGCAGTTTCCCATGTCAGTATATCCAACAATGGATTCCATTTTTTATAAAGTGTTAATATTTACTCACCTTTATATTCATTTTTACTTTTATTCTCAGTCCTGCTCTCCTCCATCCAATGATTACAAGATTGGAATGAAGTTGGAAGCCCAAGACCCAAGGAACACAACCTCCACTTGCATTGCCTCTGTGGTAGGCCTCACAGGAGCAAGACTTAGATTGCGTCTTGATGGAAGTGACAACAAAAATGATTTCTGGAGATTGGTAGACTCATCAGAGATCCAACCCATTGGCACGTGTGAAAAGAATGGAGGCATGCTGCAGCCTCCACTAGGTAAGTTATTGCATTTCCTTTCTATACAGCTACATTTTCTCTATAAAGGGATGAGGCACTGGCTAACCAGTAATGGATTGTACAAACAGGGTCATTTTCCAGTGCTGTATTTAATATTACAGATAGATTGGTACTGCCTAGGCTCTGTTTACACCATGTCTGTGCATAGTGTAAAAAGGCACAGCTAATTCCCTATATTCATGCTGGGCTCTGTCCTTCTCGCTTATCCGAAAACTTAAACATTAAGCATGTTAAAATTTATCGTACCCAATCCTTCTTTCCTCTAGTAGGCCGCACACATGAAATGATTAACCATTCAGCTACAGGCAGTTCCCAGGTCACGTACAAGTTCTATAGATTTGTTCTAAAGTTCAATTTGTATGTAAATTGGAACAGGTATATTTTGTAAGTGTAACTCCAGACAAAGTATTTTTTGTTCCCTGGGACAATTGGATGTAAAATAAATTTGGGTTGACAATGGAACATTCAATAATGATAAAGGTAGTTCATTGCAGACACTTTACAGCTGATAATTGCAGCCTGGAACTAAAGTACAGTAAATTACCTGAATCCAGAAAGATCTTTTTGTAACTATGGGTAACTCCAAGTCAGGTGTTCTTAAAGCCTCACGCACATGACCGTATGGTCTTTTCTGTTCTGCATAACTATGGGACGTATTGCAAAAGTATGGCAACATATTGCACTATATCTGTATAAAATACAGAATGCACCTCCCACTGGTTCTGGATACTGCACATACGGTATATACGGCAGCATACGGTGCACAGCCGTATGCAGCACGTATTTAGCCCATATTTTATATGTTCCCATTGACTTCTATAGGCAGTACAGAACAGAAATACAGTAGAAAATAGGACATGCTTTATATTTTTATGCGGCTCACTTACGGTGCGGTACGGTACGGTGAACAATACGGCCATGTACATGGATGGTCGTATTGCCCATTGGAATGCATGGGGCCATGTTTCGCCGTATATACGGCCGTTTTTGTATGGTCGTTTCCATGCGGCCTATGTTGGGAACTGCCTGTACATCCTTGTGTGCAAGGCCAGTTTTATTAAAAAGGGGAAACAAAGCTCAAAGCTGTTATAGTTACAGTAGGCAACATTTTATTAGCTGTTTAGGCCATGACAGCATCCATTTATAGCATTATACCTGACCCTTGCCTTAACTTATTTTGTGTGTGAAAATACACATTTGGATGCTTGTACATGTTCTTATTTACATGGATTTCATGACTGTGATCAAAACTGTATTTAGGTTTTAGACTTAATGCCTCTTCTTGGCCCATGTTCCTTCTGAAGACACTAAATGGAGCTGAGATGGCACCAGCAAAAGTTTTCCACAAGGTATGCTTGTATTCTGTTCTTTTAAATTGTTTACTATTGTTAAAGTTATCTGTAGATAAAGATGAATATAATTTAAAAATTCATATATTTATGTAGTAAAATGTATTCTCCAAGTAATGTATACATTCCTAGGCTGCTATTCTTTCTTCGTGTCCTTAGAGATCATTCTATGTTCTTTTGAAGGGTTCCTCACTGATGTCTTTATTCAGAAGCATGGTAATGTGCTTTCCCTTTCAGTAGTAACCTTGGTTTAGATACACAAGAGCATGGAACATGTTGTGATGTTGTGAGGAACCTATACAGTGGTGGTGAGATATTGCATAGGCCAATAACAGCGACTAGGTGCAGATGGTGCCATTAGACCCAGGATCTTTAGGGGGCCATAAGGTATCTTTCCCATGTATGTAGACCAGTACCATAAACAATACATTATAGTTGACGCTCTACAACACATTTTGCTTTGGGACCCAGTAACTGTAAAGCAAACCTGTCACCAGGTATACCATGTGCCACTGATGCCTCTATCCATAGGATTTGATCAAGCATTCTTCTAAAAAATACTTTTGTTGATGTTCTCTGTTCCACTCATGGAAGCAGGGAGCTGCAGTATACAGTCTACATATCCCACCTCCTCGCTGACGCACCTAACCCAGCCTCCTCATGAATGTGAGAGACGTGTGACATTTCATTTAGCCAGGTCTCCATCAGTCTGCACCTTTCTGAGGGAGTGGTTAATGATGTAGCACTGCTGAGTCACAGACATCCCCTGTCTGTCTTTCTCTCAATGTTCCAGCAAGAGATTGTGTAGAATTTCCTATCTTTCCTACATCCCATTCAGGGGAAATCTAAGGGAGTTGCCATATATACTCGAGTATAAGCCTAGTTTTTCAGCACAAAAAATGTGCTGAAAACCCAAACTCGGCTTGTACTCAAGTAGAAATGTCGGATGTCGGCACACACATTAGAATGTCAGCGTGTGGCTGATGTCAGGATGCATGCGACGGACCAGGACACGTAGCCGATGCCGGGCCGCAATGGATAGAAGAGGACCTGCTTGGTGCGGGGGGTACACTTTTTTTTTTTAACTTGAGTGTAACCCGAGTTAGGGTTTTTCAGCACATTTTTCGTGCTGAAAATCTCGGCTAATACTCGAGTATATATACGGTACTTAATGTCGGCACACACATTAGAATGTCAGCGTGCGGCTGATGTCAGGATGCATGCGACGGACCAGGACAGGTAGCCGATGCCGGGCCGCAATGGATAGAAGAGGACCTGCTTGGTGGGGGGTACACTTTTTTTTTTTTTTTTTTAACTTGAGTGTAACCATACTCGAGTATATATACGGTACTTATTTTGGGTGGGTTTATTTGAATGGCTCCCTTTAAATTGTTGGGGTTTTTATTTTTGCCTTTTTAGACAAGAAATTTGTTTTCATTTTTGTTTTTAGTTTGAACCATCTGTGGTATAAAAAAAAAGTTCTGTGAAGCCTTTGTGTGAAGAACATAAGTGTGGTTTAGTCCCCAATTAGTTACTTATCTTTTCAAAGGAACCTCCTTCTCCAGCTCAGAATAACTTTGAGATCGGCATGAAGCTGGAGGCAGTAGACAGAAAAAATCCCCATTTCATCTGCCCAGCAACCATTGGAGAAGTGAGGGGCAGCGAGATCCTTGTGACTTTTGATGGATGGAGAGGAGCTTTTGATTATTGGTGCAGATATGACTCCAGGGATATATTTCCTGTTGGGTGGTGCTCTCTGACAGGTGACAACCTTCAGCCTCCTGGCACTAAAGGTATGTAGATGTTTACATCCCAAAAGGGGACAATGTTTTGGTTTTGTCATTAATCCTCCTGTTTATTCAGAAATATTCACTATAAACATATTTAAGTAACATGGTTGTAGGAGATCAGACATTTAGAATAATTATAGTGAAAACACTATGTTGCACACATTGCTGCTTAAAGGAAACCTACCACTTGAAGTGGCAGTTATAAGGGGGAACTACCGAGCACCAGCTCAGGGTGAGAATGGGACGTGAGGATAGCCCTTTTAAGGGCTAATCCTCACGTCCCCGCACTGTTTTATAAACTTTTATTACATCAATATGTTAATTTACTTATGCGGCTACCGGGGCGTGGAGTAGCCGCATATGAGATTACACGAGGCGGCTACTCCACGCCCCGGTAGCCACATTACCCCTCCTACTCACCATGTTCGGCGCGCAGCTGCTCGTAGCTGCGCGCCCTCGTCCGCCGATCCTGCCGTCTGCGCATGCGCAGAACAGCAGGCCCGCGCCTGCGCAGCCCCGGCTTCAGAGCACCAGCTCACCCTGAGCTGGTGCTCGGTAGTTCCCCCTTATACCTGCCACTTCAAGTGGTAGGTTTCCTTTAAGGTCATAATGGACCATGAGAAGGCTTTTACTGAGATCTCTTTTTATTGACTTTACAGCTCTAAAGTATGACAATAAAAATATTAGCACAAACTGGAGTGGATAAAAATTAGATCTACAGTTCTTTCCTATACAAACGGTGTCTTTCTGCTCAAAAATCTGTCAAACCAAGAACATCTTTTCCTGAACAAATATGTAATTGTTACTACAGTATACAGTGGGATATCTTTTTATCATTAGAAGTGTCAGATTTCAAATTATATATTGTGTCAACATAGCACCGCACAAATATGACAGTTACATTGGGAGTTACCTTGGTGATAAAAACAATGCAAACCAAGATTTCATTATTGCTTAACTATACACCAAAATGACTCACTAGATAAGTACCAGCTACAAGGTCATGTCAGATGTGTACTACAATGTCAGTATTGCTAGAATGCCCCTGCTGAATACAATCATTAAAGTCACTGCTTTATGTTGATTCATAAAGAGTTTGTCCTCACAGTTTTCATTAATAAGTTTTGCATTCTCTTCATATTATAACTCAGGAAATCTATTTTTGTCCCTCCACAACCACCATTTAAACAGCGATCCCATCCCCATATCCATAAAAATGGTGTCATTGAATATGTTTTGATTCTAAAATATTTAAAACCTAAACATAGATTCTAGCTTCTATGTGCTGAACGTTAATATGAGGAAACGAGAGGATGAAATTGGAAAGAAGGTCCCAACCTTTTCTGTGTGATTTTAATTTCCTGCCACAACCCAAAATTAAAAGCTCATCTGATAAAGAATTAGTGTTATAAAGATGCAAACCAAAGACCATACATTCTTCCCAATCCTGACTAATATAAAGGTGAAATCTTGCTGCAACAACTAGTGCTTTGCTGCCGATAGCATGGTCACAGCTCCTTTACCTGCACCATACATGGGAGCAAGTCATAGATCCTGTATGGTACAATGCAATTAGGTCTATTATCAGAAAGATTTATCTTTGCAAAAATCCAGATCTGGAAAATTACATAAAGGCTGCATTTACATGAACGTGTGCCCACATGGCCATGGCCGGACGGGCCCACGTCAGGCGCACTGGAGAGGAGGGATGAGCACTGCTCACCCTTCCCCTCTGCATAGAAAATAGAGCCGCACGGCCGTTCTTACGGCCAAAGATAGAGCATGTTCTATATTTTTTGCGGCCACGGCACAGTACAGTGAGCACAAGTTGTGGAGGACGTATATGGGGGGGGGAATTTGCAGACATATATATTCCCCCCCTCCAAACGTTTGTGTGAATGCTGCCAAAGAGTATTTCAGAATAGGTTTTATTTTACTCTCCAATAGAGAGATCCACTCGTGGTCCAGCCACTATCCAGTGCACACTTCTTTATTTGAAAAATCACCGTATAAGAGAGATAACAAGGTCTACGCATTTCTAGTGGGTCAACCGCTCTTAATCATGACTGATACATGTGCATTGGATATTGGCTGGACCACGAGTGGATCTCTCTATTGGAGCTTTTGATACCTCAGCAGCGAGGTGGCCTGTGCCTACTCCTCCACACCAGGCATTGTGTTTAGAAGGTGAGCTCACTCCTTTTTTTCTATGGCTTTATTTTACTCTGGATGATAGGCGTTATATCAGATTTTATAGATTTTTAAATACTAATAGGCTATTTCGGCATGTCAGTACTGTGCATAAATCATTGATGATACCCGATTAGTAGATACATCCTCTTACCACTTGTCTCTTACCCTTCCATTTTCCTTTCACGTTATTGTTGTTACAAAAGTATCTATTTTTTATACAGTGGCCATTCCTAAAAGTCCAGCTCCTGCTGCAGGTATTGCTTCTGGGATCTTGCGAGGCCCTAAAACATTGCTACCTGGTGTACCAGGACGTAGACGTCGAAAGCCAGGAAGAAAGAAGGGACAGTTGCCTAAAGCTCTTGCACATCAGTTGACAAGCCAACCGGCGAAACTTTGTGAACCTTTCCGGTTTCCCAAAAAGAGAGGTCCCAAACCAGGAAGCAAGGTACACAGCTTTAACAAATGCCAACCCAGTGAAGAAGCATTAAAGAACTCTAATACAGATAATAATTGAAATTCTTTTTTTTTTTTTATATATATATATCATGCTACTTAAATATTGATATAACTATGTTCAACTATGTCCATAATGCTGTATGTATATCATTATTACAATTAATACAGTTCAGCTTATATAACTGCTTATATAACAGGGGTGTTTGCCATGTCCCCATTATGAATCGTATCACCTGTAATCATCTATCACTTTTGCAATAAAAATTGTGCTTGGTTTCTCCTATATTAGTACTTCACTCTCTAGAGGATTTTTTTCCTCTTGCAAAGAAAAAAATCCATCAGAGAAGTATCTTGATGACATGTTAAGAAACACTTACTGAAGCAGAATTCTAACTATGAATCAGCTTCATTATGTATTTTTATCCACTAAGGAGAAGACAGATAAGCGGGAAGTCAGACTGCTCTTTGACTGATTTGAAGTGTGGGAAGCAGCAGCTACTGAGAATTTTTTTTAATATAAACATGTTGGGGAAATAATTTTTATGCATTGTAGATGCTATGCAAAAAAAGATTGCCCTAAAGGTGTACATAGCCCTTATATGTGTAACATTACATTTACCCTTATTATCATTTTTTTATAAACAGTACTGTATATTTACATATATGATAACGTTTAATGTTCATCCTTTCATGTTATAATAGGCTTATCAAATATTTTCACATAATCCATTTTTTTTTAACAGAGAAAGCCACGACTTTTGCTAAACCAAGTCCCAACTTCCCCAACAAACAGCACCCCAGAGCCAGATACGAGCACTGTACCACAAGATGCTGCCACGATTCCATGTGCTGCCATGCAGGCACCCACAGGTATAACCTTTGCACCCAACAGTTGAAGCCTTTATATATTTATGCTAAACTAATATTATTAAATTACCTCTTCTTGTTTTGTACAGTAAGACCACATGAAACTGTGTAATTTGATTCTACCCAGCAAGTGCATGTTCCTTACCAACTGTAAATAGCATTATACCCTAGAAACATCAGGGAAGTCATGATATAAGCTCTGCAAAATCATATCAATGGCAGGTAATAGTAGGATAAATGACCATATGTCATATATTTGATACTTTCAGAACCTAGAATAGCTCAGGACCCTGCAAACTAGAAAAGGTTGTGGGCTGTAAATAACTGGGTTAAGCAAGGTAATACATATGCAACTTTCATCTTAAACTATGTTCACTGCTTCCCACTCCGCGGGCGAGGGGGAAATAATGTGTGAACTGTAAGGACAGTAGCTAAAATGAATGTCGTAAAGAATGGGATGTCCACTCGGGAGAATTGGCAACTGTCATGAATTTTTCTCATTGTAGTATACTAAACTTAGAAATGGCCTTAGAACTCTTCCCAGATTAATGTGATCTCTAACAGCATTACATTTTCCTGTTGTGTTAACGGACAACTTATTGTTGCAGACCGGCACACTGACAAACGTTTTCACATGTTGCTTCTGAATGTTGCCTACACCTTGTGTCCTAATAAGATGTGTCCCAATAAGAAGTTCTGGAGGAACAATGTTCCTCAGAACTTCTTTTATTACAACTCCATACGCTGCGATTGCGGCAATATATAGTTATAAAACTTATGCTACTTACATTTACATCTCACTTCAAAGTTGATTTTCTGGCTAAAGCCACTACACTGGACCATAAAAGAAACAAAAACTGGAAGGTGGTTTATTAGATCTATTGCTGATGACCGGTTCCCTTTAAGACTTTCTAAGGAGCAGGTGTTTTGTTTATTATGTCTTGTTACACAAAATGAAATCAAATAGGTTGCAATTTCTTTTGCTTAAGACTTTATGTAAACATGTTCTTACCTGCTCTGTACTATTTTTTTTTCTAGTTTGCATTTACCTAAACAGGAATGGAGATGCTGGCCCTCACCTTGACAGAAAGAAAGTTCAGCACCTTCCAGATCATTTTGGACCAGCACGAGCATCTGTTGTCCTGCAGCAAGCAGTACAAGCCTGCATAGACTGTGCTTACCATCAGAAAACGGTGTTTGCTTTCCTAAAACAGGGTCATGGTGGGGAAATTATATCTGGTGAGTGCCAAATGTTTTTTTTTTCTGCTACAGTGTGTTGGCTTAGTAGATACTAAAACAAAAAAAGTCAGTTTCCAACTCTAAAGCCTGTGTTTATGCCGTACCAATAATCAGACTTTGATGGCCTCTTCTGCGTATTGCCCATGAATGAGAATTCCCTGTCTGGGTGAAAATTGTTTAAAGGTATTTTAGTGCAGAATACACACTAAAATCTATTCCAAAGAAGTGCGTGTGAACATACTTACTTTTCACTGGACTCTGCATCATCTTTTTTTTGCTGTACCTACAATATTCTAAGTGTTTGCAAAATCAATATACAGCAAACATCCAAGAGGAATCACAGTATGGGGAAGAAGTATCCACCGATCTTTCATGTTTCAGGCCTCTCCGGGCCCATAGTCCTAGAATCATGATAAACATAAGATTGGAGAATAATTTTTCCTCTTTCTGTGTTTCTTCTTGGATAATGTTCAAATAGACATCCAACACCCAGGTAAATTATGCAAAAATAAAGCTGAAAACTGTACACTTTGAGGCAGATGTATCACATTTTAGGTGCTGTTAAATTTTTAGTGCGCCTGGTTTTAGTCTCTCTTTTGCACCTGTATTATCGCTTTTTGGCAACTGTGATGAATTCATTAATTTGCTCAGCATGATTTTCTGCTTAGGGGTCGTCTGCAAGTCAAGTTTTCTTACCTTCATATTGACGCAGCCTGAAAAGGCTCTAGTGACCTGGCATTTTTAGCGAATTTTCGTTAGCGCCGGTTTAGGGTCCATAAGTTTTTTTTTGTTTTTTTTTTCCATGCTACCTTAAATCTTTTTGTGGTGTTTTTTTTTGGGACACCTAGAGCTAGTTAAAAAGGTAATAAAAGTTTAAACTTTTTTTTTTTTTTCATTTTTATTTTTTTTAAATTGGAAAAAAGCCTTTTTTTGTAATTTATAGTATGAATTCCTTATTTTGTTTCGGTCGTTTTCATGTATAATATGTATAGTCTCTATCGCGATGCTTTTTGTAGTGTAGTGGGGGATTTTTTTTATTATATGGGGAAATGTCATTATATTTTTATGAATATTCATTAATATATATTTTTTTTTTACTTGGGCATATGTATAAGTGAGCAGTCTGGAAGGGTTTGGTTGCCATCTATTCAAAGTATATGATACAGCCATACCGTACCTATGATTTAGTTTTTGCTCATTCTTTTGCAGCGGTGTTTGAGAGGGAGCAGCACACACTGAACCTTCCAGCAGTAAACAGTATTGTGCATGTTCTGCGCTTTTTGGAGAAGCTTTGCCGGAATCTACGTAGTGACAACTTATTTGGGAATCAACCGTTTACTCATAATCCTGCACCACAGGCTGGATCATATGAAAATGACCGATATTTAACAGGTACTATATGAAACAGCAGTATTCAAAAAAGATTGCAGTATTTGGAAAAAAGCTTAGTTACTGTCATAAACATACGAATGTTGCAAGTCAGAAAGCCAGACGGTGAACATATGCGTACGGTATGATTTGGGTCATTGTAATGTTGAAATACTAATTGAAAGGACATTCCAATAGAGTAACGTGATTATAAAAGTATTCAAACTCCATGTTTATGCCAGTAGTAACCTATAACCAACATTTGCCAAAATTGACACGTTATATCACAGAATTAATGATTTCACCTAAACTCCTTAAATTTAGAACAATCCTCTTTCAATTAATGATTCATTTCTCAGAATATTACTCTACTACACTTGCAAGTAGTTTATATGTTATGTATTAGTAGCCCTTTTACCAAAAATATTTATAAATGTTTATTTGGTTAATCCTTTGGACTGCTTTTTTATTTGTAGTGAACCCCTGGTTGTCCAGTGCTCATAACAATTTTTTTTATATTTCTCAGAAAGGTGTAATTTTGAGGGCAGCCTCCATGGTCCTGGCAGAGGATCCAAGAGATTCTCTCAAGAAATACCCCCATACAATGCTCCCCTGTGTCCCAAAGTACCAAAGAATGATTGCCACGCATCAGAAGGTAAGCTTGGTAACTATCCTTTTGCAACTCACACACACTATACATTAACAAAAAAATAGCAAGATGTAGTTCTCACTCAGTGCTCTAAACATGTGGCACTTAGATGCTAAAGGCTTACAGGTAGTGTCATGCTATTTATAGCCCCTTAGATGCCACAGTCAATAATGAATACCAACCCTATATTTTTATCATGTTATTTAAGTCAAACTGAATATGTTGTAGAAAAATAAATGAATGAGGAATTCGGGTAATCTTTACCCAAAGCGATAAATAGAAGGTTTGAGAAGTATAACCCTTCACTATATAAATTATATATTGCAAAATCATACAGGCCTGCAGAATAGCTACTCTTTACATTTATACTGCCTTTAAAATAATTTTTTCTCTCCCCACCCTATAATGACTAATAATAATTTATTACGATGTCATATGACTCTAAAACGGTACCAAGGGAAACTACTATAGGTTTCTCAATAAACAAGTTATTGTGACTGAAACACACACCAAAAAATACACATGTGTTTTTGCTGTAAAAACCTATAGATTTATACCTCACAAGTTATAAAAAAAACTATGACAATTGCTGTTGTTACTTTTTGGAGAAAAAAATGAAAAATTTTGTCATAATGAGGTAAAGCTGTTGCCATTAGAAGACCCCATCTTCCATGCTATATCTCTCCTGTAGACAGTGAGCTAATAAGTTTTAGCTCCGTGTCCGTAGAAGGAAGACCTCCTTCCTCTGTATGATTCTCTACTTTTTTATTTGTTTTTTTTTCTTTTGTTAGGAAACACAGATCTTAAATGTACTGTTATCCCCAGTGGGAAGGACAAGTACAGGCTAACCTTTGCACTGCCCTCATTCTCCTCCAAGAAGGCAGCAGAAACAAGGAGCCCAGTTCCCAGGTGGGGTAAATATAGACTGAAGGAAATATTTTACAATTTCTCAACCACTCTTATCACCAGTGCAAAGCCCCCTAACCTCAAATGGACAGCTGCAGCAGCTTCTATTTTTCTATGTCCTATGTTTTATTCTTGGACGCTTGACTCTTCTCCTTGGGACGGGTGAAATGAGGGGACAGGAGACTTCATTTTCAATGTACTAGAGGAGGAGAATATTGCCTACACGATTCTAGATTTGAAAACCATGAATTGGATCATTTAAAGAGTAACGGTATAGCCCTTGGGATTCAAAACAACTTTGCCTATTATATTTATTACCTATATACAGTAGTTTCCTTGCTATAGCCCTCAGATTACCTCATTGCTGTAATGGCTGCCTCCTCTCCATGTGCTGATAAGCCTTATGAATCAGTACTGTGTTTAAACTTTGTTTCTGTCGGTTTCCTGAGAGAAGAGAAGAAGCTGCTGCCTCCTGTTCACAGGGGAAGAGGTCATGTTTCAGTGAACTTAGCACAGTTGGATGTGTATGCAGATGTCTCCTGCACAGAATAGTGAGGTACAAGTCTCCCTGTTCCCTATCAGTCCCTCCATCCTAGTCTGTGATTCTACAGAACTTTCTGTCTGCTACTTTATGCTGCTCACTTCCCCCACCTCAGCAGTATCAGCTCTGTCCAGATAAGCTATTAACCCTTAGTGCCCACACAGCACAGGCATACACTTCATGTACTTTCACTTATAACATGTTCCCTGCTCCTCAGCGTGATGGAAGCTGTCAGTCTGTCACCATATACATCTTATATGTGCACTGTGCAGTGTTCAGTGGATTTACTTGGGAAACTATATGGATTTAATGCTAAATTACTTTGAGAGAGAACACAAGGCATCATGGGATCTGTGGGCAAGCTAACTGGCTTCAGCCTGAGGGTAGAGATTGACACATATTAGGCTCTGCATACTTTAGCTCTAGTGAGAAAGATTTTTGTCAAACACTTTCAGAACAGAAAATGCCATAACTTTGGAAAGAAATGGGTGAGCAGCACAAAGTAGGCATCGTTCTGTTTGTTTTCAAAGGGGGAATCACATATTATAATTTGGTAAAATCACTATAGCTTTACAGTTACGCTTTAAGTACAAAGATTCTGCATGAAATCTCTTGTTATATTTCCAGAAAAAGGACACCCTAGATCCGTTGACTCTGTTTTGTTGGGTATTCGACCACACCAACTCCTGTTTTTTACCTGCAAAATGAATAACCTTGGTGGGGATAGATTTCAGCATGGCTTCTTCAAGAGAATATTGTATAGCTTTTGAACAACCTCCAACCTGTACTTCGGATTTTTTTCTTCCACTTCACATGCAATTGTTGGGCATCATGATATATTGTATAGAGGGAGTTCTGTTTGGTCAATTTCACATTTTGTCCTCCTTAACTTTTTATTTCTGTCTGTAAGACTGTAACCTTGTAGGTTTAAACATAATCGCAATTTTCTGGCATAGAAAATGTGATGGTGGATTTGAGAGCGTGGTACCTTCATCTTAATTTTGAAAGAATTATGCATCAAATTAGGCACCCTGGCAATTTTCTGGCAACATGAACAGCACCATGGTGATGGCAAGAAATCTTCCTTCCAGAATCTACCACAGAATCTGACTGTCATTGTTTAGTTGGTGTGAGGAACATCAGATTTCTCTAATACATTTTTAAATGTTTTCATTCATTCGGGAACTCCATTTTAGCCCTATCAAATGATAAAAAGTTTGTCTTAATTTTTAACACCAGTTTGCCTCTGAACCTGATGTGCACACTTTTTCAGGGTGTTTATGCAGCCCCTTTGTATTGTTGTGCCAGATTTCCTTTGGTTATTCTAGAATGGGAACTCGTAAAAGATGGACTTTCCCACCACAGCAATGGAGACCTATTGTATCCTATGAAACCTGTGTTGTTCTAGTATGCAAACTGTCTATGTGATTAACATTTCGACTTTTTTTCAAATTTCACATTTTTTATGGTGTGATTATATCATCAGACACATCTCTAAATAGGAAGGTACTGCAGGCTTTAGTATGTAATGACTTTCTGTTTCCCACCCCTAGGGTATGCTTTAGGAACTCCCATGATCTTTGTCCCCCCACAATGGAGAAAATAACATTTTTTGTTTGTACATTCACCTTTATAATCCTAATATTAGTTTTTAGGTGGTATTGTAGGTCTGTCAGTGTTTCTTTTAAGGTTCCAATTATTGCGCTGTTTAAGTATTGTGCTATTTGGGATTTTGTAAAAACTGAAAAAATCACTGCCTGCAGGAGGGGTATAGCAGAAGGGGAGCGGCTAACACTCTTGGCTTTGTGTCTGGCCCCCTAATGACAGCAGCTATTCCCCTGGGTATCTCTATATCCTCTGATAAACTCACAAAAATTGTGTTATTTAAAAGAAATTATTCAACCTAAAAAAATAGAATGGCAATATACAAGTACTGACCATGTGAACTGAAAAATCATAATGACTAAAATAAGGCAAAGTGAAGAAAAAAACAAAACAAAGAAAAATACAGCTCATAGCGGTGTATATATTAAATTGGATATGGTTCAGTAAGTACATAGGTCTAACCTATAATCCTACAGTATTGATCCCAAGGAGGGCAAAATAACAACATACGGTAGTTGCTAGTGGACACATAGTAATGAAATAATATGGCATTCACCATCAATAAAAAGTGAAGAGTAGATACAAAAGGTGTATTCCAAATCTAGCTCTTGTGCTAAGGGGCTTAGGAATAAAGCATCATAGAAGGGCTCTCTTTGCATAACTCATGCTACATATTATAGTAATGTTCCAACCTGTGTATGACTACAGGGGAAACATTCCTGAATGATGCTGGACTTCCAGGGTCAATGGAGCAGCGTCTGGGACCTGCAGAATCTCCTAGTAGCCCAAACACTTGTAGAGTCTCTAAGGAATATCGGTCTCCTGCCTTTCGGAATCACCACCAGCCTGGCAGTCTGTCCCAAGGAACTGTACGCCGGCTAAGCTCAGGTGGTGAGTAGCACAGTCATGGTATAAAACTATTTTAGTAATATTTCATTGTAGGGGTTTTGTTTCAGCAAGCCAATACCTACATTTTAGAGAGATATGGAAATATGATATACTGATGAAGGTAATCTGTCCCTGTGTAAATCCTCATCCTCTCCATTACAACTGTTGTGTCTGGTTGACTGAGCGGGACATGCATGTTTATAGCGGATTTCAAAGTTGCTGTTTGTTGCAAAAGTGGTAAATATGCAAATATGTTTTTCAGGATGGTATAAGGAAATCCCTTCCTTTTGGCAGCCCCCTTATCATTAAGCATGACTTTCAGGAATGACATGATGCTGGATTAAAGTCAAACCAGTACATCTATTAATAAGGACAGATTCCCAACTGTAGACAGGTCTGTTTCAATGTGGTTGCATCTCTTCAGTACAGTCTAGGGAACTGGTTTAGCTGAGTGAAAAGCTTTTGACTAGTGTTGGGAAGTAAGCGCTCTCCTTACAGAGATTTTGCCAATTAAGGCTGCCGTGTAGGTGTGTGGAGACACATAGCCGTTTCTCAGCTGGCAGTTGCATGTGTGTAACTGTCTTTTATGGCGTGGCTTTTCTAATGAAGGCATTTTGGTCTGCAAAATTACATTGTAGTGCTCAGCAGTTTTATAAAGACTAGAATAAAGTCTGTTTATGAATTAAGTATATGTTGGTTAACAGAGTGGGAAAACCTGTCCTGATGTCAGACTATAACAATGCAAACCACAAAATGCTAATGAAGATATTACAGAGATACATTTATGTTAATACATGATCGTTTACTCTTTTGTTTTTTGATATAGGTCTTTATCTTTTTTTTTATACTTTAGAATCTGAGAGGTGTGTAAATGGTCGGCAGGGATCTCGCGACCCATCTTTATGGAACATGGAAGATGTTATGCAGTTTGTCAAAGAAGCAGATCCACAGCTAGGATCCCATGCTGATCTCTTCCGTAAACATGTAAGTATAGGAAGAAAATAAGTACCGTATATTCCGGCGTATAAGACGACCTGCACCCCGATGTCTTTTTGAGGCTGCCGGCAGCCATCGCTGTGCAAACACCGCGCGGTGCTAGCACCGATCGCGGGTGTTACCGGTAAGCCTTTGCTGCAATATGCAGCAAAGACTTACCGGCTATGGAGAGGGCTCAGCCCGTGAGCCCTCTCCATGCACTGGGACCCGCCGTATAAGACAATTACCGGCGTATAAGACGACCCCAGAGAAGACAGAAGATTTTTCTGTCTTCAAAAGTCATCTTATACGCCGGTATATACGGTAATAGTATATTGTTTAGTATACAGAAAGTGTATGAAGTATACCATATGTAGTTTTACCATGTTCTTCCTCCTCATTGATACAACAAAATGACTTTATTTTTGTAATCTACACAAAAGATATTAGGTTACATCTCTTAGACCAGTAATGGCGAACCTTTTAGAGCCTGAGTGCCCAAACCTCAACCAAAAGCCATTTTTCTGTCTTCAAAAGTCATCTTATACGCCGGTATATACGGTAATAGTATATTGTTTAGTATACAGAAAGTGTATGAAGTATACCATATGTAGTTTTACCATGTTCTTCCTCCTCATTGATACAACAAAATGACTTTATTTTTGTAATCTACACAAAAGATATTAGGTTACATCTCTTAGACCAGTGATGGCGAACCTTTTAGAGCCTGAGTGCCCAAACTTCAACCAAAAGCCACTTATTTATCGCAAAGTGCCAGCACAGCAATTTAAGCAGTAATTTATTTCTCCTTGTTCTTTGACAACTTTCCTCCTAAGGAAACGAACGCAGTTGAAAGGAGGAGGGCAAATTCGCTTATCATTGTAGGAAGATACTGCAGGAAGATTCTTTGAGTTCTGTCTGGTGAACTTCATGCTGGGGTGATGGCCTGGGTGCCCACAGAGAGGGCTCCGAGTGCCGCCTCTGGCACCCGTGCCATAGGTTCGCCACCACTGTCTTAGACCCATGTTGTGGGGATGTGAGGTCTTCTGTTGTCTCTGAAGGTGGCTGTAAACCTACCAGCAATATATATATAAATGAATCAAACGCAGAAACGGCTGTGGTGGTTAAGGGGCTAAGCACTACAATAAGAACAACCAAAGTGCAGCCACAACATTTACTTCCTACACTCCGGGGTGGAGATTTATCAGACGTGTTTGGTTGCCAAGAGCAATTAGAACAGTCTTGCTCCCAATCAGAGCCTAGCTTTCACTTTCCCATAGCAGTTTATGAATTGAAAGCTCAGCCTTGAGCAACTAGACAGTTTTGTTTTCCCATTAAAAGTTACCCATTTTCTGTGGAATATGAAGCATTTGGGTGGAACACCATCATGCTGGGGTGATGGCCTGGGTGCCCACAGAGAGGGCTCAGAGCCATAGGTTCGCCACCACTGTCTTAGAACACCTCACATCCCCACATCATGGGTCTGTTGTCTCTGAAGGTGGCTGTAAACCTACCAACAATATATATATATATATATATATATATATATATATATATTAATCAAACGCAGAAACGGCTCAGCATCAATGGTGAAATTCCACTTTTCATTAGATTAAAAAGTCTATACCAAAAACCAACGTGTTTCAGGAGTTCAGTCTCCCTTGATGTCACACGAAGACCCAAGGCTGTCCCTTTTCACACTATGCACACTATGTATTACAATGTGCTATTTACAAGCCTCACACAGTTCTCTACATGGAAAAATAAAAAAACATTATGGATTTTTTAACCCCTTCCCGACATTTGACGTACTATTACTGCATGGCGGGAGGTGCGTTCCCGCAAAATGCAGAAATAGTACGTCATGCTTCTGGCGCCGGCTCCAGAACGGAGCCCGCGCCAGAAGCTGCGGGTGTCGGCTATATATTATAGCTGACACCCGCCTCTAACACCCACGATCGGAGATTTCTCCGATCGCGGGTGTTAAGCCCTAACACGCCGCGGTCGCGCTGACCGCAGCGTGTCAGGGGCAGTTGGCCGTAATCTGTCAAAATTGCAATTTCAAAATTGCATCCGATTTTGTTTTAACCCCTGTAAACCAATTAAAGGGTTAACAAACTTCATAAAAGTTGTTTTACGTACGTTGAGGGGTGTAGTTTCTATAATGGAGTAATTTATGGGGTTTTACTTTTATTTAGGCCTCTCAAAGTGACTTCAAACCTGAGCAGGTCCCTCAATAGCAGGATTTAGCTTTTTAAATGAAAATATGAAAAATTGCACCTAACGTTCAAAGCCCCATAACATCCTACAAAAATAAGAGTATGCATAAAAAACCACTGAGGCATAAAGTAGACATTCGGTGAATGTTAGTTATTATGTTTTTTGGGGTTATGACTTATGTGTGGAAAAAGTAGAACATTTTGAATTTCGAAAATTGCGAATTTTTCCAAATTTTCACCAAATATCTGATTTTGTCATAAATAAATGCACAACATACCACCAAAATTTTTTAACTAACATGAAGTACAATGTGTCACGAGAAAACAGGGCAGATTTGAAAAAATGGGCCGTGTCAGGAAGGTGAAAAGTGGCTTCAGCGTTAAGGGGTTAAAGGTGGGGAGTGAAAATTGAAAAGCAAAAACGAAAAAGTGCTGTGGTGGTTAAGGGGCTAAGCACTACAATAAGAACAACCAAAGTGCAGCCACAACATTTACTTCCTACACTCCAGGGTGGAGATTTATCAGACGTGTTTGGGAGCAAGACTGTTCTAATTGCTCTTGGCAACCAATCAGAGCCTAGCTTTCACTTTCCCATAGCAGTTTATGAATTGAAAGCTCAGCCTTGAGCAACTAGACAGTTTTGTTATCCCATTAAGTTACCCATTTTCTGTGGAATATGAAGCATTTGGGTGGAACACCAAGCCCCAGAGTTTGTAAATTAGAGATTAATTTAAAACAGTACAAATTGGTACAATGAAACATATTATAGACTAATATTTAAGCGACTCGATTTATCATCTGTTTTTGTTTCCTATAGGAAATTGATGGAAAAGCCCTACTATTGCTGAGAAGTGACGTCATGATGAAATATATGGGTCTAAAGCTGGGTCCTGCTCTGAAGCTGTCTCACCTTATAGATAAATTGAAGCAAGGGAAGTTCTGACCAAGGCATCTCATCAATCTGTCACAGAACTTATACATGTTTATGCATTGGACTCTTGCATTGGATTGCTTGTCTTAGCATCATTGCAAAAAAAAAAAAAAACGTCACCGCGAGAGGAATATGACTCCCTTGAGACCCCAATCTGGGGGTTATGTATGCTATTTGCATCTAAAATGTTTCTTATCCTTGAGCAATTCCTCCAGTATGTGAACTTGTCCTTGAGATTTCACAATAAGAGGAGAGGGAAAATGAAGGCATTACATTTTGATTAAGCTGTAGGCTTTCCTACTCCCTGATGTACTTTTAAATAACCCAAACAATACTTTTCTTATCTTATATAGCACTGGCAGTGCACAGAGCGCTGTACCTTGTAGAATAAAAGAGGCACAATGAATTATTGGCCATAAAAGCTTGCAGTCTGATGACTGGTTGGAGTTACTTGCAATTTGCTTTCAATAATCTGGTACATGGGAATATAGATAAATTATACTTTCTAATAGCAGTATGCTTTGCTTATAAATACACTTATATTTTACTTTGCCTCTTGAAGGCAAATAAACTACAAAATGGCTGTATTTATAGGAAATTAACTCTTTTTCATTGCCCTGAGGAGGTTTTTTTTAAGCCAAAAACCAGACGCAGAAGTTAACATAAGAAAGGACAGACAGTACAGCCTTTTTTCTATTCCTGATTTTGGCTACAAAAGCTGAATGAAAGGTGATCTTTTAAAGGGAACCTGTCACCAAATTTTTCACTATTCCAGCTGACAGGTTCCCATATCACTCTTTTAACCAATGTCCACCATTATATTTAGCTGCAAGGTAAGAGGAGGTTTTTTTAGTTAAAGGAAACCTGTCATCGGGTCTCTGTAACTAATTCTGTCACCACTACCTGTTGGAGCAGCTCACAAGGATTTCACCCCAGCCTTTATCTAGTCAAATGTATACATGAATCATTCTAAAATTTTAGAATGTCTTTATTATGTAAATGAGGCTGGGCACGTAGAGATAAAGTGATGTCACCCCTGTTATCCCTTCCCTCTCCTCCCCCTGCCCATGTCTGTGTTTAATGTATAGTAAAGCATCGCTAGTGTTTGTGATTTATCTGCTGCCTGTGTGAGACAGACATCAGTTACACAAGTACCTGACATGCTATGTTTTCCTATACACATGAGAGACACAGACATCAGCTTCACAACAACCTGATATGTTCTTCTATACACATGGCTGTATCCTGTGCAGACTGCAGTGAGTGCGGCCGCCAGTGCCAGGAGTGTCGCATCATTATACAGGCTGTCAGTCATGTGTGTAGGAGTATCTCATACACAGACAGGCTGCAGGGGGCGCCAGCACCAGGATGTACATAGAGGAGCCAGCTCCAGGAGTGTCGCATCAATATACAGGCTGTCATTCATGTCTACAGGAGTATCTCATACACACACAGGGTGCAGGGGGCGCCAGCAATAGGATGTACATAGAGGAGCCAGCTCCAGGAGTGTCGCATTGTTATACAGGCTGTCAGTCATGTGTATAGGAGTATCTCATACACACACAGGGTGCAGGGGTTCCAGCACCAGGAGTGTCACATCATTACACAGGCTGTCAGTCATATGTATAGGAGTCTCTCACACACAGGCTGCAGGGGGCGTGGCCGCCAGCACCAGGAACCACATAGAGGAGCCAGCGCCAGGAGTGTCACATCATTATACAGGCTGACAGTCAAGCACTGGGGGTGTGACTGTGCCCGACACCCATGAATAAGCTGGACTGCTGAATATGAAAATGGCTCATTGGACCCACATCTTTAGAACCCAATTGTTTAAGTTTACAGGCATGTAGAGGGACAAAACCTTCAAATGGCAGTTTAAGAAAATATATTTAGTTTTGGGAGTTCATTTGACTGAAAGCTAAGACCTGACTAGCTAGAATAGTGAAAAATGTGGTGACAGGTTCTCTTTAAGAGCACACAAATGCAAATGCATCTAAAATAAAGAAAGCAATATAGCAGATAGGATCATTTAAAAATGACCTGTTCTTGATCTTCAACACATATTGGAATCTTTGGAAATAGGCAACAAACACAATCAAATCTGATCCTGGAGTCATATAACATGTATATAGTATTTCCAGCAAATCAGAAATCTACAGGCAGTTAACAGTAGCATTTACTTTTATTTGGATTATTCCATTTTAAAAGGGCAAAAAAAAGCAAATAAATACATTAAAGTTGCAATGGGGCACATGTACATTTTTTCTCCTGCTTTTTTTAAAAGTTTTTGAGGTGCAGTAGTGAATTTGTACCTAAGACGACCTCACTTTAGAGTTTACCTTGGTTGTTTGTTTTTTTCTGTAGTGTTGCCTGAGTTCGCCCCTGATTCCAGATGTTCCAGGTTTTTTTTTGTTTAGTTTTTTTGCCCGCACATTTTTTTTTTCTCAAAAACTCACTCTACAACATGTGTAGGAAATTGCGACTTTTTGTCTAAAAGAAAAAAAAAAGTTGCAAATTCAGTCAAACAGCTTAAGTCCTCAAATGCCAGATGTATGAAACACTATGATACTCATCTGACCAGCAGAAAAAAACAGGCATATACAGTAATCTCAAACTAATAATACATGGGTCCCATGTATTTGTAAGACTTCCATTGTCCTCTGTTTGCACGACTGTTGATTTTTCCTATTTCAAATAACAGAAGCATGACACATGGTAAGGTGTTTTTTGGTAATATTTAAGTCTATGTATACCTTATGGATGCAGATGTATATTTAAAGGTATCTATTGTTTCCATCCATTATTCCTTCTGTTTTTTTCAGAAAATAAATACTAAAGTAAATAAAAAAAGAATATATAAATACACCAGAAAAAGGATACCTAAAAAGACCAGAAGAATAACAAATAAATGGAAGGAAAAAAAACACCTTCCTGCTGAAGCCAGTTTTGGACTTTCTGATCAGACTATTTACTGACTAGGTTGGGCATGGCAGATGTTTCTCATGAATTGTTTCTCCTGTCTGCAGTGTCTCTCTGTCTCTTGCCCTTCCCCCTTTCATTCCAAGACGAGTTCACACACAGACACTTCCTGCCTGCAAACAGCAGTGTGAGGAGACTTACTGTACAACAATTTAATCCCACAAAAAAAGCAATAAAAAGTGATCAAAAAAACATATGTACTCCAGAATTATACTGTTGCAAAGTACAAAATGTCCAGTACAAAAAACAAGCCGTCAACCAGCTTTGTAGCCAGAAAAGTAAAAATTAAAAATGTTATGCCACTTGGAAGACAGTGATGCAAAAATTATAGATTTTGTTGCACATTAGGATTTTATTTGGCAAATGTATCCCCATAATCGTATTGACCCATAGAATAAATATAACATGATTATTAGGCTTTACGGTAAACACCAAAAAAAGGTTAAAAAATCCAGTAGAGAATTGATGCTTTTCTACTCCTGCCCTCAAAAAAAAGTTAATAAATTTTCAACAATAGGTGATACCAACCCCAAAATGTTAACACTGGAAAATGCATCTTATCCTGCAAAAAAAAAAAAAAAGCATCACATGGCCCCAATAATGAAAAAGCTAAAATTTTAAAGCCTACAAAAGGGGCCAATGAGGAAACTAAAATCCTGGCAGCTGCAGGGCGTTCCTTCCCTTCTGCGCATCGCTGTGCGCCCATAAAACAAGTAACAATATGTACTCAGGAAAAATTGCCGAAAAAATTGTAAGATGGGTTTTCTCTTTTTATCTTATGGAAATGTGTAAATGTTAGGGCTAAATAAACATCTAATCGACAATATTTGACCATTCTAAATTTCACCTCTATTTTGATTTAATTACTATGAAGATCTCAAAGGGTGAACTATCTTCCTAAAAGATGTTTCTGATAGTTTGAGGGGTGCAGATTTGAAAATGGGTTTATTATATAGGGGATTTTTAATGCTAAATATTTAAAATTTCATTCAAAATAGTAATTATCCCCAAAATGGTCAGTTCTGAAAATACGGAAAAGCGATATTCAATTTGTAAGCCATGTGACATCAAAATAAATTATCCAGAAAATTCAAAAATTATGAAAATGTAAAATAGACATATGGGAAATGTTATTCAGCAACTTATTTATTTGGTAAAATTGATCTGTCTGAAAGCACGATGATTTTGAATTTAGAAAATGGAAAATTTTTCAAAAAATTGTTAATATTTTCTTTTTTTTGTAAATAAACTCAAAACTTATCAGCCAAAATTTACCACTAAAGTGAAGTACAGCATGCAAGTAACAGTGATCAAAAAATGGGACTGAGCCTTAAACTATCAACTGGCTTTGTCCTTAAGGGATTAAAGGTGTCTGTAATAAAGCTTTATTGTTAATTCTGGTTCTTATTACAATCCAACATTTTCAAAATCCAATTGTTTCAGAGACCAAAAAAATTTGGAGATACAATTATGAAATTATCAAATTCAACGTAAGATCAAACCTACAGAACCCATCTTGTACGTAACTCGGGGACTGCCTGTATACTGTTTTAGAGCACATTAAATACATAAAATCACCTTTATGCAACGCATAATGATTTGACACAAATATTACATCACATTTCAAATTTGCAAATATATGAACACATTGAGACACCTTATGTACATAGAAAACTGATGACCACACATCTACATTTGCAGGAACACTTAGCTATTGCATGTCACAGTGAGGTAAGAGATGCATGGAGAGGGCTGACACCTGGCATTAACTGCAGCCATCTTGGCTGACATCCTATTGGGGTGACGTGCTCGAATCCAACCTTGACACCTAAACTGCAGCAGCGCATTTGTGCCTCCATATTATTTCCACTCCCCATAACGTCATGGAGGGAAGGGGTGCAAATCCATTGCGATATCCATCGCCTATCCATTGTCCTCAACGCCGTTTTCGGAGCAGTGACTGTGCAGCCGCAGGCTTGCTGTTCTGCACATGCCGAAGATATCTGGTAAAAGGATCAAAGAGGATACTGGGGCGTGGAGTAGCCGCGCCGTGTAGCCACAGCTCTGGCTCCTCTGCGCCCCAGAGAAGCCAGTCCAATAGGATTAGTCCAATAGATGCACCTACCACCCGATCTACCTTTATAGGTAGATATGAGGTTATAGGTTTCCTTTAAGCCTCTATGAGGCCTCTGTGACAGTCATTTGGCATGATCTGCTAGTGGCTATAACAGATGAGCAGTATAATTACAATTTTTTTTGTCAATAATAAAATTAAATGAACCCACCCCCTTTTTTCCAGGCCACTTCTATAAATTGTTGACACACAATCTCTCTGGGGTTGAGCTCTACAAAAACACTTATCCGGGTTGTTTGCCTGCAGTATAACTTTCCTTGAGTTGGTTGTTCCTCTCCCAATGTCCTCTGAAAGGTAGCTGCCTTAACTTTGCCCACCCCTCAATTACTCTATCTATCTTGTACAAGTCACCTGGGTTGTGACGATACTAGAGCATCCTATATCAGTGAAAATAGACCATCAACCAAAGCAGACCCTAGTATCCTTTTAGTGCATCTCATTGCTACTCTCATAACCCATATCTGCCCAGGTCATTTGTAATATGGCACAGAATTTTTCAAAGGTTTCTCCTGTGTCAAGTAGTGTAGATTTGTACCGTGTTAGCCATGGAGAGCAGAAGAAGAGTGAAGAAATCAGGCGATACCTTTTTGAGGCTGAGTATATTTGATGGTGAGCTTTCGAGAATACTAGTTCTCTTCGTCAGACATGATGGTATGCATGAAACAGAAAATTCACAGCATTTTATACACACTAAACAGTGATCATCAAAGGATATTAAAAAAAACCTCTAAAACAACAGATGGATAAAACAGGGACATCTTATTTACAACAGGAAGGCAATAAAAACATTAAAAACCTATGAGGCGAGACACATGAGCCCTGGCTCTTATCTGCTTGTGGCCTCCAGGTCAGAGGTAGGAGGTCATGAAGCTGGCATGAATGTTGAGACCACTTTGCAAGGTGTTGAATCTCCTCATTAATTTATACTCCCATTCTTTCCTTTCCCTCTGTGTCTTAAAATGTCACAAGCAGATAAGATCCAGGGCTCATGTGTCTCGCCTCACAGGTTCTTAATGTTTTTATTGCCTTCCTGTTGTAAATAAGATGTCCCTGTTTTTATCAATCTGTTGTTTTAGAGGTTTTTTTTTAATATCCTTTGATGATCACTGTTTAGTGTGTATAAAATGCTGTGAATTTTCTGTTTGAAGCATAACATCATGTCTGACGAAGAGAACTAGTATTCTCGAAAGCTCACCATCAAATATACTCAGTTAGCCTCAAAAAGGTATCGCCTGATTTCTTCACTCTTCTTCTGCTCTCCTGTGTCAAGTAATAGATTGTGAAACCAAACTGTTTACAGCTCAATATGTCAGTTGCCCACAACACTCAACTATTGAGTCTTCTCTTAGACTTTTTCCCATGGCTGCATGTATTATATGTGTAATGGTACCTTTTTCTATTGTCAAACTTTCAAGGTCTTTCCATATATATAAGTATGTCTCTTGCATCTTTTAGAAGATAGATGTATGTCATTTGCCAGAGTCCAGCATGTGTTTAACCATTGCTAACATTTTCTTCTCATACCCAGCTTTCCTACATACAACCCTTGGCCAAGGTGGCTTGTGACATCCTGTTTGAGCTATTCATACCTCCCTGGAGTAGATGTAGTTGGTTCAGGTTTGGGGGAAACCCATTCTTGCTCCTAGGGCTTGACCTAACCTTTAGTCATCTTCATCAATGGTAATAAGGGAATACTTTGGATTCTCAGGGTGTCCCATCCCTGGCATTTAAGCTTGTTCTAAAAACAGGTTATTCAACAACCTGATATAAACATTTTTGTTGTGTGGGGCAATATGCACTACAAACCTTTCTCTCTAATCAGGGTTCTGTTGCTCACATAATACATGTCCACCCTTCTGGACAAGTACAAGGGGTTGGAATACATACTTTTCCTCAATGTTTTTAATGCCTTCTTTCCTTATCACTTACTACGCTCTCTGCAGGAATCCCAATTGGTTCCCCATATTTCCCTGAAAATTCCCCATTTTACTTTTCTAGTGTCCTCAATTTTTATTTAAACCATCCATCGATCCCAATGGGGGCACTTGCCTTTCACTATGGGATTGCAACAAAGTAACTTATTATTAGTAAAGTTATTATTTTCTCTTTTAGGAAACCAGTAAACTCCATCAAAGGTGCAATACAACTTCTGAGACTTCAACGCCTACTTAGCTTGAAAATCTTTTCAGCACACCAACAAAAAGCAGGAGTTAAAATAAGCATATAATTGCAAACCACACCAATCCTGGGTAGGGATTCTTTAACCTGACTAAATCATGTACAAAATCCCTATATACCGCCATACTGTCGTATGGCAGTATATAGTAGGATCGATCAGACAGCCCGGTGTTAAAATACCCAAGGGGGTCTGAAAAAAAGTAAAAAATAAATCTAAAAAACCTAAAACCCAAATCATCCATAGAACAGATATAAAAATAAACAGTAAAAATCATGAACATGTTAGATATCGTCCCGTCCAAAAGTCCTGATCTATCAATATATAAAAACGGTTATTCCTGGCGGTAAACGCCATAAAATGTATGGAAAATGTTCAGACCCCTTTACATTTTTCACTCTTTGCAGAGAATTGGTTACATCAAAAAGGGTCTTTTTTGCTTATTAATGTACACTCCGCCCCCATCTTGACATAAATAAATTAGCAAAAATATCTACAGATTTGCTTTTAACAAGGAAAACTGAGATATCACATGGTTATAAGTATTCAGCCCCTTTGCTCAGCATTGAGTAGAAGTACGTTTTGAGCTAGTACAGCCATGAGTCTTCTTGGAAATGACGCAACAACTTTTTCACATCTGGATTTGGGGATCCTCTCCCATTCTTCCTTGCAGATCCTCTTCATTTCCCTCAGGATGGATGATGAGCGATGGTGGACGGCCATTTTCAAGTCTCTTCAGAGATGCTCAGTTGGCTTTAGGTCAAGAATGATCACAGGGTTGTTCTGAAGCCACTGCTTTGTTATTTTAGCTGTGGACATTCGGCCCAGTCGGAGGTCCAGAGCACTCTGGACTAGGTTTTCATCCAGTATATCTCTGTACTTAGACGCGTTCATCTTTCCTTCAATTGCAACCAGTCGTCCTGTCTCTGCAGCAAACAAAACACCCCCATAGCATGAGGCTGCCACCATGTTTCACTGTTGGGACAGTATTTGGCAGGTGATGGCCATTCCCTGCTTTTCTCCATGCATACTGCTTACAATTAACACCAAAAGTTCAATCTTCATCTCAACAGACCAGAGAATTCTATTTCTCATAGTCTGGGAGTCTTTCATGTGTTTTTTTGCAAACTGTATGCTGACTTTCATTAGTCTTGCACTGAGGAGAGGCTTCCATTGGAAGTGATAGTTGACTTTGTGGAACTTTGCATCTCTGGAGCTCAGCCACAGTGTTCTTGGGGTTCTTTCTTAACTCTGTCACCAAGGCTCTTCTCCCACAATTGCTTAGTTTGACTGGACAACCAGTTCGAGGAAGAGTTGTGGTCGTCCCAAATGTCTTCAATTTAATTATTATGAAGAGACTAAGCTGGGGAGTGCTGCAGAAATTCTTTTGTAAATGTAACCACATCTGTGCCTTGTAAAAATTTTCTCTCTGAGCTCCTTGGGCAGTTCCTTAGACCTCATGATTCTCATTTGCTCTGACATGCACTGTGAGGTCTTATACATACAGGTGTGTGCCTTTCCTAATCAGGTCCTATCAGTTTAATGAAACACAACGAATGAATAGAACCATCTCAAGGAAGATCAGAAGGGAAGGGATAGCATGGGAGAAAAGGGTCTGAATACTTATGACCATGTGATGTTTCAGTTTTTCTTGTTTGACCACTTAAAGATCCAGCAACTTTAACTTTTGAACAGTTTAACTTACCTGGGTGATTTTCAGATTTTTTTTTGTGAAATGTTGTACTTCACCTTAGTGATATATCTTGGTTGATTTTTTTTCTAAATAAAGGCAAAACATAATGTAAATTTGGTGAAAATTTTGAAAAATTAGCGATTTTCGGATTTCTAAATGTTATGCCCGTCATACAGTTAGTCTAACTTCCAAAATAGGTTACTAACTAACATTAACTATATGTCTTTTTTTCCACAAACATATAAGATTCAATTATTTTAGAGGCCTATTCATATTTATAGGGGTTTTAAAAGTTCTATTTATTAGAAACTTCCCACAAAGTACCACATTTTAAATTGTACCTCTCAAACTATGCAGCCCTTGTTAAGATTGCTTACTGTTCATGCAGGATAAAATGAGAAAACACATCTCAGTTTCTCTCTGGCAATACCCCACAAGTGGATGTAAACCACTTAAAGGGGACCTGTCACCCATAAATTGGGCATTAGGAGCTGCTTACGAAAGTGGCGCAGTATTAGAGTGATAGCGTTATCGAAAACCTCCGGTAACACTAACACTGTGGCAAAGTACAATGTAAACGCCAGACTGCTCACAAAGCGGCGCAACGTATTCTTGAGGGGGCGGTCCAGGGAAGAGGCAGTCTGGCGTTTACACCGATTGTTCCATAGGCCAGCGGTCATGCCCCTAATCCCACCCCGAAACCTCTAAAATGTGACCCCATTTGAAAAAGTCAATTTTGGGGTGCCTATAGCCCATTGATTACATTTTATGAACTTTCTTGGTGGAAATGCAAAAAAAAAAATCTATTCCGATACAGATTTTTTTACTTTTATATTTTATACACTGTATATAATACTAGAATATATATCATGTTATTTATGTTATGGGTCTGAACGATTACGGCGATATCCCATTTATATAGCTGTTTTATGAATATGCATTATGTAATTATGAATGTTTTTATGAATAATTTCGCTGAATAAAAACGCATTTGGAGAGAAAAATCACTTGCTTTTGCACTATCGTTTTTCGAATGGTGTAACATTTAGATTTTTTATTGATTGAGCTGTATTAGAGTAAATGTGACATTTTGATCGCATGTTTTTTTTTATTTTAGTCTGCTTTTTATTATTTATTTTACTGTATTCACTGTATGGGTTCAGTAATGATTTATTGTCCATGACAGGATCAAGCTGTTAACCCCTTCACGCTTCCCCCATCTGGCAAAATGCTGAACCTGGGAGGCTAAAAAGTACAGCCAAGAGTTAGGAATCACTAGAGCCCACCCTCAATTTTGCTCCTCTGAAACATTTCTAAACCGATACATGCTTGTTGGTCTTTCCAGATCAATTTGGGAAACATATTTTTTATTCTATGGAAATAAGTCTGTGCTATCTATACCGGGGAGTTGTGTAAGATATACAAGAGTAGCATCATCAGGACCATCTTAATTAAAGGGAACCTGTCACCAGGAGACCCATTTTTTGCACTCCCCCAATCCCCACAGAGCATAGTACATATGCTGCCAAAGTGTTTTTGTATTAAAAATTGGTTTTACAGAAAAAAAAGATGTTATATTGTACCTTTCATTAGCATCTGCTGTGTGACTAGGCAGTTGCCTTTTGGGAGGGTCTGGAAAGGAGCAGCCCCCCCCCCCCCTTGGGAAACATGTGACCTTATCAAATATATGAATAACTCCCAACACTCAGGATTGGCTGTAGAGGAGCAGGGGGCGTCGCTAAGCCCAATGATGGGTGTTTTCATATATTTGAAAAGGTCACATGGAGAAGCTGTTCCCCAAGGGTGGGTGGGGGGGAACTGCTCCTTTCTAGCTCCTCCCAAAAGGCAACTGCCTAGTCACACAGCAGATGCTAATGAAAGGTACAATATAACATCTTTTTTTTTCTGTAAAACCAATTTTTAATACAAAAACACTTTGGCAGTGTATGTACTATGCTCTGTGGGGACTGGGGGAGTGCTAAAAATGGGTCTCCTGGTGACAGGTTCCCTTTAAGTTCCCTCTGCCTACCGGGGAGAGGGGCAGTTTACACCATGTCTCAATTTTATGCTAGACAGCGAGAGAGCAGGGGTTCTACGTTATCTTTTATGTAGTCCCTCGGCTAGAGGGTCACCACCACTCCTAAATTTTTAATCCTGGAGGCCACTTGTAAAAGGGCTTAAAGTCTGGGGATCTCCAGGAATTGGATCCAGGGGGAGTAGGACTGATTTGGTCTCAATGTTAAAACCTGAGTACAACCCGTAAATTCTAATGATATTCATGACACCAGTGAGGGCCTTATCAGTATCACCCAAATATAGGTCATCAGCATAAAGGGAATCACATTCCTCGCTGTATCTTCTGTGCCTCTGATTCTTCTAGCACCTGCAACAACCTTGGTGCTTCTTAAAAAACTCCCCGGAAGCCCATTAACAATGGAGCCTTATCATTATGGAGGGATGCAAGAGCAGCCTCCAATTCCTCAACTGACAGCGGGGAGCCCATGCTCTCCGTTTGTTCATGTGACAGACCCAACAAATCTATGGCCTCCACGTATTCTTGTATTTCACCCCGCATTGACCTCAAATAAAAGGGGGATCAGGGGCGCACCAGCTAAGCCAACAGGACACATGCAGCTTGTCAAGCCATGAGTTGTGGACTGCACCCTGCTGACGGTTAGAGTCCAATGAGCACTTCTAGAACTGTTGTAACATAACTGAAGTAGTCATTGGTGCAAGAGACCGGGTAGCGGTGAATGCAGCTGAGAAGTGCTCCCAGGTCATCTCCTACCGCTAAACTCTGTGCCCTGACTCTATTTGTAAGTGTTAAGGTCCAGGACCAAGAGCAGAGCACCTGTAGGAGAGGACCCAGATGTTGCAATTACTTGTCAGCTTTACTGTACTACTCCTGGGTTCTCTCCTGTTGGAGTTCTGCTCCGGGTGTGGATGCTGCCACATACAACCAGAGATTAGAATAGCACATGGAGATAAGAAGCTCTAGTGTGGTGTAGGGAGGAGAAGGTTTTGTCTGCTCTGGGTTCTCCACTAGTATAACTTTTATGCCTGCTACGTGGTCTCCAGTAGTATTATTCTCTGCTCACTACACTTATTTTCTGCTCTGAATGCAGTATTTGGTTGCTGGGGTGGTATTTATTACTGTACTGTTGCATGTAAAATTGCTGGGTTAGGATTTTGTGCTGTACTGTGGTTGTTGGTGCATCTGGTGTACTGGTTACTAATGCATCTCCTTGAGCAGTATGACAATATGGTCCTTGGACCAATAAATGTTTGTCTATTAATCCAATGTGAAGCCTTTCATTAAATATATAAAAGCATACAAGAATATCAAAACCCTTTAGAAAGTAGCTTTATTATTGACAAATTACAGTGCAACCAAAATGGAATACAGATGGCAGTTCTACTAGGCTTGACAGGTATATACACAATCCACCTGATAACTTCCCAATATAAACTAGCATCTTGTAGAAGTCTGAAGAGGCAAGGCTGTAACCTTAATCTCAGAAGATGATGATGATGCCAACATAAATTGTAAATAAAATTCATGTCAGCATAATGCTGTATAGCACATGACCAGTCTAATGCTCCAGGTTTCAGTGGTAAAGGTGGCCATGGTTGTCGTTAAAAAAAAGAAAATTCATTATTGCTTCAATGTGCTGAGAGAAAATTTTTTTTTTTTCTTTTAGGAACTGGATGCCGCATTATTGGACACACTGTAGCATCATGACAAGGTAAAGGACTATGAGCAATACTGGAAAACGCAGAGGCTGTGAGCACACAAGGATCCTGTGCAGAAAACAAAAGATCCAATATGATGTTGTATACGGAGTAGAAAAAGATTTGACCACTTTTCTTCGACACCAAATGGACAAGCAATATCACCTGCTGAGAAGAGAAGAAGAATTAGCGTTCCCAGCATAAACACAAAAATGTGAATAGTCTCTAGGACAAACACAAGGTCCATATTTAGCCATCAACTCATTATATGTGGCCCTTAGGTTTCCAACCAAGACCCTTGAGAAAGAATGTTACTACCAAAAGGGTTATTTGTAAGATAGGTGGGTGTTTGCTGCATATTGCACCGCCATCTTGGGTCTGATTTGCATAATTTTTAAAGCCTTTTTCCTTAAAAACAAGGTCATAGGAAGCTTAAAGAAGAGCGAATCCTGCCAGAGGGAGCACACACCAGCATATGCTGCTTGGCTTTTAATCCTTCATCCTGGAGGCAGATGTCCTTTAAGAACAGTTTCAGTGCCGATGCTGCTTTCAGGCCAACAGACGGAGTCCTTGCATCAGATTTCTGTATCCTCGACTCCAGGAAATGGAAGGTACATTGGGAGGCTGGTATGTACTCTGTCTTCCCTACTTTATTATGTCAGCATTGGGCAGAATGGATACTGGGTGGTCATGTATTAGAAAGGTCCAAACAAGTTTGCCTAAACTGCAATACTTATTCAACACTCTCACCCCTCCCCCCCAATCCCGGATCCTAAACGTTTTTTTTTTTCACCTCCATGCAATCAGCCCTCACTAAATATGTTTGGACTAACAACCCATTTGAACAAATCTACCCTGTACAAACATAAAATGACAGGTCAAATAGGACTCCCTAACATTTTCCATTACTATCTGGCGACTAGCATTACTCAGTTGGCTCGCTGGTTCTAGGATTCTGTGTATAATCCATTGAGAAATATAGAAACTTACATGACCTTTCCACTGACACCTATATCCCTAGCGAAACCCTATCCAGGTGACATCTCCCCACTGACCAAAGCTTTTTTACATTCATGGAGCCCAGCCCACACATTAGCTGGCACAGCATACTTTTCAGATATAGAAACACTACATTTGGATATAGTGGAAAGGTGATCTGGGAGAAAAAGGGCCTTTTCAATTTTAACCCCTTGGTGTCGAAGCCATTTTATAGCTTAAGGAACCAAGCACAATCTTTACATTTGTTACGTGTCACTATTTGCAGTTATAAATTTATGGTTTAACATTCCCAGGTGATTTTGAGATTATTTTTTTTTTGTCACATGTTGTACCTCACGTTAGTGGTATATTTCAGTTGACATGTTTTGTATTTATTTATTAAAAAGTGAAAAAAATAGCAATTTCTTGATTTCTAAATGTTATTCCCATTGTACAGTCTAACCACCCAAATTGGTTACTAATAAACATTTAACAAATCTATTTTATGTTGGCATTGTTTCTTTAAATGTTATAATATTTTATTTGGACATTGGGTGACTTTCTAATTGAACAGCAATTTTTCTAATTTTCAAGAAAATGTAAGATTCAATTATTTTAGAGGCCATTTCATTTTGAAAAGGGTTTTACAATTTATATATTGTGGAACTCCCCACAAATCATGCCATTTTTAAAACTGCACCCCTCAAACTGTTCAGAACAGCCTTTGATAAGTTTGTTAACCCTTTAAGTGTCTCATATAAGTTAAAACAAGATGGAGGTTCCATTTGGTATTTTCATATTTTGACAAAGTTATTATTTAGCCCTCAAATACATATGTTCATGCAGGATAAAAGGTAAAAACCTCTCAGATTTTGTTTGTTGCAGTTTCTTCTTACTATGGCAATAATCCCCATGTGGATGTCAACCACTTTATAAGCCCACAACAGGGTAAAGAATAAAAGGAGCGCCATTGAGCTTTTGGAGAGCAGATTAGGTGAAATTGTTTTTCAGGTCCCAGCACACATTTCAAAAGTTCCTGAGGTTTCTAGAAGGGTGAAAACTTCCAGAAGTTACACCATTTTTAAAAACTTCACCCCTGAAAGAATTTATTTATGGTTATGATCAGCCTTTTAACGCTTTGGTTCTTTTAACCATTTTTTTGTTGAAATGTAGTGTGAAAAATAAAATTGTGAAATTTTTCACAAATTCATCATTTATGGGACAGATTTCTCTGATGCAAAGCATGAAAGTGAAGGAAATGGGCTTAATTTTTATAGTGTCGTTTCTCCTGAATTCAGAAATGCCCCCAAAGTGGCATAAATATGTCCATTGAACATATGGACATATGGCAGGGCCTGGAAGTGAAGCAGCAACCTAAGGCGTTCAAAGACCAATATTTGAATGATTGAACATTACTTGGGGTGGTGAATCAAAGAGCCCAGTGGAGCCCCAGAATGATGGAAACCCCCCAGAAATGACACCATCTTTGAAACTACAAACCTGAAAGTATTTATACATGGTTATGGCTTTTTTTTTTTTAACTTTTTTATGTAGCATGGAAATTTTTTTGGACATTTTTCAAACAACTTCCATTTATAGGACATATTTCTCAGTTCAGAAATCCCCCCAAAATGACATGAATAGGCTTACTGGACATATGGCAAGGCCTTGAAGTAATAGGACAATGCAAGGATTTTGAAGCTTTTAAGACTTTCCATATGTTTTGCAGATCCCAGTTTGATTTACATTGGCCCTTATAGCCAGAAGTACCTCCGTTTTATAAAAGACCACACTAAATTCATCTAGGAGTATCATGGGAGTTATGGAGGTGGAGGAGATGAGGAGTTTTTTAATAATAAAAAAAAAATTATAAATATATATGTAAATCCAGGGGATGTGTGGTAAATACGGAAAAAGTTTTTTATACAAAGACAATGGTGGGAGGGACATGTGTTACACAGATATGTTTTATCTTTGTGTTAGCCATTTTTGAAGCATTTTGTAAATAATTTTGCCATATCTGGCAACTTTACTCTCCCATTGAAATGCACCAGGAACTCATCCACCGCAATCTCTCTTTTTGGGGTGAATAAGGAAGAGAAGAACTTTTGGCTTAAAAATTTAATCAGGGGCCAAATCTTATAAAGTCTGTAAAAACTGGGGTCATTTTGGAAGGGGGGGGGGGGGGGGCACTGGGAATTGTCAGCAAAATGGAGACATTTTTCGGATGGCCTCAAAGCGAGCCCTGGTCATTGTTGAGCCATACAAGGGGTATGATGTAACAGGTCCCTTACAGGAGTTTTTGTTTGATAAAAAAAAAAAAAATTTAAATGGCCAATTTCAGATAACACAACTATGTACTTGGGCTCCTGTAGCAGCGTTAAAGTCAAGTACTTGGGGACGTTGGAGGCTGTAGGAAACAAGTTACTTTCAGGTGAAGGTAAAACTGGATTTGTGGACCTCCTAACCCTGCAAGGAGGTTCTTCACTATCAGATGAGGAAGAGGACAGAACAAATTCTGAGCCTCCCTCACTCGCCGATTCTGTGTCAGGCTAACATAGCATACGCTTCTTCAGCACTATAAGTGTCATTTTGTCTAATGCACTTTATTTGCAACTGTAATAAATACATTTTGTGCAAGAGGAGTCAAGTTTCAAGGCCGCAGGCGGTGTCATTTCGAACACCTCCCATCTTTGGTTCTATAGTACCTAGATTGATGCCATATTAAAATAATAAGGCGTATGAAAGATAACAGTGCTCATCTTACAGACTGCAAAATGGTTGTGGTGGGGTGTGCTACAGAACTGGAGATACAGGTATCTTAAAACAAAATTGGAAATATAAGCTGTGGATAGAAATGCAATTTCTGCATACTTATTCAGCCGTCTATAGATCTGGTACTGGAGCTCACAGAAACCTAGGCTTGATGTGATGTGAAAGAGGAGGAGATTCTTATCTTTGCAACATGTTAAACCTGGCTCAGTGTCTACACTTCTACATGCCAGAACTATGCACAGGCACATTTTTTGGAATGCCCACAATTATAAGGCGGTATGTTTTTAAAGTACCTGGGAACTGTATAGAATGCATTCTTAGGCCACAAGCCTAAGAACCACACTCCCTTTTTTGCAGCCCACATGTCAAGTGAGGTCCGCTCATGCACAGCTGATGGAAAAGACTTTGAAGGTAAAATGTGGGCCCCTGCGATTATGAGCAGTTTTTAAGATTCAACGGATACTACAATGAAAAGGGAGTTGTGCTGCGATTTGTGTCTGATTACTAAAACTAGACATTTTGTTAAAATTGAAAAAAAAAATTGATTGGACTAAAGGTTGGGGGTCCCATCACTATGGATAGAGGTCAACTTAAAGGTCACTAGAGAACCCATTTAAAAAGGGTTTTTGTAATATGTAAGTGTGGGGGCCAGGATATTAGGTATAATTTACCAATATACATATATTAATAGTTCTGCTCTGCTTTCTTGATATGTAAAGTAAAACCTCATCAGCCAGATATTCCTAATCATAAAATGGCGCAGAATTAGGGTCATGAGATCTTTTCTGTCCATGAGGAATCTCCCTGCCAGGACCCTCCATCTGCGGCCACTTTATGGACAGTAATCTCTGGCTGAGGAGGTAAAGTGGCCAACCCCATAAATCTGTGTTGTGGCTTAACACAGCCTGATGGACCAAATGAAAACAAAACAACAATAATCTAGAAGAAGGTTCTTGAGACTGCTCCTTCTTTCCTTTGTGGTGATGATGGTATACTCTTTAAGCAGCAGACAGTCAAATATATAATCCAAGTTGTCATTACCTT
Source organism: Engystomops pustulosus (assembly GCA_019512145.1). Classification (NCBI taxonomy): domain Eukaryota; kingdom Metazoa; phylum Chordata; class Amphibia; order Anura; family Leptodactylidae; genus Engystomops; species Engystomops pustulosus. The sequence goes on from CM033642.1 coordinate 152,041,203, forward strand.
GCATCAGTCATGATTTATCATCGATAATTTGAGTTCTGCAATTTCTGTGTCCGGGGAACTGCTCCCACTTCTGTCACTGTATGTATCTCTGAAAGGCAAATATTAATCAGATTAATACAGAGTTCCCAGTATATATGTTCTGATACTGACATTACGAGAGATACTACTTAATAAAGCTTATTGCTACATCATAAGGAAATATCTGAAACTACATAGGGTTTGTTGAAGATAACTTTTGCATTTTTTTTTTAACCACCAGGATGATGGATTGTAAACCAGCACACCGCCATAATGGTGTGGGCACCACACTCTAGTAGGATCTGCCCTTTTAGCTTCTTATGCCAAGGTTTTTTTTTTTAACAAAAAAAGGGTTTTTACAATTATCCAAATGAAGCTGAGGAATAATTTGCATGATTTTAAAAATCTTTTTTTTCTTAAAAACCAGGACACAAGAAGCTCAACGAATAGCAGATCACACCAGAGGGCAGTGTGCCCTGTTTACAATCCTCCTTTCTGGTGGTAGATGTTCTTTAATAACCAGGTCATTTTCAGTTTTTGTGTTACCATTTTTCACTTTGATTGCATTAATGTACTTGGAATTTGTTTTGTGATCTTTGGCCACTTGCCTTTCTACTTTGGCTGCTTTTAGTTTCTCACAGATTTTGGTGAGTGTTTTGTAATTATTGAAAGCCTCAGGTGACCCGTCAGATTTATATTTTTTGAATGCCCTTTTTATAATTTATTGCCCTTTTAACTGTAGCTGAAAGTCACAGAGTTACGACCTGGCCCTTTTTGGTTTTTGCATTTTCATTTTTCACTCCCCACCTTCAAAAATCCATAACTTTTTCATTTTTCCATGTAAGGAGCTGTGTGAGAGCTTGTTTTCTGCGTAACAAATTGCACTTCATAGTGACAGTATTTAATATTCCATGTTGTGTACTGGGAAAAAAAATACAAATGTAGGGAAATTGGTGAAAAAATACATTTGCGCAGTTTTCTTGAGGGCTCTGCTGTGAGCCCTCTCCAATCACCCACAGCCAGCACTACTACTACGTCACGCGTCGGTAAGGGGTTAACTTTAGTATTATCATGTCACAGTGTCTGATCCCAGTCTATATGCTGTAGTACAGCCCTGAATTTTGGGAAATAAGCAGTCTTAAAGTTCAATGTTTTTTATTTTCCTACATGTTTTACTTTTTATAGTTTAACAATAATTATGTTATGATCGCTGTTCCCAAGGGTTTCCCGGACACTGACATTTTGTACAATTTCTGCATTGTTAGAAATCACAAGGTCCAACAATGCATCACCTCTTGTGGTATCTTCTACAAGCTGCACCATAAAATTATCCTGCAGAAAGTTGATAAAATGTCTCCTCTTCACAGATGAAGAAGAGCCCTGACCCCAATTTATATTTGGAAAGTTAAATTCTCCCATTACTGTCCCCTCCTGTGCAGCCCACTCCATCTGTTTATATACTGTAGGTGACACAGTATATAGGTGTCTATATATTACATCAACAATAATTTTCTCAAAGCTCTCCATTATTTGCATATATTCACAGCTCAAAAGCGGTTTGGGAGTTATTTCTTGGAAAGTAGCAACACATTTTCCCAGTAAACAAGGCGAAACATGTGTTGCTACTTACCAAATAGATGTGTTTTGGTTTAAATGTATACGTGATCAGGACAGAGTAGCTTCCGATTGCAATTTAAGTGCATTGTGTAAACATGGCCTTAGCTGTGTACTCCTCAAATCTGTCCATGGTTTTAAAGCAAGCCATAAATATTCATCTTTGCAGTTTATAGGGCTGAAGCAAGCATAAACTGCGGAGGAAACATGCAGCAGGTAATTTTGCAGTGGGTTATAGGAAACCATTAACAATGATACAAAATTAAAAAATGCATCACAGCAGATACCAGTATGTGCCTCCTGTGAAAATATTTGTGAATCTCACCTAGGGGATAGACGGCATCCTCTATCAATATACTGAGGTAATCTTCCTGCAGAAGCCAGCAGAAGACCAAAGTATGGAGGAGAAGGTTTTATAGGTCGTGATGTGAACTCTGGGTGATACTGAACACCAACAAAATATGGATGATCTACAATACAAAAGATAAATACAATACATTTAAAAACTATATTAAATAAATCAGAATTATATTAAACACCTACACTACACAATGGTAAAGTCAAGATTTTATTATACAAACATACATAAATGTAACTGCTAGGTTACTTAGTATAGAGTGCTTTTCTAGCAGCCTAAACTGCAAGATTCCCAAAAGACCTTCAGTAACATCCAGAAGATCCTGTGCAATAACATTTATATTTCTTTGGATTACTTTTAGTTGCCTTTGCCTTTTTTTCTAAACTGAATAACCCCAAGTTTAAAAATGTATCTTTGTATTGTAGTCCCCCCCCCATTCCTCAAATCTTTGTTAGTCTCCTCTGCACATATACCAGTTCTACTATGTCCTCTTTATACTCTCGTGCCCAAAACTGTACACAATACTCCATGTGTGTCCTGACCAAAACTATGTCCTTATCATGACAATCTATTCCTCTCTCGTTACATCCCATAATTTTATTGGCTTTAGAAGCCTTTTTCTCCTTCAGTTTTACCAAGATATTTAACATTTAAAACAATTATATTTCTTCATTTCCATGAAGTGCATTAATGAAGATTTACCATATCTACATTAAACCCATTAGTCATTTGTCAGCCATGCCGTTTCCACAAACCTTCTGTTATATTATACTATCCTCCTCTGTATTAATTACTTTACCGAGCTTAATATCTGCAAACCATCTGTAAATATTGAAACGTTACTGTATAAACCCTATATGAGGTCATTAATAAAAATATTAAAAAGAAAAGTCAACAATATTGGAAAAAAATTGAAGGAGTTCAGGCACTGGACTAAAGAAAATCTTCAATGTTTTGTTGGGTTACATTAAAAAGAGTGACTACATATACATGCCTGTAAGCTGACGCGTTTTAGGCGGAATAAAACCCTTACTCATAGCATGCTAGAGTGACTACATACATACTAGCATGCAATGACTAAGGTTTTTTTTTTCCTGCCCAAAACAGCTTGTATGCATGTCACTTTTAATGTAACCCAATAAAACATTAAAGATTTTTTTTAGTCCAGTGCCTGAACTCCTTCAATTTCTCTCCCGTGTTTGTTCTGTTGGTGTCAGGACAAATTGTTCCATTGCACGGATCTGAAATGTGATCCATAGACCCACAGCTACAAGCATCTCTAGGGGTGAGCTGTATTGGACTTTCTTTTCAATACATTTGCCAGCCCCAATACTGACCCCTGGGGCAACACACTTTTTTATGTATGTTATATAAATTATGTATTATGTGAAGGCATCTTTTCTCCCCAGAATCAAACATACAGGTTAAAAGGCTTGGTTGAGAGGAGAAAAAAAAGAATTCTATATAATGACCTGGTGCACAGTGTAGCACCAGGTCATATATTAAAAATAGTAATAAATCATAAACATGACAAAATGACAAGCACTTAGATAGCCAAAAATATAGTATATGTATTCACCTTCTAACTCCACAACCTCCATTCTTTCCCCTTCTGTATCCTGACCAACAAAGGTCAGTCCTCGAGCCTCTAGCTGATGTCTGAGCTCTGGATTGACCTATTAAAAGAAATATAAAACTAAAGATTTGCTTTGATGTGACATTCACAAAGCAAATACAAAAATGACTCATTTCAGATAATTTTAATACATTGAGAAGTGTATCTGATAAATTGAAGAAAATAAAAACATGGGAAAATAACAACTACAAGTAAAACCCCAGCCCTTGAGTTTAAAAAGTGTAAGGTGCTTGTGAGGAGTCTCTTTGCTTGTATTTAAAAGGGTTGGCCACTTTACCTCATGTTTTTGTAATGTATTTGTAATATAAATCTATTTATAGTTCTGCACTGCTTTCTTGTATGTAAAGAGAAGTCTCCAGTCTTTTACCTCATTGGCCAGACATTCTTGTCCGTAAAATGACTGCAAAAGGAGGGTCATGTGATCTCTAACTGGCGATTCTTCATGCACAGTTAGAGATCACATGACCTTCCATCTGCAGCCAATTTATGGACAGGAATGTCTGGCTGATGAGGTAAGACAGGAGGCTTCACTTTACATATAAAGAAAGCAGTGTGGAACCATTAATAGATGTATATTGGTATATTACCTAGTATTCCGCCTCCCACACATTACAAAAACCGTGAGGTAAAGTGGCCGACCTCTCAAAATACTGCTTTAATAGCGGACAGTAATGAATTATTAGAGTAATATAATGATGGTGCAACAAGGGGTCCTTATACTGTTCCTAAATAGAGGCCATATGCTGTATGTTAGGTGAATGAATGCTAAATCTAGTACCTCATATCTGTGCCGATGTCTTTCTTCTACAAACTCCTGATTACCATACAGTTTCCCTGCAATGAAGAAAAGATACAGTTAAACAATACTGAAATAGACCATTATACATTAATGACAGATATCTTTAGCTTATCATTAGTAATATTTAATTCCTACCGTAATATGCTTTACATGGGTCAATGGAAATACAAGCGCTACTCAAAAAATTAGAATATCAGCAGAACAATTTTTTTCTTCGGTACTTCAAAAAGAGGAACTCATATATTGTGTAAAACCATTACAAACCAAATAAACTTCTTCAAGTATTTATTTATGTTGAAGTTGATTATGGCTTACAGCCAAAGAAAAACACAAAAGTCATTATTTCAGAAGATTAGATTACATACAAACTGTATAAACTATTTTGAACACAGAAATGTTAATGTTAATGAAACAGTAAATGCACTCAATACTTGGTCGCGGTCCCTTTTGCATGTATGACTTCATCTATGCAGTGTGGCATAGAGGTGATCAGCTGATGGTACTGGTGTTATAGAAGCCCAGGTTTTGTGATAACAGCCTTCAGCTTGTCTGCATTGTTGTGTCTGGTGCCTCTCAGCTTCCTCTTGACAATTCCCTAAAGATGGGGATAAGGTCATGAAGGTTTGCTGGCCAATCAAGCACAATGATACTGTGGTTATAAAACCAGGTATTGGTACTTTAAGCAGTGTAGCCAAGTCCTGCTGAAAAACAAAAATGTCATCTATGAAAAGCTTGTCGGCTGAGGGAAGCATGAAGTGCTCTAAAATTTCTTGGTAGACGGCTGTGCTGACTTTGATCTTGATAAAACACAGTGGAAACACTGATTCACATTAGACCACAAGCAACTTGGATTGTGCCTCTTCACTCTTTCTCCAGACTCTGGTACCTTGATTTCCAAATGAAATCAACATTTACTTTCATCTGAGAACAACTTGGACCACTGAGCATCAGTCCAGCTTTTTTTTCGACGTTATGACCTGTTGTGGCTTACCCTCCCTGTGGAGTATATGTCAAAACAGCAGCCTTCTTGTGTCGCCTACTGCACCAGACTTGGGGTGATGCCACACGTGGCGTTTTTGGCCAGTTTTAGACCATGCGTTTTTAAAATGCATACTTTTTTTGATCGTTTACCATGTGTTTGGCTGCTAAGAAGGGACCTTTTAAAATGCTTAGAAAGCCTTTTTTGCATGCGTTTTGGGTTAATTATTCTAATTATAGCTTACAACCAAGGAAAATGAATTAACATAAATAAACACTTAAAATGTTCACTCAGTTTGTAATGACTATATAATAATATATGAGGTTTCACCTATTGGATTGAACTACTGAAAAAAAAATTTTTTTGGTTATATTTACTATAGCTGCTGCCAGAATCCTGGTGCAAGTTATAGCATAAATTTACATCAGGAAGGACCTGGCATAGCAATCTAGGTTGTGGAGCTTCTTGCGAGTCCTGCAGCGGCGGGTGGAATGCAAGACTGGTGCTCAATGCACCCAATCTGAATAAATTCCCCTCAGAGTATGAATCAGGTATGAACCAAATGAGCACCAATACACATACGCAGGATAGAATTCTGAGAGTGGAAGATCGTTCTCCTCTTTCCCAGTCTCATGGTTCCTCCCATCTGTCCTGGGTTGTGTTCGGGCATGTCAATCACCTGCAAAGGTGGATTCCAAGTTCATTACAACAGAGAAAAACGGATTGAGAACAAAAGCATATTTTGCATCAGAAATTTACACAGAACATAGATTTTATGTTGATTCGGTGTCAAAATCAAATAAACAGAAGCAGCTTGCCTATGATCATATTGCAAACTTCTGAACCTAATGGCTTAACCTGCAGGCCGTAAGAATGTTATATTTCCTTACAAGATTAAGCAGTAGATTTGGAGCTCTGTATAAGTAAATGATCTGTACAGATATTTTAACATAATGCAGCACAGAATCTATGATCTACAATAGATAAAAACAAATAATATATAAATAATTGAAGGACCTTGTACTTACTACTGGATGGCTTGTTTGGGAATTAAACTCTGTAGAATTGGCATCTGTTTAAGAAAATGCATGCAATATTACTGGAGGAAATGGACTATAAGGTCTTATAACGCACCTTCACTCCACAAGATAAAGAATTAAACATACCTTTCCAGCCAAGTACTTCTCTGGCAAATTCAACAACCGCTAACTGCATCCCCAGACACACTCCTGTAAGATATGATTGTACCATAACACCAAAGATAATTACTGTGTCTACGTGAAGGTATTTATAGAATATCGCTCACCCAAAAATGGTTTCTTCTGCTTGCGTGCCCAGGATATAGCCTGGATTTTTCCTTCTGTCCCTCGTACACCAAATCCTCCAGGAACCAAAACACCACTAAAAAGAAGAAGAGAGTCAAGGTATGTACAAACAAGGAGAATATGGAGCAGAACTGTCCACTGCTAGAACACTGGTTGCATGACTAGTTTTAAGGCCGAAATTCTCTGCTGCTTCCACCTGCATTGCAATGGTTGAAATCCAAAGCAATAATGGACAAACTGCTCTTTACTAGAATTTGTCCTTCAAGTATTTTTTGTATAAGATTTTTTTTTTTTAATTCTATATCAACTTTAAAGTAGCTGCAAATAACTGCATGTTTGTCACCGTAGATTCCATACTCTCACTGCATGTACAAAAAGATTTGTGATTTTTGCATATATATTTTTGCTTTTATAAGTCTCTTTTTTAGTTGATCGCGGCATGTCAAGATTAGTGGGAGATCAGCTGACATACATAAAGTACAGCTGACACCAGATCGGCTTGTGAGTCAGTGCCAGAAGCTGGAAGTAATACTAATGCACAGGTTGAAAGTTACCTCGGCCTGTGTAGTACTATTACTTTGTCGGGAAGGAGTTAAGGTCTGAACAGTTCCTTCTACATTCAAGGAGACTCTGTTACACAGAGGAGCAACAAAAATGGAGAAGAGAGTTAGGCTAGAGAAAGCACCGGACGGCGCGAAACGGCTGTCGCCTTGCTTGACCCTCTGCTCCCACCTCTGCCCCACTTTGGCTGAACCATGTCGGACTGATTTTACTTTGAAATCCAAATAAAGAAACTTTGGGTGAGTGCCGCGATTGTCTTTTTCTGCATTGTTCCACGAAAAATGGAGAAGAGTTACACTGGTTTGAACACTTCTAAATTGATGTTCTATAGGACAACTACATCATCATAAGCTACATCCCACAGTTCCCAGACGGATATAGAAATAAAAGCTCAAGCAAAGCGAGGACAGTTAAAACAGTAATTGTCAATTTCTTGAAATAGCCAGAACCAATGTCTACATTTTCCTTACTCTGAGCTGCAGAGTTTCTGCCAGGCCTCATGATACCGCACAGGATCCTGCTGCAGCGTACTAGGCTCCAAATCAGCTGAGTCTATATACTGCAAAAAACATTACAGCAGGAATAAGCGCAAAGACTAGACAGTAAAAGTCTATGTACACTAGCAAGCTTTACACCACAATCATGCAAAATGATATGTGAAAAAGAACGTTCTAGGTACTATAGCACCAAAGATAACGGTGCCTGAAGCGATGCATCCACTTCAGGCCAAAAAGGTCATTTGCAAATGTTTCTGCTCATTTGCAGAGGACTTTAGAGGTTAATTAACGTAGCTACAGGGAATTCTAGAATGTATATTTCATACACTACCAGAGGGTGCTGGTTGTTTAGTGGCGTAAAACATGGTGACAGGTTACATAATGTTCTGTACACTTGCCCAATGTTCTACAACTGCCTATTCAGATCACAAAGACAATTGCCAAAATCACATATTATGTTATGCTTTATGCTAAACAAGTCAAATACAGAATTGTACTCTACAAAGATAAGCGTTTACCTTGATCTCCAGGCGGTGGTTTATAGCTAGGGCAGAATGTTCAAGGGCTTTGATCACAGATGCGTAAGAATCTGAAAATTTTGTGTACTTTCCCACCAAAGCAATGCTGCAGGACTCCAGCAGACGGTCATACCTGCATCAATATAAATAAGATAGAGGGATGTGGGTTATTTACAAGAAATTTTTTAAAAAAAAATATATATATGAAAAACAAAAAACACAAATAAGATGGTGGAGGTTAGACTGGGGACAGGAGGTGGATGAGTGATGATTCACCTGTCATGAAGTAAATTAGCTCATTTGCCAAAATTGAGGAAAAGGTGTAAAGTAAAAAGTCTCAACAATAAGAAATGTGATTTACACCAAAGAGGCAGCTGATCAAATTCCTAGGCACAACATCACAATGGGGAAATAGGACACCTTTCCGTATTAACAGACCAGTGCTCCTACCTATCTGCCATTTCTTTCCACTTCATGAGCAATTTGCGAGGCTGGCGCCCAATAGGAAGATCCAATCTTTTACGAAAATATTCCACCACCCCTTGTTCTTCCAGCAAAAGTGGAACTCTGTATATAGAAGACACATCATGCACGCAAATCACCTAGAAGATTAATAGATTTATTACACAATGTAAGATTAATTAGTTTGTATAAGAGCCATTAACCATAAATAGGTCCAATTTATAATATATATCTATATCTATATATATATCTATATCTATCTATATCTATCTATATCTATCTATATATATCTATATCTATATCTAAAAAGTGCTGGACCCCTCCCCTCTGCTCTGACAGCTCCAAGAAGGAGGGGCAGAACTACAAAAGAGGAAAGGACTGGCAGACATAGAGGATATGGTAACACTGACCATCCTCCCCTCACTGCTGTGCAGAGCCTCTGTTCCTATAGTAGAGAAGGGGCAGGGGAGCCAGGTCGCAGAACAAATTCTCTCCTTGTCCGCATCCATTGCAGTGCTGCAGGTAGTTGCAGAACAAGGACTGTATAGTCCTTGCTCTGTCACTGTTTTCCACTCTATCGTAGGGAATAGATACAGTTGAAAGCACACGGAGCCCGGAGATAGAAAGTGCCGGCAGCTGCTAGTGCACAGCATGTCAGAAGCGCCCATGGCTGATACTGAGTTTTGACAACCGTGGTCCCTTTCTTCCAAGGGGCTCGGTTGTGGTCACAACCGTGATCGTTATGTCCCTGGTAATTTTTTATTTAAAAAATGTTATGTTGCGAAATAGCAAAAAAGTGGAGATTTGGATGCAATTTTCCATTACGGAGTGAACTTTCCGGAGTAATAGTTTTATATTGTGAACTTTTCAAAAAAAGTTTTACATTCTTTTCTAACTTTTACAAAAATGTTGTTTACTATTTTGCTAGACACGCCTCCTAGGCTTGCTAGGGTAACTCTAAGGGGACTGATTGCAAATACCATATTCTGCAGTACCACCTTGTTGCAGTATATATATATATATAAGTTCAGTGAAGAGGCAGCACTCCTTGTAGTAGTGAAAGGGGTGAAGCTTTATTCCATAAAAAGCGCCGTTTCGGTGTACCGTTGCACCTTTATTAAGCATAGTGTGAGTAACAAACAGCCAACTATTTAACCCTTTCAGGACCTGGCCCTTTTTTGTTTTTTCATTTTCATTTTTTACTCCCCATGATCAAAAATCCACAACTTTTTTATTTTTCCATGTACAACTGAAAAACTCTGTTTATATGGTATATTATATATAAATTAAAAAATCTCTCTCTCTATTCACACACATACACATATATACATACATACATATACACTCACCGGCCACTTTATTAGGTACACCTGTCCAACTGCTCGTTAACACTTAATTTCTAATCAGCCAATTACATGGCGGCAACTCAGTGCATTTAGGCATGTAGACATGGTCAAGACAATCTCCTGCAGTTCAAACCGACCATCAGTATGGGGAAGAAAGGTGATTTGAGTGCCTTTAAACATGGTGCAAGAAAGGCTGGTCTGAGTATTTCAGAAACTGCTGATCTACTGGGATTTTCACGCACAACCATCTCTAGGGTTTACAGAGTATGGTCCGAAAAAGAAAAAACATCCAGTGAGCGGCAGTTCTGTGGGCGAAAATGCCTTGTTGATGCCAGAAGTCAGAGGAGAATGGGCAGACTGGTTCGAGCTGATAGAAAGGCAACAGTGACTCAAATCGCCACCCGTTACAACCAAGGTAGGCAGAAGAGCATCTCTGAACGCACAGTACGTCGAACTTTGAGTATGTTATAAACACTACATGTATGTATAAGGTCCTGTATATATATACACCATGTGTAATGTATAGTAAAGCATGTCAAAAAGCAATTAAAGTACAATACAAAACCACTCATTTCCTATTATATGTGCATGCACCATGGTAATTATCAAAATTTGTAAAAAGATACAATTCATATGACAGTGTGAATACATACATACATACATACATATATATATACACATACATATATATATATACACATACATACATATACACATACATACATATACACACACATACATACACATATATATATACACATACATACATACATACATACACATACATACACATATATATACACATGCATACATACATACACATACATACACATATATATACACATACATACACATATATACACATACATACATATATATACACATACATACATATATATACACATACATACATATATATACACATACATACATATATATACACATACATACATATATATACACATATATACACATACATATATATACACATACATATATATACACATACATATATATACACATATATACACATACATATATATACACATATATACACATACATATATATACACATATATACACATATATACACATATATACACATACATACATATACATACACATACATGTACATACATACATACATACATACACACACATACATACATATACACTCACCGGCCACTTTATTAGGTACACCTGTCCAACTGCTCGTTAACACTTAATTTCTAATCAGCCAATTACATGGCGGCAACTCAGTGCATTTAGGCATGTAGACATGGTCAAGACAATCTCCTGCAGTTCAAACCGAGCATCAAAATGGGGAAGAAAGGTGATTTGAGTGCCTTTGAACGTGGCATGGTTGTTGGTGCCAGAAGGGCTGGTCTGAGTATTTCAGAAACTGCTGATCTACTGGGATTTTCACGCACAACCATCTCTAGGGTTTACAGAGAATGGTCCGAAAAAGAAAAAACATCCAGTGAGCGGCAGTTCTGTGGGCGGAAATGCCTTGTTGATGCCAGAGGTCAGAGGAGAATGGGCAGACTGGTTCCAGCTGATAGAAAGGCAACAATGACTCAAATCGCCACCCGTTACAACCAAGGAAGGCAGAAGAGCAGCTCTGAACGCACAGTACGTCGAACTTTGAGGCAGATGGGCTACAGCAGCAGAAGACCACACCGGGTGCCACTCCTTTCAGCTAAGAACAGGAAACTGAGGCTACAATTTGCACAAGCTCATCGAAATTGGACAGTAGAAGATTGGAAAAACGTTGCCTGGTCTGATGAGTCTCGATTTCTGCTGCGACATTCGGATGGTAGGGTCAGAATTTGGCGTCAACAACATGAAAGCATGGATCCATCCTGCCTTGTCAACAGCATTCATGGCTGGTGGTGTCATGGTGTGGGGAATATTTCTTGGCACTCTTTGGGCCCCTTAGTACCAATTGAGCATCGTTGCAACGCCACAGCCTACCTGAGTTATTGTTGCTGACCATGTCCATCCCTTAATGACCACAATGTACCAACATCTGATGGCTACTTTCAGCAGGATAATGCGCCATGTCATAAAGCTGGAATCATCTCAGACTGGTTCTTGAACATGACAATGAGTTCACTGTACTCAAATGGCCTCCACGTCACCAGATCTCAATCCATAGAGCATCCTTTGGGATGTGGTGAAACGGGATTCGCATCATGTGTGCAGCCGACAAATCTGCGGCAACTGTGTGATGCCATCATGTCAATATGGACCAAAATCTCTGAGGAATGCTTCCAGCATCTTGTTGAATCTATGCCACGAAGAATTGAGGCAGTTCTGAAGGCAAAAGGGGGTCCAACCAGTTACTAGCATGGTGTACCTAATAAAGTGGCCGGTGAGTGTATATATACACACACACACACACCACACCACTATTGTATTTATAGTACATAGACTTAGTTGCCACTAGGAATCATCAGCTTTTCTGGCGCTCGCAGCTGTGAAAGGAATGGTAAGTGATGACTCCGGCCATAAACTGCGCTATTGCACTTCTCAGCAATTGGAATGAAGAAACTCCCTTCATGTTGTGAATGTTTTACAGGGGACTCTACATAATATGGGTGGTGGACAGTATTTAGGCAGCATGTTATAGAGCAGGAGAAGCTGAGCATATTGTACATAGTGTCCTATCTGCAGGCAGCATATTATATAGCAGGATGAGGTGAGCAGGTGGTGCATAGTGTCCTATCTGCAGGCAGCATGTTATAGAGCAGGAGGAGCTGAGCAGGTTGCACATAGTGTCCTATCTGCAGGCAGCATGTTATAGAGCAGGAGGAGGTGAGCAGGTTGTACAGTGTCCTATTTGCAGGAAGCATGTTATAGAGCAGGAGGAGGCTATGAGTTATGTATACGTATTACCGAAATTTTCATACTCCTCCTCGGCTAAAAATACTCAAAAATAGTACGAGGAGTATTATTACCCTTCAGGAAAAATGTTAGTGCGACCTCTGGTTGGGATAAAATAGACCGACTCCATAAATATATAATAAATTGTTACAATTAGTTCACTGCAGTATGTGCTGAATATTTTTTTCATGAGAAATTGCGGAAAATGATGGAATGTCCTATACAAGCCTGTTCTAGTCCTGATATAAGACTGTAGACTTTTAGTTGAGATGAATGTAGATGAATTTTTTGCTCATGCTTAGTAGTGAAGCTCCTCACATACGGATTAGAGATGAATGAATATCTGCACTTTAGAACTGCTAGATTGATCAGGAAAACTGCATTAAAGGGGTATTCTCATCTGGGCACTTACATTCAGTTTCATTAATCTGCCATATATAAACATTTCTTCAATTGGATGTTATTAAAAAAAAATGTTCCTGTGTGAAGATAATTTCTCATAAATGTAACCATGTTGTCCCTTAGAAACGAGATTGCTTCCTCGGATACGGCCACGTCTGATAGATTGAGTGCACAAAGAAACAAAAGGTTATTGTATATAAAATGTCCGGGAGTTACTGCATGTCGCACAGCCGTCCTGTGGTAATGATCGCTGAATCCTGGTGGTTTGGCAGGACTCTGTAGCGCAAGTCTGGCCACCGCTACCAGAGTATGACGTGGTCGTATCCGAGGAAAGTATCTTGTTTCTAAGGGACAGAATAACTACATTTATCAGAAATTATCTTCACACAGGAAATTTTTTTTTAAAAACATCCAATTGAAGAAATGTTTACATAAGGCAAATGAATTTAATTAAATGTAAATGCCCAGATGGGAATACCCCTTTAAGGCAGGGTTGTTTCAGTGTATGTTCTTTGTATACGATTTTAAGTTTGCATTTCCCCTTAGTTCATGTTTGTGGAAGTTACATATTCTATTTATATTGTATAGCATCTCAAATTCAGAAACACGCACACATAGCCTTATCTAGTACTGCTAGACTGTGCAACGTTATGATGTGAAACACTTAGTGAGCTGTTCCCGGGGAAAAGCCTGATATTAAAAGTTCAACTATTCACCTAAACTGAGGTTCATGAGGCAATTCCTCTATATCCAGAAATTTAGAGATGAGACCCATGTGGTTACTGCATAGCCACCAACCCAAGTCAGTGTAGAGGCTAGATTTAACCCTTTACCGATGAGTGACGCAATAGTACGTCACATGTCAGCTACAGGGGTATGGAGAGGGCTCATGGGCTGAGCCCTCTCCATACAAGGTGGGCGTTTGCTGCATATTGGGGCAAACACCCACCGGTAACACCATCAGTCACAGGGGTTAAGCTGTCACATTAAAAAGCCGATCTCACATGGGCACTGCCATATTGGCTTAAATAGTCGCTCCCTGTGATGTCATCGGGGAGCAGTGACCTGTTGCTTTGACATCCTCGGGTCATACAAAAACCAGACATTCAATACGATGTGTGATTTGCCCATTGTAATAAATGATGTGGTAAATCCCTATGTAAAAGGGAACCTGTCATCCAGAGTGTAACTCTAGCTGGTGACAGGTTCCAATAGCTTATGCTATACCGATTTTAAAAATGCCTTTGTCAGAACTAAAATCATTTTAGTAGTTTAAATAAGTATAATTTATATTACCTGGCATTCTGTCAGCGGCGTGTGGCAAGTCCCAGTGGAGGGGTAGCTGCAGCCTGTGTCTCTTCATGCATTCTTCCTCTCCTCCATACCAAGTGTGGATAAGTGTGGAGGAGACTGAAACCCAGGGCTACAGTTGGCCCCCAGACCCTCCCCCAGGACTCACCACATGCTGCTGGCAGGGGGCCAGTTAATGAGAATTAAACTTATATAAAGTACAGAAAACATTCAGAAAAGTGACTAAAGAATTTTTATAATCAGCATAGCCTAAGCCAGTGTTGGCAAACCATTTAGAGCCTGAGTGCCCAAACTTCAACCAAAAGCCACTTAATTATTGTGGGGAGTCAGACGATTGGCTTACTGACTACAAAGCCCTTGCTCACACGACATTCAAAACATGTGCCCCACCCCGGTCTTAGTGATGGTATAAGCTCACGTGGCAGGGATCTCAGTGATAACCTATAATACTGATAAACATGGCAGATTCTCATGGGAACAAAGAAACAAAACTAACAAAAACAAAACAAACACACACATATTGCTACTGGCAAATTGGAGCATATACTGCCGTAAACAATAAAATGAAAAGCAAATATTCATTAGGGATCTTAAAGTGTAACCGTCATTCTGAGCAAAAAAAAAAAAAAACCTAAAAAACAAAAAACAAATTATTCCAAATATTTTGCCTCTCGTCCTCATTTAGTATATTTTTTGGTCCATAGCAACCAGCAAGATGGAGATGCCTCCTGTCACCACATCGCAAGTATACACTGCTGACAAATGAAACCATATCTATCTCTCTCATATCCATCTAATATCCTATCTATGTATTTCCTATCTATCGCTCTCTATGTATGTACCTACCTATACCTTCAGCACAGCACAGGAGGGAATGGCTTGAAGACTTGGAGAGTCTCTCCTGCCATTTACTGCTGTGAAGTGTGAGGTGAAGGGGGAGGGGGGATTGTGATGCATTTGCATCTTGTGTCTGTGTGGATTATTTGTTTATATACAGGATGTCTATCCCTCATCTTTCCCTCCCTACAAGTCTAGTTGTTTTGTTATTACATTAGTTAGGGCTCCTGTCAGCACATGAGTGCTGGAGCACTGAGCTGTTCAGAAGAATCAGCTGAAAGCAGGGAGAGGGGGGGGGGTGTCTCATTCTCCCTACATAGTCAGCTCTTCAATGAAGAGGGAATGTGCCTAACAACAGCCATCTAAGGAGTCACAAACAACAGGGGGGGAAGGCTGCAGAATACAAGAGGAAGGAGCAAGATTCGGGTAACTAATCCAAATGCAAAAGGGCTTAAAATTACCTGCCCTACAACATATCAAAAGGTTTTTTTAAATGACAGTTACACTCTAATAGCGAAACTGGATTGATCTTTTTGTCCACAGATCAATCTTACCTGCTCAGGTTCAACATGACAAAACATAGAAATCTTCTCCTTTACTGAAGTGTCCAAAGGCGTTGTGCACCTACAGACAATCTGTTATTAGAAAAAAAAAAAAAAAAAAATTCAGACATGAATTAGTGTCGCCCACATGGAATTCACAAATGATACATCTGCTATTATAAGCATGTTTTAAATCAGAGGAACTTACAAGATCTGGAGAGAGGCCCAGTCCTCGTAACTCCCGTACACTGTTCTGCGTGGGCTTCGTTTTCTGTTCACCAGTAGCACTTGGCTGCAAGAATTAGATAACTACATTAAAAATTTATTAAATATATTTAATAAAATGTAAAAAATAAAGGGGTTACAAACCATTTTAGATAAGTTGCCCGTGTGCATTTACTGCCTTTATAATAATCCCTAAATGATCATCATGTGATTCAGCATTCCTGCTATTTACTTTAGTGCTATCTGCAAATTCTATGGATCTTTGTTTACATGTCTGAGTACTGATGAAAATTAGGGGCCTACAGCAGCATGAATATGACTCATCCTGCTCTCCCCTTTCCTGTGCCTGTCAGTTAAACAGACTGTTAGAGAAAGAGGCACAGTGGGAGATATCATACGAACAGAGTGAAGGAGAAACAGGAAATATAGGGGGCAGAATGGTAAGAACAGGGAAAGACGCAAGAACATACATATGGAGAGACAACAGATTTATTGAAAAGTGGTCATTCACTTTAAATGACATTATCATCAAGAGAAAGGATTGTAAACCAAGCACAAGCTGGTGTGTGCCCCCGTTGACAGGAACCACTCTTCTTTTAGCTTCTTAGGTTTTGGTTTTTTACAAAATATGGCTTTTAAAATTATGCAACTGAACCTCTAGGCTCCATAGGTGTTAATGGACCCTGGAGTCCCTCAGGAGCATTTGCATAATTTGTACAGTAAATACTTTTTTCTTAAAAACAAGGGCAAAGGAAGTGGCACACACCAGTATGACAGTGTGGTTGGTTTACAATCCTTGATCCTGTGGTAGATTTCCTTTAAAAATCAAACTAAGAGGAACACCTCCATAAGAATAGATACAGTTTAGTGATCCCAAATTTATAATGACAATCTAGGTCATTGGCATTTCAGTGCTAATATGAAAATCAGAGCAACACATTGGAGAGGAGTTCATTATAGGATGGAAATATACACCAGCTGATTTTCTACTAGTTATCGTATAGTATGGTACTACATCTATTTACTAGCCACTCAACAGGAATTTCCTTAGTTAACCAGTATCCTAGACTTGCTTTAGTTACATTACTGCCATGCTAGGTTAAGCTTTCGGGATAGATGTTCCAGCCAGCACAGGATGCATTTTTCAGTTTTATACATCACACTTGCTAGTGTATAAGGGGTCCTTAACACAAAGAAAATATCAACAGAAAAACTAAACACAACCTGCTGATCCATCTTACCTGAGGTACAAGACTGACATGAATATTACAAAAGTTCTCTCTTCGCACTTTGAATTGGAACTGTCGAAAAGCTTCAATAAAAGGCATACTTTCAATGTCACCCACAGTTCCTCCTAACTGGATGGGAAACAAATATAAACAGGTCAAATTCACAGGTTGTAAGTATCATCATATATTAAGTACATTATAGTAAATGGCTGAAAATGCATGCATAAGCCTGGAAAGACTCCGCCTGAGGGGGGGGGTTTGCAATAATAAAAAAAAAAAACAATGTAACAAGTAAGATCCACTAATTATAAAGGTTTTGTAAAGGGAAACACAGCAGAGGTCACAGATAAGCAAGTGTTCATGGCTTTCAGATCAACTGTTTAACAATTCATTGTTACTCAATAGCTGATCTAAGAGTCTTGTTCAGCCCTGAATGTTACTATCCATTGGGCTGTTACCTCAGAGATGGGGAGCCAAAACTGATGAAATTGTGTGTACCTCAATTACACAGACTTCTGGTTCCACTCCATCCTCATCTACAGGAATCAATGCCTGTCGCATCACCCACTCCTGGATAGCATCTGTGATGTGGGGGACCACTACAAGTAAAACACAAAATGTCACAAATAATGTCATTTACAAAGGGAGGCCCATAGTCTCTGGATGGAATATGTCAGCAGTGAAGTCCTGGAAGCAATAGGAAATCATTTATATTGACTGCACAAGACTACAAAGCAATAAACAATGTACAGATCTGCCCAATTACTTTACCTTGCACTGTTTTCCCTAGATAATCCCCTTTTCTTTCCTTGTTAATGACAGACTGATAAATCTTTCCAGTTGTTAAATTGTTATCTTTTGTTAGTCGGATGTCCAGGAAACGCTCATAATTTCCAAGGTCCAAGTCAACTTCACCTCCGTCATCAAGTACAAACACCTCCCCTATATCAAAGTAAAAGACAAGAAAATACATTTCTGTTGCTAGCATTACAACGTCAGACAAATACTGATGTACTTGTGGTGCAGTGAAAAGGCATCAGGGTAATGCTTATTTTCTTACAGGAGCTTCTAAATAGTATCAATGTCATCCTGCACAGTTAGTTTACAACATATTTATTTTCGGTAGATTGATTCAACTGCCCTCGAACTAGGGAGAGAGGCTGCAGCAAAAAGATAGTAAAACAAACAAAAGAGTAAATAAAAATTTTAAATGAAAAGAAAAAACACACCTGGTCACCTGGACCGGATCCCAGGTGAAGATAGGGCCGGGTGGACAGGGGAGGGCGAGGACTCCTCACCTTTCCTCCTCTCTACTGAAAGTCGAGCGGACCTCAATGGGGGCCATGATCTGGCTGCAAATTGTGCGGCCAGATCACAGGCCCGCCATTACGATTAGCTGAAGGAGGCCTAAGAGCTTATGCGGATGGCTATTCTTTGACTGCATTTTCTGCTTTGACCAAAGCTTGGCTTAACTGAAATG
The DNA here is from genome assembly GCA_019512145.1 of Engystomops pustulosus. Classification (NCBI taxonomy): domain Eukaryota; kingdom Metazoa; phylum Chordata; class Amphibia; order Anura; family Leptodactylidae; genus Engystomops; species Engystomops pustulosus. The sequence continues at coordinate 152,060,228 of CM033642.1, forward strand.
ACTGCATCATTGTAATAAATAAAGTTAACCCCTTTCTGACATTAGACAAATGGACGGTGCAAGAAGCGGTGGGTGTATATTACAGCCCACACCCGGCTCTAACAACCGCTACCGGAGTACAAAAAAAACCCACAAAATCACGCCGCCCCCCCAACACACATATTTGTCCATGATCTGTACAATAAATCAGTACCTGCTGGGTCAACAACGTAAAAACAAAGCCCAAAGAACTTGCAAAAAATTTTACATTTTTCATAAAATCCCTTTACAAAAAATGTTCCAAAAATGAGCAAAAAAAGTTGTGCGCCAAAATGGTACCACTGAAAAGGAAAACTCAACACTAAAAAATAAGCACTAAACCAGCTCTGTCAACCAAGACATATTAAAGTTAAGTCTTCGAAAACATACAAAAATAAAAGACATTTTCTCTATATCAGTTTTTCATCAGTAAAATTGTAAAAATATATAAAAAAAAACTATATAAATGAAAGTATAAAAGTAATCGTAGTGATCCATAGAATAAAGAAAATATAATATTTTTATGGTACGGTGTACAGCCCCAAAATAACACAAAAAGAAAGGAAACCAAAATTGACGTTTTTTTTCATCCATACATTTAAGAGTTAATAAAATCTCATCAGCTATGACCTACTAATGAAGGTATTTGGAAAGTGCATCTAAAGTCGCAGTAAATAAGCCCTTATATGTCCAATTGCCAAAAAAATAAAAAATAAAGATTGCATAGCCATTAAAAAGTCACAATGGCGCAGCTTCCCTTGCGCATGATTTTGTTTTATCCCCTGTAAAACATTAGGTTTAACAAACTCATAAAAAACCCCATAAAATGAGGGATATATAAAAAACACATGTCCATAGTAAAGTAGACATTCGGTAAATATAGTTATCAAGTATTTTTGCTGTTATGACACGAAAATATGGAATTTCAAAAATCGAGAATTTGTCCCCAAATACCTTGTTTTTTTCATAAATAAATGCAAAACAATCCACCAATTTTTTCAAGTAACATGAAAGTACAAAGCGTCCCATGGAATATTTTCAAAATCACTTGGAGTGTGATAAAGCTTCCAAAGTTAAACCACTTATAGCGACACATGTCAGATTTAAAAAAGTAGGCTGTGTCAGGAAGGTGAAAAGTGGCTCGGCATTTTGGTCTGTTTTCAAACCAACATCCATTTTGACTGTTTTTCCCAATTATCTTAATAGATAACAAGTTTGTAATCACGCCAAACTTTCAAAACAGTAATAACGATGCATTTTAAACAGACTGAAACGCATGAGTGTGGATAATAAACGCACGTGTGGCATCACCCTAGGGGTTGTCAACTTTCCAGCAAATATTCGATATTGTTTGTGAATGAAAGCTATACAATTGTTACTGTTTTCTAGATCTCTGCTTGCTGTCCTAAGAGTCTGTTTACCCCAGTGGATAGAAATATGTCCATGGTGATGTGATGGACATGCACAAGCCGTTATTATCCCGCAGCTCTTATTTCTCTCTGCAATAATAACAGCTCCTGCCCTATTTTCCATCACGTCACCATGGGCAGTTTCTATTCAATGTAAGTAAACAGCTTCCTATAGCAGAACGTCAAGCAGAGATCTAGAAAACCGCAAGGAATTACACAACAATATCAAATATTTCCTGAATGTGGATAAACCCTTTAAAGGTTGCTGCCGGTTTTTTGGCTTTACTACATGTAAGGTTCTGACAAGGCCTATCTGAATGCAGTCGAGTTAAAAATATGGTTCACGTGTGTTCACGTGTTCCAAGTACCATGTTCATAAGGAGAAAACGTTCCAGCATCAATGTAATTGTATGGATCAATCTTAGAAGTGCCATGTAGGGAGTGGATTTCAGGATCGTCCCTACGCTTGCTTGCAATGATGCCCTTCCAATACCAGATCACACACCCGTCACAAGTATACTTCATGGTGTCAATGAGGATGCCCAACATCTAGAGAGAAAAAAAAAAGATACATTATTGCAGAGGAAAGACTACCTGAATTACCAGTTATGGGCGATGCCACACGTCCCGTTTTTTAAGCATGCGTTTTCATTCCGCTAAATCAACCGTTTTTTTTTTTTTTTTACTCGTTTACCACGCATTTGGCTCCTTTGAACCAGGGTTATCTATTAAAGAGAAATAGCTTCTAATCATCAAACGCATGGAAAACCGGTCAAAAACGCATGTTTTTTTTAGACAGACTGACGGAAACGCATGCATAAAACAGACTGAAAAGGGTTGTGCAGCATCACTGTCAACCTTACAACCAAGTAGTAAGAAGTCTCACTACACAAAATATATTTATGCAAGTGTAGCATAGACATTACAGGAAGGGACATTAAGTATTTGGGTCCCATTCTGCATTTTTATTGTTTTATACATTCATCGTATGTGCTAGAAATAGGGGCCCCAATAAAGAGAGAATTTAAGTACTTTAAAAAATGCTTATAGGCGTGTTAGTACAGTATTACCAGGAGGTGTGACCATGAAGAGGCTGCAGGTGAACTCATTGATCAAATGATTTTTGATGAGGAAGCTGAGAGTTGGGCCAACTGATCTGTTACTGATGCTCATCCATAGGGCTGATGATGCCTGGCAGACTGGCATGCCGCATACGTATGGAGCAGCTGATGGCTAAAGAACTGGCAGTCTGTTATACGTATGGAGCAGACCGATGGCTAGAGACTGGCATGCCTGTCATACGTATGGAGCAGACCGATGGCTAGAGACTGGCATGCCTGTCATACGTATGGAGCAGACCGATGGCTAGAGACTGGCATGCCTGCCATACGTATGGCTAGAGAGACTGGCATGCCTGCCATACGTATGGAGCGTACTGATGGCTAAAGATGGCATGCCTGTTATACGTATGGAGCTGACTGATGGCTAAAGACTGGCTTGCCTGCCATACGTATGGAGCAGAGATGGCTAGAGACTGGCATGCCTGTTATCGATGGAGCAGAGTGATGGTAAAGACTGGCATGTCTGTCATACGTCTGAGAGACTGAGTGGCTAGAGACTGGCATGCCTGCCATACGTATGGAGCAGACTGATGGCTAGAGACTGGCATGCCTGCCATACGTATGGAGCTGACTGATGGCTAGAGACTGGCATGCCTGTCATATGTATGGAGCAGACTGATGGCTAGAGACTGGCATGCCTGCCATACGTATGGAGCGACTGATGGCTAAAGACTGGCATGCTGCCACGTAGGGAGCTGATGTGGCTAAGACTGGCATGCCGCCATACGTATGGAGCAGAGTGATGGCTAGAGACTGGCATGTCTTCATAAGTATGGAGGCTGACTGATGCGAAAGACTGGCATGCCTGTATAACGTATGGAGCAGACTGATGGCTAGAGACTGGCATGCCTGCCATACGTATGGAGCTGATGATGGCTGAGACTGCATGCCTGTCAACGTTGGAGCAGACTGATGGCAGAGACTGGCATGCCTGTCATACGTATGGAGCAGACTGAGGCTAGAGACTGGCATGCCTGCCATACGTATGGAGCAGACCGATGGCTAGAGACTGGCATGCCTGTCATACGTATGGAGCAGACCGATGGCTAGAGACTGGCATGCCTGTCATACGTATGGAGCAGACCGATGGCTAGAGACTGGCATGCCTGTCATACGTATGGAGCAGACCGATGGCTAGAGACTGGCATGCCTGTCATACGTATGGAGCAGACTGATGGCTAGGACTGGCATGCCTGTATACGTATGGAGCTGACTGATGGCTAAAGACTGGCATGCCTGTTATACGTATGGGCAGAGTGATGGCTAGAGACTGGCATGTCTGTCATACGTGTGGAGCTGACTGATGGCTAAAGACTGGCATGCCTGTTATAACGTATGGAGCAGACTGATGGCTAGAGACTGGCATGCTCTGCCATACGTATGGAGCTGATGATGGCTAGAGACTGGCATGCCTGTCATACGTATGGAGCTGATGATGGCTAAAGACTGGCATGCCTGCCATACGTATGGAGCTGACGAGGCTAAGACTGGCATGCCTGCCTAATCTGGAGCTGATGATGGCTAAAGACTGCTGCCTGCCATCGTAGGAAAGCAACTGATGGCTAGAGACTGGATGCCTGTTATACGTATGGATCAGAGTGATGGCAAAGACTGGCATGCCTGTTATACGTATGGAGCAGAGTGATGGCAGACTGCATGTCTGTCAACATATGGAGCCGACTGATGGCTAAAGACTGGGATGCTGCATAGTATGGAGGCTGACTGATGGCTAGAGACTGGCATGCCTGTCATAACGTATGGAGCTGACTGATGGCTAGAGACTGGCATGTCTGCCATACGTATGGAGAGAGATGGAAACTAAAGCTGGCATGCCTGTCATACGTATGGAGTGCACTGATGGCTAGAGACTGGCATGCCTCGCCATACGTATGGAGCTGACTGATGGCGTAGAGACTGGCATGCCGTCATACGTATGGAGCTGACTGATGGCTAGAAGACTGGCATGCCTGCCATACGTATGGAGCTGACTGATGGCTAAAGACTGGCATGCTGCCATAGTATGGAAGCATGACTGATCTAAAGACTGGCATGCTGCCATACGTATATGGAGCGACAGACTGATGGCTAGAGACTGGCATGCCTGTTATACTAGTGGATCAGAGTGATGGCTAAAGACTGGCATGCTGTTATACGTATGGGCAAGATGATGGCTAGAGACGGTCATGTTGTCATAAATGAGCCGACTGATGGCTAAAGACTGGGATGCTCTGCCATACGTATGGAGCTGACTGATGGCTAGAGATGGCATGCCTGTCATACGTATGGAGCTGACTGATGGCTAGAGCTGGGATGTCTGCCATACGTATGGGCAGGATGATGGCTAAAGACTGGCAGCCGAGTCTACGTAGGGGCGACTGATGGCTAAAGACTGGCATGCCTGCATACGTATGTAGCAGACTGATGGCTAGAGACTGTATGTAAGTAGTCACAGAACTGAACACTATAAGGAAACTGCTGAAAATACATAACAAAAAGTTGGAAATTCCAAAACTGTTGCTGTGGTTGTTATGGGACAAAATAGGTGATAGAAATTCGAGCAGGGTGACCTGGTGACACACATGGAGCTCCTATTTACCCAGCAAAAATAGATCTCCACCATACAGCACTAGTGCATGAATACAAGGTAGTAATCAGAACAATCAGCAAGATGTATTCTCATAAGAACAGGGGGCGTAAACACTCTGTACACAGCACATATATGCTCTAAACACCGAACATATTATCAGAGCTCTCAGTCTAGTCATTGCCGTGCAATGACCCCCCCGATCAGTTATTGCTCGAGCGATGGACGTCAGGTAATACGCAGGTGCCCCCCTCCGCCATGCCCTGCCTATGGCCCCAGCTACTGGTGTCACAACAAAGATGGTCATCTCACCAGGCAGACACGATGCTCAGGAAGCGGCGGATGATGATTGTGCCGGTCCCACGTGCTGGGGGTGACTAGGTACCAAGGAGGAGCAGAGCGCCACTCTCTCACATCCGGGGTAGTGCAGGTCCTAATGTTAATGTAGTAGTACGGGTACATGTATAACACAGCGGATATTCACAGACGTTACATAGCACGAAGGACGGGGATCATCGAGCAGCGGTCCCCCAGCTACCTGGGACGGATGCCGCCATCATGTTTTTACACTTCTCTGAAAAAATATTCTGATCACGTGTCACGTTGTGGCGATGCCTTCGCCGGCTTCGCGCTTCCTCCCGATTCGCCCTGAGTTTACGCAGAGGGGCGCGCTGCACGTGTCTAACAGCTGCTTAAAGGAGTCAGGCGCGGCAAAGAGGTATAATGGAAAGAGCCGGTGGCCGGAGAGTGCGGGCCGACAGGTGGCGGCCGACAGGTGAGCGGGCCGACGTGAGGGGCCGAGGTGAGCGGGCCGACAGGTGAGCGGGCCGACAGGTGAGCGGGGACAGGTGAGGGGCGACAGGTGCGGGGGAGGTGAGCGGGCCGACAGGTGAGCGGGCAGGCGAGGAGGGGGACGGGCCGGGGAGGCGCTCTACGCTGAAGGTTACCTGTGCCTCTCGGGTGTGGGGTGAAGGAACATGACTCTTTTTCCCGGCCGTGATAACCCGTGCACTCCGCTACAGCCAGTGGTGTGGCAGGTCTATGCGCAGCTTCCTGAAGGGGGGAGAGTTATCAGAATTGTCTAGTTGGTATCGCAACAATCAGAGCTGAGTTGTCATTAGAATCAGCTGTAGAAACTGACAGGTCATCTGATTTGGTTGCTGTGAGCAATGAGAACAATTCTGCTCTCGAACACCATTGATACATTATTTCCATATAAATCCTGGGGTCATGGCCAGCTACCGGTCCTGGCTTAGGTCCTAGGTCTTTCCCTGGCAGGTCTGTATTAGTTTTTATTCAGTAAAATTGTAAAAATATATTTAAAAAAAACTATATAAATGAGGTATAAACGTAATCGTAGTGATCCATAGAATAAAGAAAATATAATATTTTTATGGTACGGTGTACAGCCCCAAAATAACACAAAAAGAAAGGAAACCAAAATTGACGATTTTTTTTTTCATCCATACATTTAAGAGTTAACAAAATCTCATCAGCTAATGACCTACTAAAATGAAGTATTTGTAAAGTGCATCTAATGTCACAGTAAATAAGCCCTTATATGTCCAAATTGCCAAAAAAATAAAAAATAAAGATTGCATAGCCATTAAAAAGTCACAATGGCGCAGATTCCCTTGCGCATGATTTTGTTTTATCCCCTGTAAAACAATTAAAGGTTTAACAAACTCATAAAACCCCATTAAATGAGAGGATATATGAAAAAAACCATGTCCATATAAAGTAGACATTCGGTAAATATTAGTTATCAAGTATTTTTGCTGTTATGACACGAAAAATCACGTGTCGAAAAAATAGTTCATTTGGAATTTCAAAAATCGAGAATTTGTCCCCAAATACCTTGTTTTTTCATAAATAAATGCAAAACAATCCACCAAATTTTTTCAAGTAACATGAAGTACAAAGCGTCCCATGGAAATATTTTCAAAGTCACTTGGATGTGATAAAGCATTCCAAAGTTATAACCACTTATAGCGACACATGTCAGATTTAAAAAAAGTAGGCTGTGTCAGGAAGGTGAAAAGTGGCTCCGGCATTTTTGGTCTGTTTTCAAACCACATCCATTTTTGACTGTTTTTCCCAATTATCTTAACCCCTAAGGGACTCAGCCTCTTTTGGCCTTAAGGACGCGGCCCCATTCTTCAAATCTGACCTGTGTCACTATAAGTGGTTATAGTTTTTGAACGCTATGAGATATCCAAGGGATTTTGAGATTGTTGTTTCCTCGTGACGCATTTTTGTACTTCAAATAGTTTAAAATTTGGATGAAATTCTTTTGGTTTAGTTATAAAAACAAAACAAATTTGGCAAAAATTGGAAAAATCTTATTTCAACGTTCTAAAAAATTCTCTCTACTTGATGCTGATAGTCATAGCTCCCAATAAATTCATAACTTACATTTCCCAAATGTCTGCTTAATATTTGGCATGGTTTTTTTAAGATTCCACATATTTTACGAATGTTTAGGCCGTCAGAATTTAGGTATCATTTTTCACATTTTTTTGTAAAATCACCAAAACCGTATTTTAGAGGGACGTGCTCAACTTCTAATTGACACTGAGAGGCCTAAATATATGAGACCGTAAATTACCCATTTGTGGAAACTACAAACAACACCCCAACGTTGAAAACCACTTTAAGAAGAATTTTTGTTAACGCTTTACGTGTTTTATAGGGGTTAAAAACAAATGGAGGTGCAGTGCAGTCTGCAAATTGTAGTTTTTTCACATACACTCATTGTGGGTGGAAAATTTAACATTTACAATGGATTAATGAACTAAAGGCTCCACAAAGTTTGTTACCCAATTTCTCCCGATACACGTGATACTCTATATGTGGGTGGTGGTAACCTGCTGTATGGGCGCACGGCCGGGCATAGAAGGAGAGGGGCGCCATCCAGATCAATTTGCTATGTCCATTGTAAGGCTATAATTTTTTTTTTTTTTTTAATGTGGACCTATAGGGGCTTATTTCTTTTGTACACTGAGATGCACTTTTCTGTACGTAATTGGGGGAATCTATAGGCTATTGGTGAGATTTATTAACTCTTTGTTGGTGGAGGATGAAAATCATCACTTTTCAGGAAGATTTTTATGGGTTTTTTTTTTTTGCTGTTTACCATACCATAAAAAATAGTATTATTTTTATATTCTATGGTCGCCACGATTACAAAAAGACCTCATTTATATAGATTTTTTTATTTTTTTCCCATTTTTACGCATAAAAAGAAATTTGCAAAAATGGTTGTTATTTAGCATCACCGTCTTTGTCATATGATAACTTTTTTATTTTCGCCTCACATCTGTTTTAAGGCGTATTTTTTGCGAGAAGGATGTTCTTTCTAGTGGTCTTATTTTAGAGTGCATACATTTTTTAAATCTCTTTTCTTTTAGACTTTTTATAGGGTATTAAATTGAAAATGATCTTTTCTGGAGCTTTTTTTTGTTTTGTTTTTGGGGGGGTCTTCATTGTGCGGATCTCATAATGATTCTGTTTTTATTATGCAGATTGTTACGGCGAGGGATAACCAAATGGTGGAGGTTTTGTGTATTTTATTCAATGGTACTGATAAAACCATTTGAGAAAAAATCTTTGTCATTTTAGCATCACAGCTTTTCATATGCAGAACTTTTTTATTTTTTCCGCTGACAAATCTGGTTAGGGGCTTATTTTTTGCGAGAGAGTTGTTCTTTTAGTGGGCTTTTTGGAGTGCTACCATTTTTTAAATACTTTTTAGAGCATTTTTTTTTGTTTTGCGTTTTTTTTCCTACGGCGTGTACCGTGCGGGTCCGTAACGATTCCTTTGTATTATACATTATACCAAATATGCGGGTTTTTTTGTGTTTTTTATACTTTATAAGTGTTTTTATGGCGAAAGTGACATTTAGGGGCTTATATTTTTAAGTATTTATTTTTTTATTTCATTATAATGTGCTAGTGTTAGTGTTTTTTGCATATTTTTACTATACATACTTGAACTTGAACCAGTGATGCTCTATCACGTTTAAGTTCATACCTGCTCTACAATACTATTTTATTGTGAGCATGTAACTTGTCTAGCAAGCTTGCTCTGCTCAGCATGTTTACAGTCCACGACCCAAGAGGTTCTGACTGCCATGGAGACCGGCAGACTCCGGGGCACATGCCAGTCCTCCGGATCTGCCCCGAAGTGGAATCGGATCCCCCGTAAGCGGCACGGGGTATCCGATCCACAGCGCAAACACCCTTCCACCCGCGGTCATGTTTGACCGCGGCGTTGTAAGGGGTTAACACCCGCGATCGACCGGCCCGATCGCGGTTGTTTAGTGCAGCTGTACTAGACAGCTGTAGCTAGACATCTGACAGCCGCTGCTCTGGTACCGGCTCCGTTCGTGAGCCGGTGCCAGAAGCAGGACGTTATAGAATCTAGCATCTAGCCCCGGGGACGTACTATAACGTCCTGGTGCGCCTAGGGGTTAATAGATAAACAAGTTGTAATCAGCCAATCTTTCAAAAACAGTAAATAACGGATGCATTTTTAAACAGACTGAAAACGCATGAGTGTGGATCAAAAACGCCACGTGTGGCATCACCCTAAGGGGTTGTCAACTTTCAGCAAATATTCGATATTGTTTGTGTAATGAAAAGCTATACAATTGCTTACTGTTTTCTAGATCTCTGCTTGCTGTCCTATAGGAAGCTGTTTACTCCAGTGGATAGAAATATGTCCATGGTGATGTGATGGACATGCAGATGCACAAGCCATTATTATCCCGCAGCTCCTATTTCTCTCTGCTATAATAACAGCTCCTGCACCTGTATGTCCATCACATCACCATGGGCAGATTTCTATTCAATGAAGTAAATAGAAGCTTCCTATAGCAGAACGTCAAGCAGAGATCTAGAAAACCGCAAGGAATTACACAAACAATATCAAATATTTCCTGAATGTGGATAAACCCTTTAAAGGTTGCTGCCGGATTGTGGCTTTACTACAGTGTAAGGTTCTGACAAGAGCCTATCTGAATGCAGTCGGATTAAAAATATGGTTCACGTGGGTTCACAGTTCCAAGTACCATGTTCATAAGGAGAAAACGTTCCAGCATCAATGTTAATGTATGGATCAATCTTGATAGAAGTGACATGTAGGGAGCTGGATTTCAGGATCGTCCCTACGCTGCTTGCAATGATGCCCTTTCCAATACCAGATATCACACCACCCGTCACAAGTATATACTTCATGGTGTCAAATGAGGATGCCCAACTATCTAGAGAGAAAAAAAAAGTAACATTATTGCAGAGGAAAGACTACTTGCATTACCAGTTATGGGCGATGCCACACGTCCCGTTTTTAAGCATGCGTTTTCATTCCGCTTAAAAACGTTTTTTTTTTTTTTTACTGTTTACCATGCGTTTGGCTCCTTTGAACCGGGTTATCTATAAAGATAAATAGGTTCTAATCAGCAAAACGCATGGAAACCGGTCAAAAACGCATGTTTTTTTTAAACAGACTGAAAACGCATGCATTAAAACAGACTGAAAACGGGTTGTGCAGCATCACCGTCAACCTTACAAACCAAGTAGTAAGAAGTCTCACTACACTAAAATATATATATGCAAGTGTAGCATAGAACATTACAGGAAGGGACATTAACTATTTGGGGTCCCATTCTGCATTTTTATTGTTTTATACATTCATCGTATGTGCTAGGAAATAGGGGCCCCCATATTAAGAGAGAATTTAAGTACTTTAAAAAATGCTTATAGGCAAGTGTTAGTACAGTTATTACCAGGAGGCGTGACCAATGAAGAGGATCTGCAGGTGAACTCATTTGATCAAATGATGTTTGAGGAAGCTGAGAGTTGGGCCAACTGATCTGTTACTGATGCCTCATCCATATGGAGCTGACTGATGGCTAAAGACTGGCATGCCTGCCATACGTATGGAGCTACTGATGGCTAAAGACTGGCATGCCTGCCATACGTAAGGAGCTGACTGATGGCTAAAGACTGGCATGCCTGCCATACTTACGGAGCAGACTGATGGCTAGAGACTGGCATGCCTGTCATACGTATGGAGCAGACTGATGGCTAGAGACTGGCATGCCTGCCATACGTATGGAGCAGACTGATGGCTAGAGACTGGCATGCCTGCCATACGTATGGAGCAGACTGATGGCTAGGACTGGCAGGCCTGTCATCCGTATGGAGCAGACTGATGGCTGAGACTGGCATGCCTGCATCGTATGGAGCAGACTGATGGCTAAGACTGGCATGCCTGTCCATACGTATGGAGCAGACTATGGCTAGAGACTGGCATGCCTGCCATACGTATGAGCAGACTGATGGCTAGAGACTGGCATGCCTGCCATATGTACTATGGAGCATGACTGGATGGCTAGACTGGCATGCCTGCATACGTATGGAGCTGACTGATGGCTAAGACTGGCATGCCTGTCATAGTTGGAGCAGACTGATGCTGAGAACTGGCATGCGGCCAACTGTATGGAGCAGACTGATGGCTAGAGACTGGCATGCCTGTCATACGTATGGAGCAGACTGATGGCTAGAGACTGGCATGCCTGCCATACGTATGGAGCGAGACTGATGGCTAGAGACTGGCATGCCTGCCATACGTATGGAGCAGACTGATGGCTAAGACGGCATGCCTGTCATACGTATGGAGCAGACTGATGGCTAGAGACTGGCATGCCTGCCATACGTATGGAGCAGACTGATGGCTGAGACTGCATGCCTGTCATACGTTAGCAGACCGATGGCTAGAGACTGGCATGCCTGCCATACGTATGGAGCAGACCGATGGCTAGAGACTGGCATGCCTGCCATACGTATGGACAGCTGATGGCTAAGACTGGCGGCCTGCCATACGTATGGAGCGACTGATGGCTAGAGACTGGCATGCCTGTCATACGTATGGAGCAGACTGATGGCTAGAGACTGGCATGCCTCCATACGTATGGAGCAGACTGATGGCTAGAGACTGGCATGCCTGTCATACGTATGGAGCAGACTGATGGCTAGAGACTTGTATGTATGTAGTCACAGATGCTGAACACTATAAGGAAACTGCTGAAAATACATAACAAAAAAGTTGGAAATTCCAATACTGGTTGCTGTGGTTGTTATGGGACAAAAGAGGTGATAGAAATTCGAGCAGGGTGACCTGATGACCCACATGTGGAGCTCCTATTTACCCAGCAAAACCATGATCTCCACCATATACTGCACTAAGTGCATGAATACAAGGGTAGATAATCAGAACAATCAGCAAGATGTATTCTCATAAGACAGGGCGTAAACACTCTGTACACAGCACATGTATGCTCTAAACACCGACATATTTATCACAGCTCTCAGGCTAGTCATTGCCGTGCAATGTAATAATATAAACTCCCCCCCCCCCCCGATCAGTTATTGCTCGGAGCGATGTACGTCAGGTAATACGCAGGTGCCCCCTCCCGCCATGCCCCTGACTACGGCCCCAGCTACTGGTGTCACACAAAGATGGCATCTCACCAGGCAGACACGATGCTCAGGAAGCGGCGGATGATTGTGCCGGTCCCACGTGCTGGGGGTGACTAGATACCAAGGAGGAGCAGAGCGCCACCTCTCTCACATCCGGGGTAGTGCAGGTCCCTAATGTTACTGTATTGTACGGAGTTACATGTTATAACACAGCGGATAATTCACACACGTTACATAGCACATGAGGACGGGGTCTATGAGCGCAGCGGTCCCCCAGCTACCTGGGACGGATGCCGCCATCATGTTTTTACACTTCTCTGAAAAAAATATTCTGATCACGTGTCACGTTGTGGGCGATGGCTTCGCCGGCTTCGCGCTTCCTCCCGAGTCGCCCTGAGTTTTACGTCAGAGGGGCGCGCTGCACGTGTCTAACAGCTGCTTAAAGGAGTCAGGCGCGGCAAAGCGGTATAAGGGAAAGCAGCCGGTGGCCGGAGAGTGCGGGCTGACAGGTGAGCGGGCCCAGGCCGAGGAGGGGGACGGGCAGCGGGAGAGCGGCTCTACCAGGCTAGAAGGTTACCTGTGCCTCTCGGGTGTGGGGTGAAGGACATGACTCATTCTTTCCAGGCCGTGATAACCCGTGCACTCCACTACAGCCAGTGGTGTGGCCAGGTCTATGCGCAGCTTCCTGCCCAAGGGGGGAGAGTTATCAGAATTGTTCTAGTTGGTCATCGCAACCAATCAGAGCTGAGTTGTCATTTTAGAATCAGCTGTAGAAAACTGACAGGTCAACTCTGATTTGGTTGCTGTGAGCAATGACAACAATTCTGCTCTCAGACACCATTGATACATTTTCCATATAAAATCCCTGGGGTCATGGCACAGCTCATGGTCCTGGCATTAGGTCCTAGTTTCTCTTCCTCCTGGCAGTTGACTCAAGCCCTGGTCCCTTTTGTAGTTTGAGTTTCCTGGTAGTGATGAGCCACTTGGTATGCTAGTTACCTTTGCCACAATGGGGCAGGCATGTACTGTGCCATCACCGAGCCCTGAGGAGCTCTAGGGCATGTGCATCGCTGGCTTGCATATTGCACCCGCCGGCTATGCAAGAAGACCGCCGAAGTCTCGCTGCTGGATTGCAGGGTGGATGCATGTACTATTAACAGAAGTCTAGTGCTCAATAAAATATGCAACATTTAGGCAGTAACAGATGCAGTAAATAAATATATGCAACATTTAGGCTTGTGTCAAAAGTAGCATTTTCAGTGTAGGTTTTCCCAGTGTTAATCTGTCTTGCTTGGTTTTGTTTACATATAAATCTTCCACTGTGGAGCTTCTATATAGGCAGCTGATGCTGGCAGGTCAGGGCTAGCGGCTGTTTGCCATAAGTGGCAATCTGGCAGTCTTTGCCCATTGCTTTAAATAGGATAATGGAAGACCTCACTCCGCTAAGTCTCTTTTTATCTCTTTGGGATTTTTTGTGATTACTTATATTTTGCTACATCACTATTATAATGTGGTTCTCAAATGTATGCACCTGAGGTAAGCCAAGAGAGTAAGTGTCAATCTGTAGTTCATATTATGAGGGCCTTCCATGATGTACATTGCAAGTAGCTCCATTGTAGTTCTTCCTCGTAACAATATTTACGTGTATTAAAGTGAACATGGCACAGGGATTCCCTGTTTCTGCGGTCTTGTGATCAATTTTGACCTGCAGCATGCATCATATCACAACACATGAAGACTTGTGGTCACGTCATTAAACAATGCCACATCTCAAGTCAATTTTAAACAGGTTCTACAATATATTATAATTTCCTATGTATGTTGTGGAATTAAGTTGTTTGTATTCACTTAGGAAAACGCAAACTTTATTTTCTTCTAGAGTCAATAATATTTACCATGAAAGGAAAGAAAAACTTGAAAAGGAGCTCTCCTGTTGAAGAAAGCAATGGTACAACAGAGATCAAGAAGCCAAAGTGTAAGTAGGCAATTTACTAAACATGTTGTCTTGCACATGTGTACAAAGGGCCATGCGTTTTATCGAAACTCTCTCCTCTCCCCGCTCCCTTGTTTCCAATCCATGCTGTTTGGCCCAGTCTGGAGACTTCCCCATTTAAGCGAAGGTTCTTCAGTTAACAAAAGGCTCTTGAATATGGAGTGCTTGTGCATCCAAAACAGCTATTTCCTACTGGAATTTCCTACCGTAAATTCCAAAGGAGAGAGAATTAAAATACAAGAATTTCCAGATGTATTTATTTTGTGAAGTTCCAAATTTTTTTATACTGTCCAGACCTCTGCTTGTGCATGTCTAAGCCTTAGAAACCTAATTTGCAGCTAGTTCTTTTTATGGTAATTGATTTTTAATTTTTTTATATTTAAGTAGTTACTCACAGTTCCCACAAGTCGGTCGGTGGTATTGTGCTGACCCTTGGACAAGGTGACGTAGGTCAGCTGGGTTTAGGAGAAGATGTCATGGAACGAAAGAAGCCAGCATTGGTATCTCTTCCGGAGCCAATAGTACAAGCGGAAGCAGGAGGCATGCACACAGTGTGCCTAGGAGCATCCGGCAGTGTGAGTTTACTTTAAAACCTTATAGTTTTCAGAAAGCCGTGATTGTTTGTTTAGTTCAACCTCCTTATATTTCCATACCCAAATAGATTTATTCTTTTGGCTGCAATGATGAAGGTGCACTGGGCCGGGACACCACGGAAGAAGGATCAGAGACTCAACCAGCAAAGATAGATTTGCCTGAAAAAGTTGTTCAGGTGTCAGCTGGAGACAGTCATACAGCCGCTTTGACAGTCGACGGGCGTGTGTTTCTCTTTGGATCTTTCAGGGTAATTTTTGTGAAAACGGTCTCTTACCGTTTAATGTTCACTAATCACAGAGCAGATTCATATATCTGACTGTAAAGATTGGAATCCCACGTTGTTTAGTAACGGTTTTTCGTTGTTGTCCTCAGACTTAACTTTCTGAATGTTCATTTTTATAAGCTAATTAAAACTGCACCTCTTGCAATCTCTATTAAATGGGTTTTTCCATATTGGCCTCTTATGAAGTTGCTACCACCACAATATAAAAAGCTGGACATGGCCATTCCACTCCATAACTTACATAGAAATAGGAGTTAAGAGAGTGATTAGTGTTTTATGTAAAGTTACAAAAATGGTGTTGCTTGCTTTCTTTAAAAGAGTTGTCCACTTTCAGCAAATAATTGTGTAATGATGGCAATCATCTTTATATAGCACACACAGATTGCGCTGCACAGTGCTTGTCAAATCAATCCCTGTCCTCAATGGGGCTCAATGTAATCAACCTACCAGTATGTTTTGGAGTTTGGGAGGAAACCCACGCAAACGCTGAGAACAAACAAACTCTTTGCAGATGTTGACCCCTGGGACTTGAACCCAGGTCCCCAGCACTGCAAAGCTTTAATGCTCAATATACTTTCGGTATCAGTTCCTCTTGTTTTTTAGGTCACAATTTGCTGTCATGGAAGCTTCATTGTTTACTTCCCGTGGATATAAATCTGGCCAAGCTCCTGCCATGTCACCTGTTCTTTCCATAGGAAGTAAACAATGAAGCTTTCTATAGAATGACAGCAAGCGGAGATCTAGAAAATGAGGAATTAATAAAGTATATATGAAAAATTGTAGAACTTTTCACAACCTAAACAATATTAATTTTGGTAAACAATTTTTTATGCTAAAGCTTGGCATGTTGCTTTCATCAGTGTAGTGGATCCTTTCACTGCTTATTTGCTGAATATAAATTTTATTTTTATCACATAGGATAACAATGGAGTCATTGGTTTACTAGAGCCAATGAAGAAAAGTATGGTGCCTGTTCAAGTGCCTATCAATATACCAGTTATTAAAATAGCCTCAGGTAAGTGAGATTCAGACAGTCAATCCTTTTATGCAGTCGACGAAAACCTATAAACGTGTGCTTTGTTGACTTCTGACTTTCAGCATGCCTCACTAAGCAAAACTTGATGTCCTCCATTCTGCTGATGTGGTTTCACCAGTTTAAGCCTGTGTTCATACATTTTATTCTCTATACTATAGCCGACAAATATTCTTTACAAAATTTTATTCATATAATATTTCATACAATTTCCACACAAATAACAGTAATGCCAGTCACAATAAGTTGCTTGTAGTTTTAAAACTGTTAATTGTAGGAAAGCAGCTGTTTCTCGAATCCTGAACAATCCTGCGAAGGCCAGTAACACACTATTATAGAATATCTCCAGGAAACATTCCATGATTCTTTCCATTGCAAAATAGTAACTGAAAACGTATGAGTGCCTTCTCATGTAGGACATCGATTCTTTGGTAGTGGTACTGTACAGCCCTAGTAAGGTTACAAGTTTCCCATGTAAATTGAAATCAACATTTGTACGTTTAGTCCAGCTGATGAAATAGTTTTCTATTCAAACTTGGCCTTTTTCTTTATTTTAGGTAATGATCATCTTGTGATGCTCACCTCAGATGGAGATCTCTATACATCTGGCTGTGGAGAGCAGGGTCAACTTGGCAGGGTACCTGAGAGATTTACCAATCGTGGAGGACGGAAAGGACTAGGTGAGCCATTTATGTTCTATAACCATGACAGCCCTTCAAATGTGGCATATATTGTCCTAGCGGTAGAGGCAGTCTGTTTGAGAAGGCTGTGAAGCAGTGGCAGGGCTTATTGCAGGGAAGGCTTCTTGGAGTTATGCCATTTATGTACATCTGTGGAAACAGACCTGTGTGCTGGTCCAAACCCATGGACTGAGCACAGTACTGAGGATGGGCGTCCTTTAATAGCAGAAAAATGATGCAAGGACACCCTTTCTACCGGCCAGAAGGGACTTTAAAGGAAATATACCATCAAGGTAAACCAAGGACACAAATTCATAGATCCAGGCACTGACTTTGGTAATCTTCTTATATTTGTTACCCATGGCCTACTTCCTTCTAAAAATCACCTTTTAAATTCTGCTAAAGAGCCAGAAGTGCTATATACGTGTTACAAAAAATGCCTTAATTCACGAGCATTTCCCCTTTCACTATGTGCTGAAACTTCCTCTGCAGCAGTTACAATACATCGAGCAGAGGGAGGGGTGAAGTGCTTAAGGAGCAGTGGGGGAGGGTTAAACATGCTCCAGCACAGTGTCACAGCCTGGAGGAGCTCTGGCACCCATAATCCTTCTGGTTCAGTGGCATAATTTTATAATAGATTTTTAAGCATGGAGGCCTTATATAAGAAATAGAAGATTACCAGTCATGGTACCTGGATCTATAAGTGCCCCTGGTTTATCATGCTTGAGTTTGATGGTAGATTTCCTGCTCAATACCAACCTAATATTCTGATTCATATTATTATTTTTGGTTTGTGCTCAATGCAAATATATAAAACTTCATCATGCTTAAAGCTTGGGACTAATTACGGAATTGCAGTAATTCTTAAAACGGCCTTTACCCATGGGTATCAACTAACAATTTCACTGCTGAGCATGTATATAAAGTTCAGCACGCATTCATCTCAATTAAAGGTCAAGATCAGTGATGGCGAACCTTTTTATAGACAAAGTACTCAAACTGCAACCCAAAACCCACTTATTTATCGCAAAGTGCCAACATAACAGAAATTTATAGTACACTTCATAATTTTCCCAAATTACAGTAACATTAATTTATTATAATAGAATGTACTGAGCATTTTGTCCATTTCCTTTCTTACCACCAGAGAGCGATCTTCCCTCTTTGAGCAGCTGACTTCTCCCCTCCTACTTCAGATCTTTCCTGTCCTTGGATAGGAGACTGTTTTGGAACCTCTGTTGGGGTTCCTGAAGCTGATGCTAGTCAATGTGAAGGGGAAATGTCGAGGCAGAGCTCTAAAAACTGCCAACGGGCAAGCTCCAACCATGCAGCAGCCTGTGGAGGGAAACTGACAGGGAGTTTTGCCAAGAATGGCATGGGTGGTCTGTGTAACTGCTTTCCTGCCCCACTCACTGTGGTCACAGCAGGGGAGGCGGGAGATGGACAGTGGAGCCTTGACACAGCTAGTTGCTATGTTTTCAGCTATTCTACAGCCATCCTTTATCTCTGGAAAGTACTTATTAGTACTTAAAGGGAACCTATAATCAGAAATTGGTCTAATAAAACAGTGTTGCTGAGCACATTCTAAATTGTTTCTTTCATGGCCTGGTATGGTGACCTCCAGCAAATGCCCTTTGACGTTGACTGTAAATTGGTTTTATGAATCAGGACTGTAATTGATGGTCCTGCATTCAGGGATATGACTGAGATCTCCTGAAGTCCAACTGAACATCTCCTCACATGTGATTGACAATATCAGAGGCAGGGAAAGCATAACTTCAATGTTAAACTCTCCACCTCCCTGACTTTATACATCTAACTTTAAACTTGAGTGATACCACCAAGCTGGGTTGTGAAAGAAACATGATCTACAAGTTGTTCAACTGCTTGACAGCATGAAGGTAGTGGCTTATTAGACCAATTTCTGATGACTGGTTGCCTTTCCGGGCATCCCTTTTGCAAAAAGAGTACAAAAAACTGGATAGAGCCCTTTAGATGTATTCAGGTTTTGTAAACCCTTATCTCTGCCCTGGTTTTCCACTTTAATGCCACATTTTTAATGTAGGGAGACTGATCATGTATATAACTTCTCCTTCTCCTCCCTGCAGAGAGGCTTTTGGTTCCTCAGTGCATCCACTTGAAGGCTAAGGGATGTGGGCGTGTAGTCTTTCAGGATGTTTTCTGTGGTGCATACTTCACATTTGCTATCTCGCAAGAGGGCCATGTTTATGGATTTGGCCTCTCTAACTACCATCAGTTAGGTAAGTGGTATTGTCTTTCCTCTACACTTCTTTTTTAGTTGGTGTCTTCCATAACCTGCTGTTTACTGTTTGGAATGCTCGGGTCCAAAGTCATAAACTTGATGGTATAGTAGAGAACTATAGCTGAAAGATGTTTACGGGAGCTGTATGGTATTTTAATGCCATTTCACTTACTTGCTACAGGGACAAAGAATACTAATGCTTGCTATGCACCTCAGAACTTGACATCATTCAAAAACTCCACAAAGTCTTGGGTGGGCTTTTCAGGAGGCCAGCATCATACTGTTTGTGTGGACTCTGAAGGTTCGTACACATTTTACATGTCTTGCTAAGGTTTGTCTATGTATGTGTTAAATGAGTAATGTTTAATTTCTTTGTATAATTATAGGAAATGCATATAGTCTTGGTCGTGCTGAATATGGCAGACTTGGCCTTGGGGAAAATGCAGAAGAGAAAAATGAGCCTACCCCCATTCCTGATCTACCCAAGGTTTCTTCTGTGGCCTGTGGTGCTTCAGTTAGCTATGCTGTAACCAGAGATGGTAAGTTGTGTACTGCTGCGTACAGTTTTATAAGGCCTGATTTTACATCAGTGGCTTGTATGTTATTGTGGGCTAAAACCAGGTGCAGCTGAATACAGGCGGTCCCCTACTTAAGAACACTCGACTTACATACAAGCCCTAGTTACAAACGGACCACTGGATATTGGTAATTTACTGTACTTTAGTCCTAGGCTAAAATAAACAGCTGTAACAGTTATCAAAGGTGTCTGTAATGAAGCTTTATTGTTAATCCTGGTTCTTATGACAACCCAACATTTTTAAAATCCAATTGTCACAGAGACCAAAAAAGTTCTGGCTGGGATTACAATGATAAAATATACAGTTCCAACTTGCATACAAATTCAACTTAAGAACCAACCTACAGACCCTATCTTGTATGTAACCCGGGGACTGCCTGTACAAGGAACAGGTCAATTATACAAGTCCATTATATCATAACCACCTGTTGCCTTGCCTGGTTTTGGCTCAATAACCTTTGTAAATGACTGAAGACTTAGTAGGTGTGACCTAGCCCTTAAAAGATGCAAATGATTTTTTTTTTCTCCTCTTGGTGTTCATGTACTAAATAACATGTACTTCTCTTTACTAGGTCGTGTTTTCTCTTGGGGAATGGGCACTAACCAACAACTTGGTACGGGTGAAGAAGATGATGTTTGGAGCCCATATGAAATGACTGGAAAGCAGCTGGAGAATAGAGAAGTTTTGTCTGTGTCCAGTGGGGGTCAACACACTGTTCTTTTAGTAAAGGAGCGTTGCTAACCTCCTGTATTGCGGGACACTCAATACCTTTGGCTGCATGGAGACATCTCAGCTGCCTCAATTTACCTCGTTGCCACTTCTGTACTTTTAATTGGTCCCTTAATTGTAATTATCAGAGACTTTGCCAGGAGGTCTGTGGCTTCAGCTTCCACTGTTTTCCTGTATTTTCTCTCGTCTGTATTGCCCAGAAATTCATAAAAATGATCTGCTTGTAGCCATTGTTCCCTCAGTATTTTAACACTTAAATCCCCCATTTTCAGCCTGTCTCTGTGGCACTATTACAAGATTACAATCTTCTTTGCTACATTGTTATTTAGAATTATACTTGTTAAAAAATTTTATTTTTTAATACCCAAAGTCATACAAAGCAAATTGCTTTATTTTTATAAGTGTGTGGTATGGGTGTGCATGACTGTAGGATATTTCTATCCCTTTTGCCATTGTTTGAATCAATTTTACCTGACAGGGATGTGCAACTTCTTTTAAAGAATCTTCTCTTTTGGAATAAATATTTTTCAGAAATGTGGTTATTCTTCTGTTGCAGTTCCAGAAATGACTAAACAAGTTTGTTAAAAGCTATAAAATTATACTTGCTGTGAGAATATAGAAGAGCATCAGGGGAGCTGATAATGCCATATAACATTTATTTAGTGGGTGATTAGTTTAAAGGGAACCTGTCACCACATTTTCACCTATACACACAGTGACAGGTTCCTATAGAGCCCTATTTAACTCGCACCATTCTTTTAGCTAATAATTGTTTCCCTTACATCCACATAAATCAACTTTTTATCTTGTATTTCCTGACATAAGGCGTGTCCTGCTCATCTGATTCCTCCAAATGCCTTATGCTTCCTTGATATTCAGCAGTTCCTGTCATGTGACCAGGGTGATAACATCATCTCTGGTCCTTTAGCCTCTTAACAATAGCAAACTGTACCCCATGTATGTATTTGACCACACGAAAACCCAGCATCCTCCATGGCCTTCTACTCCTCTCCATCCTGCATGGAGTTTCAAAAATGGTACAAGCTTAACTTTTATCACTTTATTCAATTTTTTTTATATTGCTAGATGGGGTGACAAGGGATAAAGGAATTCCCACATCTGAATAATTGCTAACCGATATCACATCAAAGGCAGATGTAAAGGGAATTAAATCTTTAAGTACATCAATGGACTATTAAAAACCCTCAGAAGGGGTACACACTAAACAAAATCCACCCAAAAAACGGTTATACATGTCCAAGGCATAACCTAACACATGAATAAGTAGGTACATACAACAGTTATAGGAGGTGCAGAGACTAGCAATCATAGGCAAGTGCCCACTGTATCAGCCCGATAGTGAATATCAGATTCAAAACCTACATGTGTGAGAAAAGATTAACATATAGCAAACAATAACATTTCCCGAATGATGATCCAAAGAGGGGGGAGTAAAATTACCCCACGCATATTGCCCATCAACTGGGCTTCATCAGGGGATACCAGCGTATAGATCACGCTGTCCTTAAATACCCTCCAGCACTGTGACGGAGCTCAGCCAAGCAAGCGCAACAACACCCCCAACGGAGGACTAAAACTGGAAGCGATACAACCCGATAGCGTTCCAGGAAGTGAAGGCGGGGCCTCCATGCGTCCCACTGACGTAAAGAAGATAATTTGATGTATCGTTAGGGTAAGAAAAGGCAAGGAGCGATCTTTCTGATAAGACTTCGGAATTTCATACAAGTTATTAAAACGCTAGGGGGCCCATGGCCTCCCATAAAACAAACAAGTAGTCCCAAAAAGTGCCAAGTGCAAATAACGTGCAATAATGCATGTAAACAACCAATAAGTGTAGTACTAAGTATTTACCTTGACAATGATTGTTGCAGTAATATATCATATATCGACTTGCTGTATTACTATATCATTAGATTTTTATAGTGATGTGTCCTGCGCCACACATATACTGGTATGGCTTTACTACCGATGTATATCTCCAGCACCTCATAGCAATCATGTTAGAGGGCAACAGCAGGGTCCACATAAGAAGGACAAAAAAGAGCAATAATTTACTTTTTATTCAAGAATAGTTTAGGGACAGGAAGCATTCCATTCAAGCAGTCTTCTGGTCCGAATTTTTATCAGAAAGATCGCTCCTTGCCTTTTCTTACCCCAACGATGCATCAAATTATCTTCTTTACGTCAGTGGGACGTATGGAGGCCCCGCCTTCACTTCCTGGAACGCTATCGGGTTGTAGCGCTTCCGGTTTTGCACACCGGAAGTAGTCCTCCGTTGGGGGTGTTGTTGCGCTTGCTTGGCTGAGCTCCGTCACAGTGCTGGAGGGTATTTAAGGACCGCGTGATCTATATGCTGGTATCCCCCGATGAAGCCCAGTTGATGGGCGATACGCGTGGGGTAATTTTACTCCCCCCTCTTTGGATCATCATTCGGGTAATGTTATTGTTTGCTATATGTTAATCTTTTCTCACACATGTAGGTTTTGAATCTGATATTCACTATCGGGCTGATACAGTGGGCACTTGCCTATGATTGCTAGTCTCTGCACCTTCTATAACTGCTGTAAGCAGGGGGGGGTTTGTTTAGTGTGTACCTCTTCTGAGGGTTTTTAATAGTCCATTGATGTACTTTAATAAAGATTTAATTCCCTTTACATCTGCCTTCTTCTTTTGTTGTGATATTTATTCAATTTTTGTGGCAGTTTGGACACTTTTTAACCCCCCCTCCTTACAGTGAAGTATGAAAATGACAACAGAATTGTTTTTCTATCCTTTAAAAGATGTGGAACATAATAAAACCTATACAAATTTGGCAACTACTTGATGGTACGGAAACGGCTCTTTCACATTGGTGTTGATGTTTAGCTTCGGGTGTGCATCAATTTTTCATTTGTGTGTTTTTTTTTTCTTTTCTGTTTCTGTGATGGATAATACCTGGGGGGGGGGGGGTTTCAGCCTCAACAGTGAAAAAAACATTTTTTTGGCACCCATAGACTTCTATTGCCTTCTGTGATCCGCATTGATGAAAAAATGTTTCATAACTTTTTCCACGGACAGTGAAAATACAAGCCAATGTGAAAACATCCATTTAAAACAATGGCATTGTGAGGCATCCGTGGAATTCGCTGAACCAAGGATGTGAATAACTCCTCCAATGTGAGAGAGCCCTAAAGGATTGCACTGTGACAGAAATAAAATGAAATCCATAAGAAAGTGGTATGACTGGTTCTTTTTGTCTTTTTAGTTCTGTTAGGAAGCTGGAAAAACTAAATTCAAATACTTTCCGAATAGTGTTAAATACTGACACAAGAATGATATTTTCCTATTGGGTTAAATGGCATTTTCTTTGCATTATTAGCAACCCTCCCTTTTTATATTAAAAAGAACTTTATCCAAAGATTATAAATGCCATTGGGGAAACTGAATTTTTTTCCTCCTAGGTGCTTGGGATCAGGGAAAACTTCTTTCCCAATAGAAACTCTAGTCTGCAGTTTGTTTCAGTTGATCCCTGGTTCTTTCTATATTTGACTAGTTGCACTTGAATTCTTGAAAAACCTGGGACTGTGACGCACTGCAGCAGACAAAAACATTTGCCTTGTCATTACATCTGACAGGGGGAAGTAATATTCTAGCTCTTTGGAGAGCTCATTTATGACCACCAGGGGGCAGCAGATTATGTGTGTGTAGTTTAACTGAGGGACCATTCATAAGGCAAGAAGCCTGTCTCTTCATGTTATAGAGCAGTGGTGGGGAACCTATGGCACGGGAGCCAGAGGTGGCACTCAGAGCCCTCTCTATGGGCACCTGAGCCATCACCCCAACGCAGGGTTTGCGAGACAGAACTCAAGGCCTCTTGCAGATCCAGGCACCCCAGGACCCTGGAAGCAAACTACAATGATAACCCAAATGCCTTCTACTTCATTCTACTGTATTGGAGTCCTCAGGTGCCTATACAATTTAAACCTGTGACAGAGCAGGGTGTAATAAGTTACTGCTTAAATTGTCGCATCGGCACTTTGAGAAAAATATGTGGGTTTTTGTTGTAGTTTGGGCACTCGGCGTCTAAAAGGTTTGCCATCACTGCTATAGAGGCATTCTCACTTTTTTTTTTGTAGATTACTTCTTATGTTTTATAAACTGTTGTAATTTTTTAAAAGGTGTGCTTACATTACCAACTGTTCAAGTCCAAACTTTATTGCCACGTATCCCTTTTCTTCTGAATTTTACTTTTTTGCTTCTGAAATATTAACCAATTGGGGCATATTTATTACACAGCTCCTTGGGACCGTTCTAAGACTCTTTGGTGCACCACTTCCTTGTCATATTTATTCACCAATTAATTACCGAAGTGTTTAACGCTCTGAGCTGGATGGAGCGCCATTGCAACGGAACGTCCACTTTGCATTCTGGCAGCTATTTAAACCCAGAGTTTCTATACACTGGTTGCTATGGTATAGTCAATTTCTTCAGCTTTCTCAGCATGGGTTCTGAAACGTGTGACATCCCTGAAACACCAAGGACTCTGGCACCAGTAACTTTGTTGTATGATGGTAAGTTTGAAGCAGTTTTCCACTGTTTGGGTAAGCTCATTGGGTATTGTTTTTTATGATTATAGGGGGAAGATATCCTATAAGACTCATCATAAAGAGTGGAGAATATGTGGCCATAAATTGCCTTCAAACTACGAAAAAGCATCTTGTGTGACTTGCATTAGAAAAATTGTGACTGAAGAGAGACTGTTTGGATTGAATCCTTATGTAATGTAGTTAGGGAGGAAGTGCAAAAGTCTAAAGATACTTCAACCCCGAGAGTTTTCATTAGCTTCTGAGCATCCTGGTACTTCAGCTACTGTGTATGTTTGTGATAGATCAGGATCATAAGAAGGTGTTGTTAGTAATGAGGGTACTTCAGACTCCCAGAAAGACTTTAGCACTAACATCCACAAAGGTGCTGCTTTTCTGGCTGATGCCTCCATAGATGCCCTCAGATTGCCGGCCCCGGCGGCTGCCCTATCCAATTCCACTAGGAGGGCTCTCTTGCTTAAAGGGCATCTATGAACAGGATGAAGGGATGTATGCAAATAAGCCTGGGGGGCTCCATAGGTGTTAAATGAGCCTGGAGCCCCCCAGGCTTATTTGCATAGAGTCTTCCATCCTGGTGTAAATGTCTGTAAAGAACTGACCTGGATTTTGGATCAAGGAATAGACTGTGAGGTATTCATGTATCACTTTCTTTTGCTTTGTTTTGTGAGACTTACTGTGCCACATTTTGCAGTTTGCGACAATTTAGGCACAGAATCAAGCAGCGTACCAAAGTTAGTTGCCTCAAGGATTTAATGCAGTGTGCTGTATTTGTCTTTGTATCACAGGTGTTTGTTCAGCTTGTGCGAATTTTGGGCTTGGAATTGTCCCATTCTTGTGTCTAATAAGTTGCAAAACAGAGCATGCTAGACCCACACTTTTGCTAAACTACTATTTGGTCGCAAAAGTGAGACCACACAGGCAACTCATCATATGTATCAAAAAGGGAAAAAAAACTTAAGATACATTGCAATGATTAAGTAGGCCAACTTCAGGAAACTTGAAAAAGTGGTAGCCAAAAAACTGGTTACATGTGCCCCACTGTGTTGGAAATTTTATTGTTTGGGCCAGTTCTGGATGACCTGTTAAAAAGGCAGGGGATAACAAGAGGTCCTTCTGCTGTCAGGCACTGTTAGGCCTTCTTGCTCCTTTCGTAGGTCAAGATCCCCAAAAAAGGGGCCAAGATAAATGTCAAATCTCTAAGCCGTTTCAAAAGGGTAATGGATTCCTGTTCAACCAGTCCAGCGATCAGTCAAAGCATCAGGATCCTTTTATGAATCCAGGGCCTCTGTGGGGAGAAGATTAACTCACTTCTTCAAGGCTTGGTCCCAGATTTTCGGGAAGCGAGTGGGTTCTAGACATCATTCAGAGGGGCACTGGGTTTTGTCTCACCTCCTCCCACAAGGTTCAAGATTACCAATCCAGCATTAGGGGACATCCAGAGGCCAATGATATCATAAGTCGCAATCCTCATCAAAAAGAATGCACACGGTCAAGGGTTTTATTCAACTGTTTTCTGGGTAAAGAAACCAAATGGTTCTCTAAGAACTATCCCAAATCAAAAACCTCTGACCTAATACCTTCATGCTCCAAGGTTCAAGATGGAGACCCTGAAGTCCACTGTAAACCTCCTTTTCCCCTGTTGCTTCATAGCCTACATCGACCATACGGATGCTTACTTCCACATACCCATCTATCCAGATTGTCAAAAGTTTCTAAGAGTAGCTGCATAGGTGGGAAAAGAAGTTCTTCATTTCCAGTACAGGGCTCTCCATATTGCATCAAGGGTTTTAACCAAGGTATTCTCAGAAATGGCAGCCTATATGAGAAGGAGACGGTCTGTTTAACCCCTATTAGATCGTTTCCTATTGGTAGGTCCATCGGATCAGGTGGTTCTTGGTCCTTTAGAAATCTGTCTATTGCGTATCCTTGGGGTCTTCCAGAATCGAAGGATCTTCTGTCCCAAGGCCCCATCTTCCACCAAGAAGTGAAAAATCTCCATTTGACAGCCTAGGTTGCCTAATTTACAAAAAGTCACCTATAAAATTTATTCCTGGGTTTGGAATACCTTTCTTTCTTTTATAGGTGCCATCCCAATATAAGTATGATTTTGGAGTTTCTTAAAAGGGGGTCGATAAAGGGCTAAAGCCCTTAAGGTTCTGGTGCAGGCCATCACAGGATAGGTAGGTTCATTAGAGCAGCAGAGCTACAATTAAGAGCAAGTTCCCTCCTTGGGATCTTTCCTTTGTCCTTAATGTGTTGTCAGGACCCCCCTTTGAGCCTCTGAATGAGATCTCCATTAAGTTACTTACAAGTTGGTTTTTCTCACAGCCATCACATCCTCTGGGAGGGTAGAAGAGTTAGCTACTCTATCATGCAGGACACCATATTGTAAAAAGGTATTCAAGTAGGGATAATTGTTTTCACCCTTGTATGTGTTCTTGGAAAAAAATTATCTTGCCAGAAGTTCCCAGGCTTCTGCCTTTTCCAGCGATGCCCTATGTGTGCTTCTTACAATTAGTTTTGGCTCAGCACAAGACATGAAATGACATAAACCTATTATGGATTTTAGAAGCTTTTCACATTACTGGTTTTGTGGCACAACACTGCCATTACACACGTTGCACTGCATTAAAACATTACAAACACTTTCAAAGTCACAACTCTTGAAAGAGTTGATAACCAAACCTGTTCATTTTGGTTAGAGTGATATCCGACTATTTGTTCTTGTAGTTGATGTGTCTATAGAGTTGTGTTTGTGCATCAGTAGGTTGAAATCGGAGGATGTTTTTTTTTCCTCCCCATGTACTCCAAAGTGTTGATGAATACTAACTATAAAAAGTAGTAGTGGGTATAATATATGTAATCTAACTATAACTACAAGTAACTTAATTATTAGGAAAATAGTGATGTACATTAGAGATGTACAGTTTCCTAAATGTCAAGGTCATTGTGTAGCTCCTAGTGCTCTTTTTACAAGTGACAGGTCCTCTTTAAATATATATAATTGCATTGTGTTTTTGTAACACTAATTTATTTTAACCATTGCCACATAAATGTATTTAGTTCTATGCAATGTTGTGCACTGCAACTGTTGCTCAATATTTCAAAATCAATGAGTAGCTATAGCCTAAGGCACCATTCCAACAGTATTTTCATAAACATGGAAGAGCAAAATTTTCCATTATGCTTCTGTCTGGAGGATCTATTTCTACTTCTCGCATACCAATATTGATGGGAAATACTATTATTTATCAGACTATTAGCATACACCCTTAAGTTGGGACTTCATAAATCCGTTTGCATTTTATATAATATTCTACATATGTTCATACATTCCAGCCATTATTTAGTACCCACACTTAAAATGTTATTGAACAGATTTGTACATATACACTCACCATTACAAAAACACTACAGTGTTTTTAGATATAACATATATTGGGAAAGAAGTCATGGGATGAGTGATGGGGCGCTTCCCCGCTACCCTAATTACCACTATCAGGGTGGTACTGCCACGAGGGATCCAGTCACAACAATATTGGTCCTGTTTTCCTTAGGACTGTGACTTATTGCTTGCGGGCTCAAGATTATAAGAGGAAGGTAATTTTACTGATGGTATCATGAATATCTTATGAGTAGGGGGGTGGGGTATGAAAAATTTTCACAGGGGTCAGCAGGACTGAGTGAGTGGTGGTGAATTGTATATTATGTTTTGAAGGATACTGGATTAAGTGTTTAAGGTATATGTGTAGGTGGGTCTGACCTAAACATTATATGATGATATAGATTGACTCAGGGACTCATTTAGGCCATATAGACATAACATGTTCAGCCTAAAAAAATCCAATAGTTCTCCCTGCGAGCAAGCTCTCCTAGTCTATGTAGATGTTTTTTGGGGATATGTTCTATAGGGATTAATTTCACTTTTCCAAAGTCCTAATCACCCTCAGTTGAGGACTGTGTCAGTGTGTGCTCCATTTCTTTACACATTCTCTATGTTTTATGCAAGATACAAGAATAAAGTCCACACATGTTAACTGAATCAATTCTCCAAGTGACGAATAAGGGAAATAAGGGTGATCTTGAGAACAAAATTATTCAGGTCCACAAATAAATCCATCAAATTCTTTGGACTTTGTGAAGGGGCAAAAGTCAAAGCCCTTACTGAGCAGGTTGGTCTCTTCTATGGACAGAGCATATACGGATAAATTGAAGATCTTCACTGGCTTTGAGGATTCCATTGTTGTGGGTTCTTCTTTTTTCCTATTTGAATTTGTACTTCAAATTAGTTATAAAATTTGGATGATATCTTTTGTGTTTAGTTTAAAAAAAAAAAGAAATTTGGCAAAATTTTTTAAAAATTCTTTATTTTCAAAGTTCTAAATCCTCTACTTTTGATACAGATAGCCATAGCACCCAAATAAATTCATAACTTACATTTCCCAAATTTCTAAAATGTTGTGAGGCTCAGAATTTAGGTGCCATTTTTCAAAATTTTTGGAAAATCCCCAAAACCTGTATTTAGATGGACCTGCTCAACTACTAATTGAATGTGAGAGGCCTAAATAGTAGCTAGACTCGTAAACTACCCCATTATGGAAACTATACCCCTCAACGTATGAAAAACCACTTTTAAGAAGTGGGTTAAAACAAAATGGAGGTGCAGCCTACAAATTGTAATATTTTTTCACAATGCACTCATTTTGGCTGAAAAATTATTCTTTTTGGACCGTTTTTTTTTTTTCCAAGGTTCACTTTGCAGATCTAATAATGATTCTGTTTTATTATGCAGATTGTTACAGACGCAGGGATACCAAATATGTGGGGTTTTTGTGTATTTTATTACATTTTACTGAACAACATGTGAAAATCTTTTCATATGTATAACTTTTTTATTTTTTGGCTGACAAATCTGGTTAGGGGCTTTTTTTTTGCGAGAAGAGTTGTTCTTTTTAGTGGGCTTATTATTTTTATCACTTTTTAGAGCATTTTTTTAAGGTATTTATTTAAAAGTGATCTTTTTTCGGAACGTTTTTTGCATTTTTTTCTTCAGTGTTTACCATGCGGGTCCAGTAACAATTCTGTTTTACTATACAGATTGTTGCGGACGCGGCAATACCAAATATGTGGGGTGTTTATGTGTTTTTTATACTTTATTAAGTGTTTTTATGGGAAAGTGACATTTTAGGCGCTTATATTTTTATGTATTTATTTTTTATTTATTCTATTGTGTAAACGTTAGTGTTTTTACCTTTTTTTACTTTTCCACACTTGAACTTGAACCAGCGATGCTCTACAATACTAATTCATTGTAGAGCAGTGTAAACTGTCTGAGCATGCAGACGCATGCACAGACAGTTTACTGTCAGAACCGGAAGGGGTCTGAATGTCAGTAACATCGGGCAGCCTCGAAGCACTAGGCAGACTTCGGGGCTGCCCAGAATGGGATTGGGTCACGCCACAGCCCCATTGCATATGCGTTTGTGTGGAAATGCATGTGATCGTTAACCAGCATGTGATGCCTTGTATTGTTTAAATGCAAAACACCAGGTGCTGGTCACATGCATTTCCATAGAAACGCATAAATATGCAATCGGTTGTGACCTGCCCCTGTGTACCTTATTTCTGTTTCTAAATGGAGTCAAAACGGTATGTGTGACTGCACCCTTAGCCTGCTATATACTATCAGATGAACTTCTCATGTATGCTTACCATAATGGGTAATAGAATATAATAATACTAGTGGATAACGTACTGGCCTATGTCATGAGTTAATTACACCTCCCAACTTTCGGGCTACAGAAAAAGGGACAAAAAGTCCTTCCCATTTCCCTAAACCATGCCCATGTCCCACCCCTGGCCCCACCCCCAAACGTAGTATATTATCAACCTTAACCTCTTCAAGACGCAGAGCTCAACGGTGAGCTCTAGTCATACAGAAGTGAGGTTTGCTGCATATTTAGAGTATTAACTCTTTGATTGCTGCTGGCTGCTTTTAAAAGAAGGTGGTGCGTAAGACCCGAGGCTGTATCGCATCTGCAGATTCGTTACAATGTGCCTTTGGCAGATTGTAATGAATCCTATCCAGAAATGCCATATACTGCAATACAGTAGTAATGCAGTATATGGTAGGAATAATCAGACCATCTTGGGTTAAAGTACGGCCGGGCAGGCAAATGTTTGTTGCCATGCCAGGGAGAGGAGGAGGGGTGACCCCTCCCCTCTCCGTAGGGATGCACAACATATGGATCGTACACACAGGGAAAGATAGGACATGTCCTATAAATACAGTTATTCCAGGCGGTGCACCCTGTAATAAAATATAGCGCCCAAATGTCTGAAATGCCACTTTTACACCATTTTACATCACATAAAAAATGTAATAAAAATGATCAAAAGGCTTTACATTCCTCAAAATGGTGGCAATGTAAACGTCAGCTCATTATGCAAAATATTATGTCTTATACAAAGTATGTAAAAGTTATTAGCATCAGAAGATGGCAAAACTATTTTTTTTTTCTAACACGTTAAGAGCATGAAGCAGTATTGAGCACAACTGCAGAAAATACAGCGGGCTGCATGGAGGGTACGAGGTATACAGAGAATAGCATGTCTAGTACAGAAGATAGCACGAACTGGGGGGAGGAATACAGCCATTATAGACTCCAAATGGTGAGAGACCCATGAGCAGCAGATAATCAGGTCTCAGACAGAAAGGGCAAATACCTGTACAGCCTAAGGGGACACATCCCCTCCTTTTTGGCGTCACAAACAGGATCAATGCCATGCTGTGTGGAGAAACCCCAAGAATTGGATTTTGATCCCAGTGGAGGTGTTGTGCCGTGGAATGCCCTGCTCTGGACTCTTCAGCATTATCTGACCAGACATGTGCTACCATACTGGACAGTGCCGTGGGAGAGCTGCTCTGGCGTGGAACGATTTAAACCCTGTGAAGATCTACTGTAAATAACTACGCAGCAAAAATTTAGAGCCCGCCAAAAGTCCACTGGTGGAAAGAGCCGACCAGGGACTCCACCCCTCGGTTGACGCAAAGCTGCAGGAAAGATGAAACCTTGCGATCTGAACCACGTGCATCCAGCATGGCATGGAAGGAAGAACGTGAGCTGACGGATGAAGAGATAAACCCCTCTCTCCTTTGTGTAGGGAACTTGCTGATATCCTCCCAGTCTTGTGGCGATTCCCAGTGCTGAGACCCCCAGAGAGCGGGCCGTATGCCAGTGTGCCCCGAGCGCCACCATTGCCGCCTTCACCCACGTGGGCCAGCTGCGGATCAGGGTATCAGTTCCTAGGCCTCAGTAGCTTTTATGGCCTGTGGCAAACTGAGTCGGTTGTTTGGCTTTAATGCCCAGTGGTTCAGCAACCACAGAGAATCAGGGATACAGTGATGCTAGAAGCCACTCCCGACAGGACTCGTGGATGCCTACCCGCTGGAAGGGATATTACATCCAGGTAAAGGACGCAGGAACCATGTGATGTGCTATTGTGGAGCAAGGATAACCTATACTACAGTATACAATTGCTGAGTTCTATGTGAGGTTGAACCCATCCACTTTGTAATTGAAAATTGAACAAAATGTAAAATTATAACTTATGTGAATGTGTAAAAGTCATACAAGGATGTACTCCATTTTAAGTCCAGGGGAATGTAGCACCCTCCACTTTGTGCAAAATGTCGGGCCCTACAGCAATGGCAATGTACTGTGTATATACCTTTAATTGTTATATGTTTAATAAAGAAAGCGGCCAGCCTACCAAGGTGAGAGAGTAGTAGAGGATGATGGGAAGAAGAAGGGAGGAGTTAAGAGTCAGTAACAGTTAGTCTGAGTCAGGAAGAAGGAGTGAACAGTCAGAGAAGTGAAGCATATCTTAGAGGAGACGGGCAGGAGGGCTTGAGTCTCAGAGAAGCTCAGAGGAGCTAAGCAGCACAGCAAGCAGAGGTTGTGCCTGTAATAAGCGGAGTTCAGTGCAGCTGAGGAACAAGCAAGGAACATATTGAGGAGCACATGGAGAATCATATTGGGGAGGATAGCTCATCCCTACCATTCAAGTTAAGTCAAAGTGTACAAGTGTTTATTTGGTGCCGCCATCATCGCAAGGCAAGTGTTATACACCTCCTCCTCTATCCACCCCCTTGGAGCCAGTCCTATTCATGAAGGGTTCAGAACATCACGCCGACCCACAAAACCTATCTCCCAGGGCTGAGGTAAGCAACCATTATCCCGACTGGCGTCACAAACATTTCCCTACACGTCCTTTCCTTCCCCCCTTTTCAAGGAGTCCAGTGTCGGCCCCTGGTTCCCCGTCAGTACCCTCGGCCTAGGGAACGGGGGCGACACACAGCCACATGAGGAGACAGCTCAAGGCTTTCAATGGCCGCTGTGCCTCTGCTAGAAATAGTTGCTGCTCTGTGGTACTGTCACGTGGCAGCAATGCTACAGTCACAAGACACTGAGTTGTATGCTTGGGAATGGAGAGTATAAAGGTATACTGGGCGGAGTTTACATGACTGTACTGACTGTGACATTTGTAAAGGGGATTGGCTGAAGCTGAGGAGGAAGCGTCAATGAGGGTTTGGTGAGGGTGTGGACGGTACTGAGAGTGAAGATGGTGAGAATTTGGGCGCTGTATTTGTAGTGAGTGATGGTGAAGTGTTCATGCTCTGGGTAGAGGGGAGATGTCCCAGGCCATACCTCCAAAATTGTCCCGCTGGATCCAGAATGGTTTTGAGGTATGCGTTAACACCTTGTAGTGTCCAAGAGTCACACCTCTGCCACTGTACTGGATCCTAAGGTTGAGTGGTAGAAAGTTCTTATTTAAGTTAATATGGTTCTGGTTGTACTAGCCCTTCTCTTGAGAGTTCTGTCCAAAAACATCCCTCTTTTAGGTAAATTTAGCAGGTTCCGGTCTAATCCAGAATAGTGATATTCCCAGAGTTTAAACCCAAAAAATAGCGGAAAATAGCGCCCAAAGTGAAAAATTACACTTTTTTGCCATTTTGCAAAATATAAAAGATGTAATAAAAAGCGTTCAAAAGGCCGTACTGTCCTAAAAATGGTAACATTGAACATGTCATCTGATCTTGCAAGAAATGACACCAAACACAGCTCCGTACACTGAAGTATGAAAAAGTTATTAGCGCCAGGAGATGGCAAAATGAAGAGGAGGTTTTAAATTTAAGTATCAAATCATTATAAAACCTATAATTTTGGTATCCTTGGGGACAGGAGGAGGAAACTGGAGGAGGCTGGGGGACAGGAGGAGGAGGCTGGGGGAAAGGCTGGAGGACAGGATGATGCTGTAGGAGGCTGGGGGACAGGATGATGCTAGAGGACAGGGTGATGCTGGAGGAGGCTGGGGGACAGGAGGCTGGAGGACAGGATGATGCTGGAGGAGGCTGGGGGACAGGAGGCTGGAGGACAGGATGATGCTGGAGGAGGCTGGGGTACAGGAGGCTGGAGGACAGGATGATGCTGGAGGAGGCTGGGGTACAGGAGGAGGAGGCTGGGAGACAGGATGATGCTGGAGGAGGCTGGAGGACAGGAGGAGGCTGGAGGACAGAAGGCCACAGGATGAGGCTGGAGGACAGGATGAGGCTGGAGGACAGGAGGAGGCTGGAGGACAGGAGGAGGCTGGAGGACAGGAGACTACAGGAGGAGGCTGGAGGACAGGAGCTACAGGAGGAGGATGGAGGGCAGGGGGCTACAGGAGGAGGATGGAGGACAGGGGGCTACAGGAGGAGGATAGAGGACAGGAGGAGGATGGAGGACAGGAGCTACAGGAGGAGGATGGAGGGCAGGGGGCTACAGGAGGAGGATGGAGGACAGGAGGCCACAGGAGGAGGATGGAGGACAGGAGGCCACAGGAGGAGGATGGAGGACAGGAGGCCACAGGAGGAGGCTGGAGGACAGGAGGCTACAGGACATGCATTATCGCGGCGTGTAAGGGTGTTCCTCTTCTGGGCAGCCCCGAGGACTGCCAAGTGCCCTGGGGCTGCACAATCTCCCTGGAAGACAGTTTACACTGCTCTACAATGAAGAAGTATTGTAGAGCAGTGTATTGGACTTGAACCAGCGATCAGAACATCACTGGTTCAAGTTCAAGTATGAAAAAGTAAAAACACTAAAGTTTACACATTAGAATAAATAAAAAATAAATACATGAAAATATAAGCCCCTAAAATGTCACTTTCCCATAAAAACACTTAATAAAGTATAAAACACACAAAAACACAACCCCCACACACACACACATACACATACACATATTTGGTATGTAACAATTTGTAAAAAAGAATCGTTACTGGACCTGCACGGTAAACGCCGGAGAAAAAAGATAATTTTTAATACCTTTTAAAAAAAATGCTCTAAAAAGTGATAAAAAAATGTTATGCACTCTAAAATAAGACCACTAAAAAGAACAACTCTTCTCGCAAAAAATAAGCCCTTAACCAGATTCGTCAGCCGAAAAAAAATAAAAAAAGTTCTGCATATGAAAAGCTGGTGATGCTAAAATGTACAAGATTTTCTCCAAATTAGTTTTTATTCAGTACAATTGAATAAAATACACAAAACCCCCACATATTTGGTATCGCTGTGATCGTAACAATCTGCATAATAAAACCGAATCATTATCAGATCCGCAAAGTGAACCCCGTAAAAAAAACGCTAAAAAAAAGATAATTTTTAATTAATAGCCTATAAAAAATGTTCTAAAAAGTGATTTAAAAAATGTTATGCAAATAAGACGCTAAAAAGAACAATCCTTCTTGCAAAAAATAAGCCCTTAAACAGATTTGTGAGGCGAAAAATAAAAAAGTTATGCATATGAAAGATGGTGATGCTAAAATTAACAACATTTTCGCCAAATTACTTTTTATTCAGTAAAAATCGGGAAAAAAAATCTATATAAATGAGGTATTTTCGTAATTGTGGCGACTCATAGAATAAAAATAATATACTATTTTTATGGTATGGTTAACGGCCAAAAAAATGTTCTAAAAAATTGATGATTTTCATTTCCTCCACCAAAGAGTTAATAAAATCTCATTAATTAGCTATAGATGCCCCAAAATTACGTACCAGAAAAGTGCATCTCATGTGGCAAAAGAAATAAGCCCCTATAGGTCCACAGTAAAAAAACAAAATTATTGCCTGTACAATGTGACATAGCAAACCTGATCTGGATGGCGCCTCCTTCCCTTCTATGCCGGCCAGGCGCCTGTACAGCAGGTTACCACCACATATGGGGTATCGTCACTCGGGAGAAATTGGGGATCAAACTTTGTGGAGCCTTTTTTCATTTAATCCATTGTAAATGTTTGATTTTCCACCCAAAATGAGTGAATTGTCAAAAATATTTCAATTTGCAGACTCCACCTCCATTTAGTTTTAACCCCTATAAAACACCTAAAGGGTTAACAAACTTCTTAAAAGTGGAGCTGCGTCCTAGAGGCCAAAGGCCTGAAGGGGTTAAACCCTTTCCGACATTGGATGTAGTGCACAGGCGGCAAGGACTTGCTGCTGTGTGACGTAGTACTACATCCCGCTTTTGTCTGCGGCTGCTGAACGGAGCCGGTGCCATATCACTAACGCCCACGATCGGAGATTCCTACGATGTGTTGGGGGTAACCCCTGAGGCCACGGTCACACGTTCTGCTAGCGTCGCGTTCATAACGCACAGGGGGACCTCTGCCCGATCACATATGCTCCTGGGAAACTGATGCAATCGATAACCCGATCCCATGCGTGTCTCTGGAAATGCATATGCGTTTGGGCCGAGGCAAAACACGACGCTAGTGGAACCAGTGACCGCTGCCTTACACCCCACGGTGCAGGGGGAAGGGGGTGCTGCTCCGATGGTTGCATGCTCCTCTCCAATGTGTCTGAAATCTATCAAAATATAATAACGGTTATTCCCAGAGTTTAAACCCAAAAAATAGCGGAAAATAGCGCCCAAACTAAAGTATCTCACTGTACATAACCTTATAACACAGCATCAACATGGGTTTCTGAGGGACCAGTCCTGTCAGACTAATCTGATCGGCTTCTAGGAGGAGGTAAGTTCTAGGCTAGACCTGGGAGAGTCTGTGGATGTTCTGTATCTGGTCTTTTCCAAGGCATTTAATACAGTGCCACATAAAAGAGGCCGGATTCCGGAGGCACCTGCCGTGGGTTGGAGTTCGGACTGTTATATTCAGAGGCCGGATTCCGGAGGCACCTGCCGTGGGTTGGAGTTCGGACTGTTATATTGACACCAAAGACACGGGTGAGCCGGCGTTTTTTCTTTATTGTTTTTTGCTAACTATATAATCGTACTTACAGTATCTGGACGAATATGTGAATCACAATATTAACTATCAGATCCCTGATGAATGGTATCAGGAAATGCGTCGGATCGCAACAATATCTAGAGGAGTGCTAGCTTTAGGTAGAGACATTATCATACTAGCCTAGTGGTTAGTGTTTGGTGTAGCGACCTATGCTCTGTCAGGCTACTGTCTCTACCTCACAGTATTACTGTTAAGCCTCCCAATACTGTACTCCAGATCCCAGAAGTTGTCGACGCCAATCAGTCTGTAGTTGGGGTCGGACTTTGATCTTTTTAACACAAATACAGTTTAGGATTTCTATCTCTTTTTATCTTTATATGCTTCAATAAAGGTTATGTTTAACCACTATAGATACTCTCGTATTCCCCACAGTGAATGACTTCTACTTTAGAGAAGTGAACAAATTAATATCCCAATTCAGTGAACAACAGGATCTGACACTGCCTCTTATTTTTGCCCATTGAAAAATGTGAGGGCCTATATAGATTTATCTTGACACATGGATACCTGCAGGAAACCATGGACAATTCCCCTTTTTCCCTGAAACGGTTACTAGTCTAGAGTTTCTCTAGACCTCTATATCTGCCATATCATTTGTCCTCTCCCCAATCTTTGTTCCTCACATCCCGAGGTCCTCCCTTTACTCCTTCTCTGGCTTCCCTGGGCACTTCAATGTAACACAGTGGTGACCCCGGACTGATCATCGGCCACTTTATTGTGGCGATTTTTTTGTCCCTTATTGTCATCTGAGTACCCAGGCATCTGGACCTCGTATACTCACCCCTCTTCTTCCTTGGAGACACTCACCTCTTGGAGTGCGGGTTCAGGGGCTGGCTGTGGGTTCTTCCTATTGCCACAGCTCTGCCTGCCACCTTACATGCCCCCCCAAATGATGCTGGGTGGTTCTCCACAGCGCGATGGTCCCCACAGCCTGGTCACTCTGCCAATGCTCTTGTTGGGAGCTTCTGCATAGTCCCTGGAGGTGTTTCCATGGTGAAGTGACGCTTGGCTCCGGTCGGATCATGAGAGCCCACGTCACTCTGTCTAATATATCTTAGTGTATCAAATTGATAATCATGTTTACTCCTGATGATAGGAGCACTAAAAACACATAGGGGGTCATTTACAAAGGGCCTGATTCGCGTTTCCGATTCCCGAATATTTCCGATTTGCGATTTGCCTCAGGATCTTGGCGCACGCGATCGGATTTTGGTGCATCGGCGCTGGCATGCACGCGCCGAAAATCGGGGGTGTGGCCGAACGAAAACCCGACGGATTCGGAAAAACCGCCACATTAAAAAAAAAATTTGTTGCTCGCCACGCGCTTACCTTCACTCAACCGGCTCGGTGTACTCCAGTGCATTCCGATGCTCTTCAGCGCAGCAGCGCCACCTGGTGGACGTCGGAGGAACTACCTTAATGAATCCCGGCCGGACCCAAATCCACCGCAGAGAACGCGCTGCTGGATTGCGAATGGGCCGGGTAAGTAAATCTGCCCCATAGGGTCAGAGAATATCTGTTTGTGTTGATATGAGGGCAGGGACTTTTGGCATAACTCCAGCTAGCTGCTAGCCCTCTATCGTGGCTCTGATGTTGTTAGATTCGGCTCCTTGTCATATCGTTCCCCCTGAACGACTAGTTGTTGCTGCTCCTGTGGAAAAATGGCAGCTTCCTCCGGGCAAGACCTATGTCCGACCAGCCCTTCGGAACAGGATACTGACTTGGGGACATTGCTCTTGTGTGGCTGGGCACCCTGGGGTGCAGAGATCTGTTGCTCTCATATTTTGCTATCACTGGTGGCCACATCTGGTCAAGGACGTTCGAGATTTTGTGGGTTCCTGCAATTCCTGTGCCCAAAATAAGCCATCTCATCTAAAACCTGCTGGTCTTCTTCAACCGTTGCCAATACCCAGCTGCCCGTGATCTCACATGGCTATGGACTTTATCACGGACCTTCCGCCTAATACTGTCATCTGAGTGGTAACTGACCGGTTTTCTAAAATGTCCCATTTAGTTCATCTGCCAGGTCTGCCGTCTGCTCCACGTCTTGCCAGTCTGTTCT
Source organism: Engystomops pustulosus (assembly GCA_019512145.1). Classification (NCBI taxonomy): domain Eukaryota; kingdom Metazoa; phylum Chordata; class Amphibia; order Anura; family Leptodactylidae; genus Engystomops; species Engystomops pustulosus. The sequence goes on from CM033642.1 coordinate 152,100,010, forward strand.
TCCTTTACATCTTCTGGCTCCATGGACTTCCCCTGCACATAGTTTCTGTCCGGGGGGTTCAGTTTGTTTCTAAATTCTGGTGATCCCTATGCAGCCAGCTTCAGGTGAATTTGGACTTCTCTTCTGCTTATCACCAGCAGTCCAAGTGGAAAGAGTTAACCAGACGCTGGGGTGCTATCTCCGCCATTTTGTTTCTACACAGAAGTGCATCATCCTGTGGCCTATAATCTGCGCATTCCTTCTACCATGCACATCCTGAACTCCTTCCACGCATATCTACTCAAGCCAGTTATCCTGAACAGCTTCTCCTGGCAAGTTCATGCTCCTTCGAGGTAAAGGAGGTTCTGGACATGAATACGGTGATAGGTAAGCGGTTCTTCTTGGTTGACTGGAAGCGGTTTGGGTCTGAGGAGAGATCTTTGGAGCCCGATGACAATATCTTGGACGGTGGTCTCCTGCAGTGATTCCTCCAGACCAAGAAGAGGGGGAGGCTGATGGGAGGGGTTGTACTGTCATGGGTGCTCCCATGACCCAAATCTCTGGTTGCGGACTCACCTGTGCCCCTGTCTGTGCTCCGCAGCACCTGTCCACCTGATCCTGCTCCTGATCCAGTCAGGCCCCATGCGTCCCTGCCTCCTAGGAGGTTCAAAGGGCCAGCGCACCATTGATTGGTGCAGGCTATTCCCAGGATTCCTCATAAGCCAGCCTCTTCCCGCACACCCAATCGGATCTTTGTTCCTTATAGCCATTGAGAAAGCTTTGTTGCAGATTCTCTGTGCTCTTGTTCCTGTTGTGATCCTGACTATGCTCCTTTGCTGCCTGCCCTGACCAGATTCTGCACCTTGCCTTAGCCGCCACCGCGGACAAAGTCATGTTTGGTGGAATGACTTGGTGGTACCACGCCACAACAAGTCCAACCCGCTTTGCGACGGCCTCTGTATATTGCAGTATAGGGTAGGAACGATCAGACTATCTAGGGTTAAAAAACCCTATATGGTCCAAAAAAAAAAATGTTAAAAATAAACTGATATAAAACTAAATAAACAGTAGAAATCAAAAACATGCTAGGTAGAATGAAAAAAAAAAAACATGCTAGGTATTGTCAGGTCCCAAAATGGCCGCTCTATCAAAATATAAAAATGGTTATACCAAGCGGTGAACCCCATAATGGAAAATAGCGCCCAAATGTCCAAAATGCCACTTTTATAACATTTTAAATCACAAATATAATGAGTGATCAAAAGGTTGCACAGTCCTCTAATCGGTAGCAATCATGGTCGGCGATCATAATCCGCGATCATGGTGACAGACACCAGCCAATATATCCATAAAGGAGTTCACACTCCACCAGCACAAATTCCTGAATCCTCCTATAGGAATATACCGCTATTCAGACAAACACTCCTGTGTTACTCCTGTGACCTTCTCCGTTTGCACCATATGTTGCGGTGGATCGCTGGAAGAAATTCACCTGTAGTACAGTTTAACACTCAGGATGTATTAAGATTAAAAAGATACCCTAAAGAGCAATAAAAATTCGCATGTAAAACTTCAACTTGGGACGCCAGCTACATGTTCTCACCCGACCCTGGGTTTCGCCCTGTACGGCTTCTTCCGGAGTGTTGCTCAGCAGTATATACCTATCGGAGGATTCAGGATTTTGTGCTGGTGGAATGTGAACTCACTATATTTTGTGAGTGACATATTGGAAGAAGAAGGACACAGGGAAGCAAGAGAATCGGGAGCTCCAGTCAGAACTTATTTTCTATGTTATACAATTTGGGTTTACTGGATCAACCCTTGACTGTTTGTAGCTCCGCTGTTATTGCTGTATTTTTTTATATCCATAAAGCCTAGGACAATTAGGTGATTCTGAAGTATATATTGTTGGGGTAGAATTTAAGATATCCTATTTTAGTGTGCGTTGGTTGTGTTTCAAATTATTAAATTACTGCATGTGTGCACGGTTACAAGTAAATGAATCAGACCAACGCTAATGCAAAACAAGCTCATGCCATTGTCCGGGGTTTCACAAAACTATATAGAACAACAAGAGAGAAACAGAAGGGGGAGGAGAATACAAATAAAAACAACTCATGATTCCCAGCTTGTGAAGTCTCTTGATTGGAGAATTTCCCTGTTGTCGCACATTGATGTCATATTGACATTCCTTAGTTTCAAAACTTTTCTGTCTCAGCGCCATTTTGAGTTCATTGTTTCTATTACAGAACTTTTTAGGAAAATAAGACAAGTAGAAATGACAGCTAGGTTTACCTTAACAATATAAAAAGTCCACATGACCCTGAATTTGATATACAGGCGGTCCCCTACTTAAGAACACCCAACTTACAGACGACCCCTAGTTACAGATGGACCTCTGGATGTTGGCAATTTAATATACTTTAGCCCCTGGCTACAATAAACAGCTATAACAGTTTATCAAAGGTGTCAGCAATTAAGCTTTATTATTAATCCTGGTTCTTATGACAATCCAATATTTAAAAAATACAGATTTAATGAAGACCCAAAAAAATTATAAAATATACAGTTTCGACTTACATACAAATTCAACTTAAGAACAAACCTACAGAGCCTATCTTGTACGTAACCTGGGGACTGCCTGTATTTGAAAAAATGTAAATCTTAATAGACAGTGGGGCACATACTTACCCGGTCCTGTCGTGATCCCCGATCCGTACTGTCCGACGAGGATGAAGTCCGGCGCAATTCACTAAGATCATGCGCCCGATATCCTGCATGTGTCGCTTTCCCACTGAGGTCCACCAGAGTTTGCTTTCTTCTTCCTGGTGTATGTGAGTGCATGTCTTGTGACACAATTTAAATTTTAAATCCCGTGCTTAGTCTGAATCAGTCGGGTTGTCCGATGGCCACGACCCCCGATTTGTGTCGCATCCGATAGCGTGTGCCAAAAACACCTGTTAAATGTGGAGCAAATCGGAAATAGTCGAGAAACCCGATGGAAATGCGGTGTGCGGACCCTTAGTAAATGTGCCCCAATGTGTTTGCAATAGATATGTCAGGATCAGTGGTAGTGGAACCTCTGTAACACCGTGGATGATGACGTAAGCTGACACCTGGGAATAGAGTCTAAGTGGTACCTTGTTTTCACCAGAGCCCGCCGCAAAGCGGATTGGACTTGTTGCGGTGTGGTACCAACAGGTCGTTCCACAGGCGTGACTTTGTCCGCGGTGGCAGCCAAGGAGAAGTGCAGAAACTCACATATGGGTCGCGGGAGCACCCATGCCAGAACCCCCCCTTCAGCCTCCCCCTCTTCTTAGGCTGGAGAAATCTCTGCAGAAGATCATGGTCCAGGATATTGTCCTCAGGCTTCCAGGACCTCTTCTCCGGACCAAACCCCTTCCAGTCGACAAGAAAGAACTGCTTTCCTCTGACCAACTTCCTATCCAGGACCTCCTTTACCTCGTAGATTAACCCTCTCAACTTGTCCATTGGACAGTGGATGGTATGCAGATGAGAAGTCCAGCTTCACTTGAAGTTGACCGCACAGGATTCGCCAGAAAGCGAACTGGACCCCATGGTCCGAGGCAATGTACAGGGGAAGTCCATGAAGCCGGAAGATGTGCAGGAAGAACAGACTGGCAAGGTGTGGAGCTGATGGCAGGCCTGCCGAGGAGCCGGTGCTTTCCCAATAATCTCTGAGGCACTAAGAGAGCGTCAGCCTTGTGTAGCACTCCAATTTGCAGGAACAGAGGCTTGGTGGACTGGATCAGAGAGGATTTGGCAACTGACAGAGGAGATGGTCAGGGGCTTCTCGAGACGGACCACAGGGAAATGATGCTGGGAGACCACAGCAGCATCCATAAAGTTTCCTGCAGAGCTGGAATCCAAGAAAGCAAAAATATGGAACTGGCTACTTGTCTCAGAGCTGAGAAGGACATGAATATTCAGAAGTGGAGAAGCTTTGCTCTCACCTAGGGACGCTTCTCCCAAGAACCCTAGGCGTTTGTGTTTCTCGGACGCTGAGGATGGACTGGATAAGTCTCATGAAAAAGTGCTCTGGGCTGGCACAATAAAGACAGAAGTTCTCCTGTCTTCATATGGAACGCTCTTGGGTAGTAAGACGAGATCTATCCACAGTCATCAGTTCCTCTGCAGCAGACACTGAAGGTGGCAGACACGGTCTTTGGAAGACAGGAGCCAGGCAGGGCAAATGTTGGTCCTGACTTGCAGTTGTTCCAGATGCTGCTCCTCAGAATGCTCAGCAAAACAGATGTCAATCTGAGTGGCCAGAGAGATGAGACCACTCAGCGTAGACAGCAGGTTACATTCAGCCAGTGCATCGTTAATCGGCCTAGAAAGAACCTGAACGCAGGTTCAGCAGTCTGGTCTCAGCAGGTTCCTCAAAGAAGGACCAGAATTCAGCAAAGAAGGAGAATATGTTAGCTGTGACTGGGTCTTTCCTGTCCCAGAGGGGAGCCCATGCCAGAGCCTTTCCCGAAAAGAATGCCACCTTAGACCAGGAAGAGGCTTGCTTATGAGGAATCCCGGGAATAGCCAGCACCAATCAATTGTACACTGGCCCTTTAAACCTTCAGGAGACGGCGCGCACCCTAGGAAGCAGGGTCGCACGCACCTGACCAGACCAGACCGGGAACAGGAGTGTGGACAGGCGAGTTGGAGCTGTGGGGCGCTGGAGCACAGAGAGGGGCAATGGCAAGAATCTCCAGAAGCCATACAGCTGCGGGTCTGATGAAGATCCAAGGCTGTCATGGCAACCGTTCGGCATTCCTAGAGGATGTCACAGGGAGTGGCGATCTCAACAAATATGGCGGCGTCCAGCACCAATCACAGGTTTTAGCTTTTGGTCCATGACAAACCAGAAAATACTATCGCCATACTATTACCAAATTATGATACCACAATACTGTCACGGAATAATGACACCACAATGCCATTACCAAGAAATACTACCATCAGACCAATATTCCAAAAAATAGCGCTACAATTTCCAAATGATCCATTCAAACAAAAACACAGCATTATCACAACATAAAGAAAATACCAACATCCTGATAATGAACAGAAGGCTCTATACACAGATCAGTATTACCAATAACTTTCCCACTATAAACTCCATTTATTGATGATCTTTACCTCCATATTGTTATTATACAAACATCACCGAGCAAAGGACAATATCACTAATGACACAAGGCCAAATAATAACATTACATCATGATTATTACCAATACATAATGACTGAATAATACTGCAATACTAATTGATAACTTATACATACAGACCAGTATCTACCACCATATAGTGACCATATAGTAGTAGATACCAGTCGTGCACATAGGCTGCAGTGTGATCCAATGACTTACAGGTGAAGTATCTTCCCTTCTGTCTGATCTTCCATGCGACTACTTGCAGTCATGACTCATCTCTGCAGGTTTAGAAAACAGGTTGACATCATCCTATATAGACCTCACACCTCACCCGACCACACCGTGTACCTACATATATCATATATAGCCTTTACACCACAACTGACCACACTGTGCCAGCCACATATATCATATATATTCTCACACCACACCTGACCACACTGTGCCTCCACTCATATCACATATAAGCCCCCTAACATATATAATCCTTGCACCACAACTGACCACATTGTGCAGGGTCCCCCATACTACTTCATTAGGTAGGTCTCTGCCTTAGCATTTTATTAGGCAGAGCTCTAGTTTAATAAATCATTAGGTAGCCCCCCCCACTAGGAATTTATAAGATACAGAGATTTTTGATGTCACAGCAAAGGGGGTTAATACACACATATGCACACAATGATAGTACAGGGGCTTAATACACACACAGTGATGTAACAGCGCAGAGGGCTGATAAACACACAGTAAGGTCCCAGCAGAGGGGGCTAATACACACACACAGTAATGTCACAGCACAGGGAGTTAATATACACAGTGATGTCCCAGGACAGGTGGTTAATACACACACAGTGATGTCACAGCACAGGGGGTTAATACACACACAGTGATGTCACAGCATGGGGGGTTAACAAACAGTGATTTCACAGCACAGGGGTTCATACAGACAGTGAAGTCACAAAACCAGGGTTATCAATAAGAACATTCTGAAAACCATAACAATAACTGATGACAATAACCCCACACCACAATGCTGGCTCACTATAGACACTATGAATCAACAGTACATGTACAGTACAAACTGAGAGCTGTCTCACACTAGAAGGTAATCTGTGAGTACAATACTGATCCGACACAGGCAGAAGTGGCATCTAGTACCTAACAGGTGACTTGTCTTCTCCTTCAGACCCGGAATCAACGTAACTTATGGCTGAAGAATTTTCCACCAGATGTCTTCTGCTCCTGGCAGCACATGCCCCAACTAAAAATACCACAGTTACTCACAGTATAATGTAACCTGAATAACAGAAATATGCCCCCCCCAAATATACCCCATAATAAAACCTGTGGCCCCTGTATATAACAAAGAATACATTGTGACCAAGTAATTTATTACTTTATTACTGCTCCTGAATAAATAATATTGTATTTATATATGTTGCCCCCCAATTAATTACACAATATATAGTCCCCCATGACTTAATTTATATATGGCCCCTTTTAATTAATTAATTTACCAATTTATTGCCCTTTCTAATATACTGGGGGGCCCTATGAATTTTAGATGCTGGCCCCCCTCAAGTAATTATTTAATGTACTGCCCCCATCAATGAATTACTGAATATACTGCCCCCCCGCCCTGTGAACTATTTTATATACTGGGCCTCTCCCCAATAAATTATTTAATATACTGGGCCCCTCTGTAAATTATTTTATACACTGCTCCCACTAATTATTTAATATACTGCCCCTCCCCACCCATTGAATTTTGTATACGCACTTTGGTCATTATCTTGTTGTCTCAATTTTTACGGCTTTCAATGTGCACTCGAAATAACACTTCACTCTTTGGTTCAGTACGATCATACTTCATTCATTCATTCACACGTTTTCATACTTCGGTGTACAGAGCTTTGTGAGGTGTAATTTTTTGCAGGATGAGCTGACGTTTTCTTTTCTACTATTTTTAGGACATACGACCTTTTGATCACTTTATGTTGCAAAATAGCAAAAAAGTGGCGTTTCAGACATTTGGCCGCTATTTTCCCATGCAGGGTTCAACATCGTGAATAACTGTTATCATATTTTGATAGACTAGACATTTGGGATGCGTTGATACCCAACATGTTTATGGTTTTACTTGTTATTTTTATATCAGTTCTAGGAAAAGGGGGTAATTTGAACTTTTAGGCTTTATTAATTTTTTTTTTTAATTTCAGTTTTTTTATATATTCTTTGACTATTTTTCAGACACTCTAGGGTACTTTAACTTACAGTATGTTAGTATATGGTTATTTTCTATATCATCTATTGCAATGTGCAACTTGCACATTGTAATAGATCAGCAGGAATGAAACAGCCTGCAGGCTGTTACGATGATGGATTGCTGCTCCCCGATGATGTCATGGGGAGCGATGATAGAAAAAAGGTGGCAGCACCCATCTTTTATACAATAAGCCCCCACCCATCTATTTACTGCTGTTTGATTACACAGTACCATTAGTGCAGGAGGCCTCGGCGTGATCTCATTAGCGTTTCCATTGAAACTCATGTGATTGCTCACTGCAAACGCAAATGTGTTCACTGTGAGGCCCCGGCGCTAGGGGTACATGTGATCGCATCTTTAATATACTTGTTCCTCCTCCATTAATAATTTATTATACTGACCCCACAATGAATTATTACATATTCTGTCCCCACACAATGAATTATTACATATTCTGTCCCCCCCCCCCCCCCCACAATGAATTAGTTCATATTCTGCCTCCACTAATGAATAATTACGTATTCTGCCCCCCACAATAAATTATTATGTATTCTGTCCCCCCTACAAAATTATTACATATTCTACCGTGCCGTGATTCACTAGGATCGTGCGCCCGATATCCTGCATGTGTCGCTTCCCCGCAAAGGTCCGATGGAGTTCACCTTCTTCTTCCAAGTGCATTTAAGTGCTTGATCTTGTAACACAATTTGAATGTTAAATCCCATGCTCCGTTCTAGTCATGTCGGATCGTCTGATGGCACGCGCCAACCTGCAGCTGCACCAAAATCCGATTGCACGGAACACAATCCCTTGTTAAATACCACAGCTGTGTAATCCCCAAAAAACGTCTGAAAAACTGACGATAGTGCGGCCCGAGGAACCTTAGTAAATAACCCCCTATGTGTTAATAGGGATTTGGGGCATTTTTATTAATTTATTTTTTATTTTAGAACATGCATAGGCTGACACTGTGCCTTTAAGATCTTACGGGATCTTACATGCATTGCCTGTGAATAGCCCTGGGGTCCTGATCGGACCTGAGGGCAGCCATAGAAACAATCAGCGCCCCCGTAGACGGCACGTAGGGAGTTGATCGTGGGAGAGAGACCCCTGGCAGGCAAGTTAAATGCCGAAGCTGTGCTGGCCGCAGCATTTAACAGGTTACACACCTGCGATTGGAGCTCATTCCGAACGTGGTTGTTACACTGGGGTGTCAGCTGTTATTTACAACTGACACACCATGTTTTATGATGCCAGCTCAGCTATGATTACAAGCTGAACTGGCATCAGCTCTGCGTTCAATGTAGTGGACACTGAGCGTTAAAGCCCAGCACTCAGTGTCCGATATATCCCATGCAGAGCGCAAATATAAGCACAATGCAAAATGCAATAATGGAAAACACCTGCAGTGGAGACAAAATGGAGGTAAATAAGTGCTACATACCTTTACTGCCAGAGGAGACTACTACCCATCAGTGAAGCCAAGGTTTTGGCATGCAAACCTTCTAACTGCACTTACCAATGCCTCATGCATGCAGAGGTGAACTTATGATGCACCAATGAGTAGGCCTCCACAGGGAATTGTGCATCCAATACTTCCGTTGTTGTTTGACTTCAGTGCTGAAGAACAGGGATCCACGCCTGCATACAGCCAGGGCATTTTTTAGGTAATTTACTCTACAGGGCAAATCTCAAGAAGGCACCCGCCAACGTGAATAAAATATATAAAATCCCCCCACCCCCACAAGTTAATTCTAGCGATTATAGCATATCAGTCCTAAAATTAGAAATATTTCATACAGTGCTCCAATAAAGAGCGTTAAATACTCACTTCTCCCATGGTCCCCTTACTCTTCCTTCTGCTGTCCGGCTCCTGGTTTCTGCTGATGACATTATCACATTGCACCACATGGACATTGCACCACATGGGAGCTCAGAGATGGAGCCCTGTGAAGAGCACCCATTATCAACAGCATCAAGATGCAGATGCTATTGATTCTTGTGCAAATTGGAGAAGGTAGAGGACAGAGATAGACGCCACTTATCTGCTCTACATGGTCGGAGCCCCTGGTGGTCACACATCCCACCCGGTGGTAGAAATGGCCTTGTACACAGCCGGTTACAGCATATGGCAGGTTGCTTTATAACACAAGTGAAGGAAACGTCTGAGCGAGCAAACCACGTACTAAGAAATTGCACGCTCCTTGCTTCCTTCTTAGTGCAACTATGTTACTGAGGGACAGAGACCACTCCTTGTATACAGCCCAGTATATTGGAGGTCACATGACCAAAACTTGATGTGATAATGAAGAGACAAAATCAGGAGCGTAACTAGTAGAAGCAGGGCCCGATAGCAGACTTTTGAATGGGGCCCCCCTTCCTGCTTTCAAATATGCATATTACACTCACATATATACACATACATATATACATTTATATACATAAACATACAGTTCTTCACTCATTCACACACATTTATACATTCCTTTACCCACACATATAGAGCATATGCACACATACATGATATATACACACACATATACACTCACTGGCCACTTTATTAGGTACACCATGCTAGTAACGGGTTGGACCCCCTTTTGCCTTCAGAACTGCCTCAATTCTTCGTGGCATAGATTCAACAAGGTGCTGGAAGCATTCCTCAGAGATTTTGGTCCATATTGACATGATGGCATCACACAGTTGCCGCAGATTTGTCGGCTGCACATCCATGATGCGAATCTCCCATTCCACCACATCCCAAAGATGCTCTATTGGATTGAGATCTGGTGACTGTGAAGGCCATTTGAGTACAGTGAACTCATTGTCATGTTCAAGAAACCAGTCTGAGATGATTCCAGCTTTATGACATGGCACATTATCCTGCTGAAAGTAGCCATCAGATGTTGGGTACATTGTGGTCATAAAGGGATGGACATGGTCAGCAACAATACTCAGGTAGGCTGTGGCGTTGCAAAGATGCTCAATTGGTACCAAGGGGCCCAAAGAGTGCCAAGAAAATATTCCCCACACCATGATTCCACCACCACCAGCCTGAACCGTTGATACAAGGCAGGATGGATCCATGCTTTCATGTTGTTGATGCCAAATTCTGACCCTGGTTGGGTTAAATGAATGAGGCGGTCGGAAGAACATGAGTGAGACTGAAACAGTAGGTGAAAATCATGGGGGATGATGATTAAGGAGGAGGGGTCTTGTGGGGCAGATGTAGATAAAAAGATTTGCACAACATGAAATGTATAACAGGGTGGGATTGCTTTAAAAAACAAAATTCCCAAATACCGGGTGAATTTGGTGAGAAATGGCATTTGGCCATTACAGAAGGGAACACAAAAAAGTATTTGGTCAGTCACCCAATTGGCAAGTGAAATCCACCTGGGGCAGAGTATCAAGCTGTTGAAAGTCAGAATATTTCCAGTGCCAATGGCAACAATCACAGCTCAGCTTGTTCATGTTCACCCCCCCCCCCCAGTGTATGAATATTGTAAAGGGGAGCTGTGATGGTTGCCACGGCAACTAGGAATATTCTGAATTTCAGACACTTGATAAAATCTGCCTATTGTCTGACTTGTAAAGAATGTATTTGTAAATATGGGTTGGAAATAACTATTGGTCAATAGCAAAAAAGTTCATCTCTTCCAGCCTTCCAAAGTTGGCACACATGTTGACTGGTAGTGGTTGGCCATTCCTCCATTGCAGGTCCCTCTAGAGCAGTGATTGTTTTGGTGGGTTCCGCTTAGGCATATAGACTACTTTCAACTCCCTCCAAGTTTTCCTCATGGGGTTGAGACTGGAGACTGATCAGTTCGTTCTGGTCCCTTTCAGAGAAGAAAGCCCCATAGCATGCTTTTCCACCCTCTGCCTCTTTGGATGCAATTCAGAATTCACTATCCTCCAAACCCGACAAGTTATGTTTCTACAAACACGCTCTACCTTGGGTTTATCGACCGTATGACATTCCAGCAATTACTCTTCTAGAACAGTCAAAACAAACACACATGGGTCTAAGCCACCAGAACAATAAAATCTCAATCCCCGTGAGATATCCAACTGATCCACTGTATTTTGTCCGGGGTCCATAGCTACGTGGTTAGCCCATGCAGCCGCAGGGGCCCACAGTGTCAGGGGGGCCCCGTCATCTGACCTATAAATAAAAGAATGGGGATGTTAAACCATCATATATATATATACATATATATATAATAGCACATTGTATATAACATTTATGTGATATAATTGTAATATATATATATAACACACACACCACCCCGGCCACTTTAATTAGGTACACCTGTTCCAACTGCTCGTTAACACTTAATTTCTAATCAGCCAATCCATGGCAGAACTCGTGCATTTAGGCATGTTAGACATGGTCAAGCAATTCCTGCCGTTCCAACCGAGAATCAGTATGGGGAAAAGGTGATTTGAAGTGCCTTTGGAATGTGGCCTGGTTGTTGGTTCCTAGAAGGCTGGTCTGAGTATTTCAGAAACTCGATGATCTACTGTGAGTTTCACGCACAACCATCTCTAGGGTTTACACAAGAATGGTCCGAAAAAGAAAAAACATCCACGTGTGCGGCAAGTTTTCTGCTGTGGAGTGAAAGCCTGTGTTGATGCAGAGGTCAAGGGAGAAATGGGCAGTACTGGTTCGAGCTGATTAAAGGCAACAGTGACTCAAATGCCCCCGTTACACCCACAGGTAGGCAGAAGAGAAAAAGAAGAGGCATCTCTGAAAGCCAGTACGTCGAACTTTGAGGGGGATGGCTACAGCAGAGAAGGGACCACCGGTGTTCCCGGTACTGGGCCCTCAGGTGCCACTCCTTTCAGCTAAGAACAGGGGAAGGTACTGACGCTCCAATTTGCCCCACCGTGGACTTGGACAGAATCGAAAGGTTGGAAAAATACACCGTTGCCTGGTGGATGGTCTCGCGTTTCTGACTGCGGACCTTCAGATGGTAGGGTTCAGATGTTTTACTCTATTAAGGGTTCAAAAGATATTAGCAGTTTTTACTCACTTTTTTCTTGTGCTGCTCAAACCAAACCTGTACACATTGGGGCAAATTTACTTACCCGGTCCATGCGCGTTCCAGCGGCGGCTTCTCCGCTCTGGATTCGGGTCCGGCCGGGGGGCTTAGAAGTAGTTCTTCGCCGTCCACCAGTGGCGCCTGCGTCTGAAATAAACTCTCTCGCGCCCGAAATGCACCGCTCTGGACCAGTGAGTAAGCGGTCCTTATGCGCCACATTTTCCGTTTTAATGCGGCGGTTTTTTCCTTTCCGAATACTCTGGGTTTCTCTTTCGGGCCATCTCCCCCCTATTTCCGTCGCGCGCAGTGGGGCCAAGCGCCGATGCTCCCAAATCCTATCGCGTTCGCCAAAATCCCCGGGCAATTTAAGTACAAGCGCTCATAAACGGAAATATTCTGGTAACCCGTCGGGAAAAACGCAACTGGGGGCCCTTACTAATGACCCCCATTATCAATGAGAGCAGGGCCTTAATATGGAATACCCACTGAAACAATGAACCCGAGCTCTTATGCTCACAACTAGGCCTCATACATACAGAAACCAAGCTAAATACCATACTAGAAGGTGTAATACCTTATAAATTGTGTAGGATGTTCCTGATATTCAGCCATTGTTGGAGAGGGAGTGGGCCAAATTGGAATATACCTCATAAATTCGTATCTACTTACCTGTGTAGGGATAGTATCGCTTAGATTTTATGAATATTACAGGCTCATTTACAGTCTACCTGAACATATGTTACATGCCATTTGAACATGGGATCTATCGCACTTCTTTAATCCTCCGATATGGAAAGTGTTTTAAAAGGGTTTGTCCACTTATAAAACCTTAACAGGTGTTATAATACCCTAATAGGGTCAAACCACATTATATTTGCCCTGCTAAAGTTTATACTCGCTGCCAGGAGCAGCAGATCAAGTGACCTGTGGCTGCATGACGCAGGAACTACCTGTGAAATCCTGTGTCCTGTGGCTTCCGGCAGATAGAGTGGGGGCCACACAGTCCTTACTGTCTGCATTTTTCCACTTTCATAACCACCTATAAAAATTTAAGAATATGTTTCATGAATTTGAGTTTGTCTTGTGTACCTAGATGGTAGAATTCTAGATTCACTACCTACAAATGGACACTTGCAGAAGACTTTGTAGCACTCTTCCACTAATGCAGATGAAACTGACCACACTGACCACACCCAACATATATCATATTACCCTATATACCCTTCCCATTATAGCTGACCACATGTGGACCCAAAATATATCATTATTTTCCCCTCAGAACATGACTGAACACACTGTATCCCCTATATTTCAACTACAACTCAACTGAATACACTGTGCCACCCACATCCATCATATTTACTTTCACAATACAACTAACCACACTGTGCCTCCTTGTATGTATCCATGATTTATATTTCTATAGATAAAGACCACCATAATATATCAATACTAGCTTTATCTCCTGGTATTGCCCAATATGTAACTGATCTCAGCTTAACAAAATAAAATGGTAACAAAAAATGTATCTTATCTCTCTTTGATGCTCTTGTTTTTCTCCAACTGTCTCTGAATCTCTTTGGTTGACTTGACTGTCTCTAGCTCTCTCTGTGACTGTTTCTGTCATGGCTGTCTCGTCAAGGACTGTCCTTTTTTATAAACTTTTTTGACCATCTCTGTCTCTGATCTCTTCTTTGTCTCTGACCATCTTTTTGAGCGACTGTCTCTGGCAGTCCTTTCATGACAGTCTGTCGTCTGCAAGTCTCTTTCAGTGACTGTCTGTCTCTGGCAGTCTCTTCAGTGACTGTTGTCTCTGGCCATCCTTTCATGACTGTTTGTCTATCTGGCATCTCCTTCAGTGGCGGTCTGTCTTGGCCATCTCATTTCAGTGGTTGTCTGTCTCTGGCCACTATTTAGTGCTGTCTGTCTCTGGCCATCTCATTTCAGTGGCTGTCTGTCTCTGGCCGTCTCATTTCAGTGTCTGTCTGTCTGTCTCTGTCCGTCTCATTTCAGTGTCTGTCTGTCTGTCTCTGGCCATCTCTTTTCAGTGGCTGTCTGTCTCTGGCCATCTCTTTTCAGTGGCTGTCTGTCTCTCCGACTGTCACTATGTCTATTGGGAGATTTATCGAAGTGTCTTAGTTGCCCATGGTAACCAATCAGAGCTCAAGTTTTGTATTTTTACACAGCGTCTAATAAAATTACAGCTGATTTCCATATGGGCAATGAACAGTTTCTACTCAGACATTTCTGATAAATCTCCTCCATGCCTGTATCCATATCCATGTTACCTCCCCAAAGCGTCTTATACTCCTTGCCTAGTAACCAATCACAGCTCAGAGCTCATATTAACGCACCTGTGGCAAGAGCAGCACGGCTTCAGCTTCCAACTGCCACAGCAGCAGCAGGTTCTGTTATATGTGTTAGTAAGTGGATTTTGGATCTTGATATGTTATTATGCTTTTGATACATATAGGGAATAAAGCAGCTAGTTCCAGGTAAACACTATGTCACTGTCCCATATAATGCAATGACACCAATAGAGTGTCATGATATAGAATTGCTTAAATGCTGCTGCCAACTGTGGTTCTAATTGCTGTCTGTAACTTGTTTAAACATTTCCGCAATACAGTGCAATAACAAAGTGGTATGCTGTAAATGGAATAACTTGCACACCGCTATACCTCACTGCTGACTGCAATCGGTGTAACTCCATGGACAAGCTGCTCTTTTAAAAATAGCTGATACCCTCTATCTCTGTAGTACATCTGTCTCTTGTCTATAGGGTGACGGATGTCACAGCTGCTGTGACTAATGGTCTCTGGGGGGTAGGCACTGTGAGTATTGGCTACTGTTGGGCAGGCACTATGGATTATTGGCTTCTGGGGGCACATGATCTGTGACTATTAGCTACTGGGGCAGGGTTGGCTCCTGGGCACTGGGATATTGGCTACTGTGAGGGAAGGCTATTACATTGGCTAATGAGGAAGGTTCTATCACTTTTTGGTTACATAATATGTTCTTACTAGAATCAACTTCTGGGGTGAAATAATAAAGAATTATTATACTGGTTACTTTGTGCTGGCTGTGACTACTGGAATTGTGAGGCACTGTTGACTATTGCTATGTGTGGAGACACTGTGACGTTGGCCACTGTACTGGGCACAGTCACTATTTTGACTACTTAGTGCAATCGTACTATATTGGCTTATGGTGGGGCTCCATTACTATATTGGCTTAATGTGGCTCACCATTACAATATGGGCTACAGTTGGGGCATGTTACATGTTATAAAGTGTTATTGATAAACTTAGTGTACAGTGGATGGCCAACTATAATTTAGTTTACTATCATTTTGATTTCAAGGGGAACAACAGAACAGTATTAAATTTTTTAAAAGAAGGGGAAAAGAGATGTTTAAAGTGAGAACCAAAAATTGTGTTTTTAAAATTATGCTAAATCTTCATGACTGGAAGAAGATGCAATGATGCCAGGGTGAAAAAAAAGAGACACCTCCAATCAAAGAGGTGAGTTGGTAGATTTACAGTCAATGCTGGTATCAATCCATGTGCTCACAATTCTTTTACTCAACATTGTGAGTAAATCCCTAGGCAGTTCTCTCCGACGTCCACCAGGGTCAGTGCTGCGCTGAATCCGCGGGCCCGCCGGAGTGCACGATCCTAATACTTGGTGAAGGTAAGAGAGTGTCCCGCGACATTTTATTTATTATCTTAAATGCGGCCGTTTTTCCAAATCCGTCAGGTTTTCGTTCGACACGCCCCACAATTTCATCGCGTGCATGCTGGCGCCGATGCGCCACACATCCATCGCGTGAGCCAAAACCCCGGTAGCAATTTTAGGGAAAATCAGCGCAAACAAGAAAAAATTCGGGTAATACGTCGGGAAAACACGAATCGGCCCTTAGTAACGGACCCCCGTGTCTCACTGCACCGTTACCAAGTCTGGCAACACACGACTGCAGAAAATGCCATACAACGTGTCCTACATTTTGTCAGACTATGGAGGAAGAGGGGTGAAACGTGCTCTCCTTCCTCCTCCAGGATCTGTGCTACCCGGGATCTGGTTCAGGGGGACACCTTGCCTGTGAATGAGCCCTGTAAGAAAACCTTCAGGACGATTTGGGACATACAACTAAAACCTGTAGTATAAAGCACTGTAGTTTATTGTCCAAATTGTCCTGTTGGAAGTCTCTCAGTATCCGCATATAAAAAGCAATCCTTTATACTTACGTAGAGATGGGTCCAATACGTTGGACATAGAAACCTCACCATGAGGCTCTGCTAAACTGTTATAACAATAGTACTGCTTCGCTTCCGAAATTGTTGTAAATCGCTCCCAGTCCATATAAGAGTATATCCACACAATGGTGGACAACTGCATACAAAACTCACAACTACATGTGTCGTACCATCAGAAGGATTCTGTATATAATCTCCTTCAGAAAAGATATCATCATTACAGTAGCCAGCAGGTGGCAGCAGCAAGCCATTGTGTGAACATGGCTTAGGGAGTTAGGCTACAGGCCCTGGACTATATTGTGCACAGTCATGGTGCAGTGAGCCTACTTCTCAGCCTCAGGCTGCTTAAGCTTGGGGGCTGCAGGATCGGGTCGTGTTTTCAGCCTTGGCCGTCCTGCTCCCCTTTAGTTCCCCCCACCCCTCGACGTTCCCCCTCCCAATGTCTGGGGTCATGTGGCCAACAAATTGGTGCTGCCCCGGGCTCTATTTAGCGTTGAGCGCGGAGCCGGGTCCGGCTCTTTTGGACTGCTCCGCGCTCAAGAGATTGATCTCCAGGAATCTGCAAGTATGGCAGACCCTGCTTTGCTGCTCCTGCGGAGGAAAAGCTGAGGAGGGAGCGCTCCTGCTGGCTGACTCCGTCATGTCTCAGCCGGATTCCCTCTCCTCCACAACGGCTGCTCCTCCGTCCCCACCCCCATCTGCCCGGCTTGCACACCGTGCAGGCTATCCCCTCACCCAAAGACACGGAGCCGAGCCAGAGGCTCCGTTCGAGAACCCGACCTCGGCAAGAGTCGCACGTCGGCCTCTCCCGGACACCGACCGCGCGCTGCGAGCGAAGCGCAGGTTCCTGGGGTGGAACAGTCTGGCCCACCACCAACAGCCTTGCCTTTGGCCAGGTGGTTTGGGCTTGGGGCCAGTATAATACAGTGCCACCAACAACAGAGAACACAGCCCAAGCACCCTTCCTCACAGTTTAGTGCGGCTGCAGTACCGCCGCTTGCACAAAACACCATGTCAGGCCCCCACACACACTTCACTCCCCCAATCCCCCCTCAATGTCACGATAGTGAGAGCGATGGCGGGGATGTAATGAACCCGCAGATCGACAGTACGATACGTCTTCAGCGATTGGCGGTTCCGCGGGCCAGTTGTGAAAGGCCTCCAACGACCAGGACCTGTTGGCTTTTTAACGAGGGACATTGCCGCTCTTTGCCTCTGCATATTTAAACATGAATGCGCATTCAAGCCCTCCGCTGCTTTAAGAGGCAAACTCCCGTCAAATCCGCTGCCTGCAGGGGGGAGGACGCCATGCAGGTGCAAAGGATGCGGCCGTGGTTAGACAGCATACTATGTGAAAGCAGGAAGCAAAAGTGTTTCTCGAGGGCTTCACCTTTGGTTTTGTAATTCCCTTTGTGCCTCACAAAATCGGTTAGGGATAATGAGTTTCTTGTTGCAGAGAAATTGTTAAAGAGGAAGTGGAGTTGGGCAGAATGGCGGGCCTCTTTTCTGTTCCGTCTTTTGAGGATTTGCGGTCTCTTGCTGGGCCTAGTTCCGAGAAATAGTCGGGTAAATTTGCTTGATTCACATCTATCATACCCAGCAGTGAATCGGTGAACGATGGTATCCCCCGGGAGGAGGTGCCCGTTTCCACACTTCCTCTCGACAAGGCAGTGCTGTTGGTGGAATAAGCCTGGCCAGGGTCCTTATGGCCAAGTGGATATATTGAGTGGCTTTCCGCCTCCTTCCGGTGCAGTCTCCTCTTTTTCCCCTGCCCGGCTGCAAGCTTAGCGAGTCTTTCTTTATGGACACGTGTTGCCTATGGGTTTTGTTCTATATCCCGTAGATACCTCGAGAAGTTCAGTAGTTTCCTGCAGTGGTCGTTCGTTAGAGTCTGGTTTCAAATTGGATTATCCATTATTTGGATGATTTCTTTTTGTAGGTGGGTGCGACTCTACGGACTGCTTGAGGCTTTGAATGTGTTTCGTCATATGGCCGAAGTATTCGGGCGTTCCGTTGTCGGCTGAGAAGACTGAGGGCCCCGCTCAACGACTTTTTGGTATTTGTGATTATTCTAGACATGACCCTCAGCCTCCCACTGATAAATTGGAAACGCTTACGTGATGACATCGATTTGTTGTTTATTGTCGAAAAAGTTACGCTTCAGAATTTGCAGTCATTGTGGGTCATTAGCATTTGGCATGCAGGATTTTCTCCAGGGTAGGGTTTTTTCCAGGTGGTTTCATTGGCTACTGCCGCACTGCAAAGCCTTATGACACATTCGCTTGATGTCGGTCCTGAAAGAAGACTGAGGGTTTGTGGCGGTCCTTCTGACTGATTACAGCGGTTTGTGTTGACCCTTTCTTGAACAGGAGATTGACAATGCCGATTTGCAACTGTATACGGATGCGGCAGGGTCAATACTACAGCGCTATTTTTTAAAAGAGATGGTCGGCAAGCGATGGCCTGTGCAGTAGGTGGAGAGCGGTTCACTTAGAATTGACGTTTGCTAGAACTCTTTCGATTGTGGTGGCTGTGGAGCTGTGGGGGCAGGAGAGTGAAGAATAAGAGAATTCGCTTGTCACGGGTGGTCCTTGCCGCCCTGCCCCCCAAGCGCGCACCCAGCGCATCTCACCCGTCCCGGCTCCTTGGCTCCTCCCCTCCGCTGTGCGCGCGCGTCCCCGACTGCTAGGCGCGCGCGGCACTTCCCAAATTTAAAGGCCAGCGCGCCATTAATTGGCGCTACCATATTTGCCCAATTCTCATAAGCCTGCCTCTTCCTGTAACCCTTGCCGGATCTTTGTGCCAAGATTATTCCTGCGTTCCTGTGTATTCCTGCGTTCCTGTGTATTCCTGACGTTCCTGTGTTGCTGTGGACTTGCTGGACTTGGACTTGACGTTGCACTCTCTGCCCTCTGCCCTGACCTGTGCCTGGACCTGACTACGACTGTCATCCGCTAAGGTACCTCGACCTCGGCTGCCACCGCGGGCTGGTCGCAACCTGCTGAACTACCTGGTGGTAGTCCAACCACGCTTTGCGGCGGGCTCTGGTGAAAACCAGGTGCCGCTTTGGCTCCGTCCAGGTGTTGGCTAGTTCCATCTCCCGCAGTGGTCCAGAGGATCCACTGATCTGACATGCTTTTTGTCGGACAATGAGAGTATGGTCCAGGCTTGAATAATCTAACATCGAGTTCGCTACAGGTCTTAGCTTTGCTCACATCTGGTGCTGCCGCATTTTACAATTGAATCTTTCTTTAGGGCTAACATGTCCTGAGAGTTATATGTTGCTGATGTATTGTCTCGTTTTCAGCTCCAGCGTTTCAGGGATTTCCACCCCCTGGTGGAATAGTTGGGGTCCCCGCCCCTCTTCCTGTGGATCTGGTGGGCAGTTTAATCCACTGATGCAATCCTTGTGGCGGAGAGCACTGGAGAAGCCACGGTAAGGTCTGGGGTGAGTGGTATAGTTTGCTGGCGGCCGAACAAGGGGATATGGTAACGTGGTAAGTCTATAACACTGCGATACTTGGGCCCTCTGCATTGGAGGGATTGAACGTTGCAGCTGTTAAAAGCGACTGGTGGGGGTTTCTTTTCCTAAAACTGTGGGTCTGCAAGACGTTACAAAAGATTTTCAGGTACTGTTGCTGGTTAAGAGGTTGGGGAAAGGAGCCATTCAGCAAGGACCTCGGAAGATCTGTTTCCTTTGCATTGTTGCACGCGCTTATGCATGGCCGCCCCGTATAAATGCCTCCTTGGACTATAGTAGGCGTTATGCACTGCACACGAGTACGTTTCTGTGCTGGCTTCTTTTGTGCGTTGGGGTAAGTGAGTAGTTGCTGTCTTCCAGGTCTGCGTGCGCTAGCCTAGTTGAAAGGGACCCCTCTACTTGTTGGGACTTTGTTTAAGGTTCTCGTTGGAGAAGATCAAAAATGGGACATTTTAGGTTCGGGGCGTGCTGCTTGGTGTCATGTGGCAAGTGGGTGGCCCCTTTTTGCCCGTTCCAACTACTGGTGCCAGTTTTAATTGGGCAGCGTCAAAAGCCCACCCTTTTTGTGCCCATCTGGAGGGTCCCCCACCACCAATTCCAGTTTATCGCTTTTAGGAAGGAGCTCTGGTGGCGCTGCGTGCTGTGTCAGATTTCGGTGACCCCATTTAGTTTCGGATAGGAGCAGCGCTGCAACCGACGCGGAGTGCGGGCCAGGCATGCGAGAGTGAATGATTTGGGAACAGGTCCGTTGACCCCACGAGGTCATGTAAAATGGTAAACATTGAAGTATTAATAAAGCTGTTGCCAACCGTCCACTTTTTTATCCAGACGTGCTACTATGTTTGTTTTTGTTGGCGGGGACAGACAGGCCTAGGAGTTTGGGTTGGACCATATATACGGGTCAGTCCGCGTCTCACCGCATTGTGACGGACGCAATAAGAGCTGTCCGTTTAATGCCGTTGTTTAGGTGCGACACACTGGCACCTATTGCCTTTACACATTGAAATAGGTCTGAAACAACACAGACGTGTACACATAGCAATGGCTGCGTTACCCATCGTCATTTGCTTTTCATGCAAACACACATGGGATTGGCCAAGACGTTTCTAAACGCCAAGGCAAACACTTTGTAGATGAAAGTTCAAGGGTAGTGCCACACTTCACATTTTCATTTGTTTTGCTAATGGAATCAAAACGCACCGGGGGTGACCCGCAGACGAGCACATATGGTTTGCATGAAAACGCACACATATAGGAATATACTGCGCCTGGTGTCTTGTATTGTGTACCATGCAAGGACCACTGGTCGTGTATGCATCTTGCATAGTCAACGGCATATGCCGCACATCCACGGTCGCCCCAGGAGCTTTTGATTCCATTACAAAACGGAATAAAAGCTGCTACACGTGCGACACACCCTTCATTTGCTGCAGCCACAAGTCAGTTTTTAGATACACGGTTTTGAAGCCGAACTTGGCCGGTGTGATTATAATGGGCGGAGAAAACTTCAATAAAATGCCTGCTCCTCCTCTGTGTTCCATCCACACCTGTTTATGGACATCAAAATGCATCTGAAAAACTGGATGTGTGTAGAGGCCCTTGCAGAACTGGGCTCAGAACCTCCAGATGTCCAAATCTTGCACAATGTCACCTAACCATCTCAGAGCGTGTTTTTTATAAAGCCTGAACTCTTTCTAGTGGTGGATTATTCAATTTATAAGAACATTCTATGTTGCCATGAGTATAGCTGTTTGCGCGAGTAATAAAGAAATTAGTATATTATTATTACGGTAACAACCACTACCTTCCTTCATCAAAACAATTTCAGAAATTGGAATTTGACTACTTCACTTCTAGCATGGAATGGGCTCTTGCAAACCATATCATGTAATATGCTTCATCCTAGTGCTATTTAATATCTTGGTTCTTGGTACCCTATGTATGGTGAGTAACATAATTTATGCTATTGCTATTCTCGCTCGTGGTAATACTTCTATGGGAAGCGTAGGTTCTGGGTCCAGGTCTAAAGCCCATGCCCATGGATGGCGTTTAAAAACAAACTCGCCCCTGTATACCACATTGCCCTATGTACTTAATAATGCTATTAGGAAAGTGCAGTCCTTCTGCTTTTTACTAACAGAGACATACCAAATAGGTATTTTGGATATATTATATCAATTCCTCCATTGCATATGTTCAAGGAAGATATCTTTCATGTATAAATTGTGGAAGGAAAAATGTAAAAAGTGTAACATGGCCTTATTATGTTGGTTATTTTAAAGGGCCTTTATAAGGGTGCATAAGAATCTGTAATGGAACAAATTATTGCTAATATGATCTACTTCCTAATGCGAATCCCTGGGGAAGTTGGTTATTTCAGCTAGCACAATGACGCGATCAGCGTGAGCTCGTTAGTCGCTGCCACTTTAACTGAGCAAGTGAACAGTAACTGAGCGATTCTCAAGTTAAAGAGACTGTAATATTTCCCTGTCTACCCCAAAATGTATATATGGAATGTGTCCCAGCTTGATCCTTTGATCAATTTACTAGCAACAGTGGAATATTATGTTTTAACGGTTAACTCTAATTGGACAGTTTCAAATCCTTATTTGAATATGCATTTTTATGAAATTTTCCATAGAAATCCAATGCATGACTTTATCAATGCTCCATACAAATAATTATTCTAATGTACTTTCCTGGTATATTTTCTTTCAGAGGCACCAGGGGAATTAAGTTAAGGCTCACTGTGATTTATCATAGCATTCGACCACTTCAGAGCCTTCTACTAGCTTTGATCTACCCATTGCACTTCAATAGATACATTTTATGTTGTTTTAGAGTCACACAAGTTCTCATTATTTCTTCCTCTGCGTCTGTGTTAAATGTTTTAATCAGCGTCTCCGTTAATTAGCCTGGAGTTACACTCTCCTATTTAGCATAACTGTAAAACAGATCTCCATTTTAAAGGACAAATGCAAGATTCCTGCTGCTTTATTCACTTTATTAAGAATCAAAGTACATACAGATAGCAATTACGTTTACAACAAGAATGGAAAGGGATGCACAGTGACACCCACGAGCTATGCACTGCACACTGGGGTGGGGGGGGGGTGATAACCACGAAATAAATAAGTATTTAACACCTGTCACTGCATGTACTGAGAACTTTTTCATGATGAGTAATGAATATTTGATGAACTCAGTGTTATCGAAGATAACTATAGTAGTTATTTATTTCACTTCCCAACCTGTCACCATAGATCTTTTCAATCATGTGTTTATGTTGGTTTAGGAGAATGTTTTGAGATTGTGGTTAATATATAAGCATTGCCATTTCTGCTCCTTTGGGTTTGAAAGTGCTGTCTTTGTAGTCTTATTAATACAGATACCAGAACTCTATAACTCTGCCTTAGAATACATCTTTATAAGGACTGTAGCTATAGTCCATCTATAACCTTATAGTAAAATATGTTGGAGAGAATTAGTAAGAATATCTCTCCTAAGAAATCAGGCTGATTTCGTGCATATCTCTGTCTACTGACAGTGGCCTTCAGAGATGAGCAAAGTTGTTGGTCCAATTCAGTTTTCTGACGCTAAATCAAGAGCCAGATCTGGGATTTTTTTTGGGAATGTAGGAAAATAATAAGGCAGATTATTCTTACCTGTAATCTTTAAAATGGCAAATCAGCTGAATAAAGGAAAAACGGGATTTTGCTCATCCGTCCATGCATTTTTCTCTGATGGCGTCAACAATGAATGAAATTACCACTATGTAACTTTTCTATAAAATAATATCAATACAAGTATAAAAAATTATTGTATGTTATTGTGACTTAATTCGTATGTTGAAATATATTACAGGACTTCTTCTGTTAGGGACATTCCACAAAAGGGTACAACATTTCAGTCATCAAAAATGGCATCTGCAACACTTCTCTGTGGAATCATAGCCCTTTGTTCAAATGGAGCTTATATAGTGACTCCAGTATTTCTATGCTATAATCTTAGAAATAATAGAATTTGGGGGGGGGGGGGGGGATGGTGTCAGCTATTGGTTTTATTACTCTTGGTATGATCGTTAATCTCCACCCAGATTTTTGAACAATAGGGACAATATCGCTTCAGGTTCCTTTTATGTTAACTATGTAATTCTAGATTCTTATTTATATGACGGGTGTATATTTTAAACTCATATGGGGATGTATATAAAAAATGTATGTGTTGCGGGTAAGTGGGTGTCCGTACTTGTTATATCTGTGCATGTGCCTGGTAAGCCAGGAGCCCATACCACCCAAACAACCCACCAAATTTATACAAGAAGGCCTTCACCCATGAAATTTCTTGTACATGTATTCCTGCGCTACATACACAAGTACACAAAAGCCTCTTAGACCTTTGAAGACTCCAACGATCTGAGCTGAAGATGATTGTAGGCAGAATGGAACACTCCTCTATTCTCCACAAAGTTTTATTCTAATACCGTATGTAAGAAGTGTATTTCTGGATTTGTAGGGCTATAATAGCCGATACAGCCAGGGGCCCATGGTGCCTTACTCCATCTGGTTTTTGTATGTAATGTGTTTAATTAAATTTCTAAAATAAGACAAAAAAGGCTCCAGACTTGGTATACTCAGCAGCCGACGTCAATCATTATTCCTACCTCAGATGTATTTTTCAACCAACCTGCCTCAGTTGAATAGAAGGGGTGAAGTAACCTTTGCTATTCTAAAAGGGCTCCCTCCCGCTATCGGCTTATGTGATGTGATCCTCATTTGGTTGAATATTATATGGTTAAATATTAATTGTCCTCTTGCATCCTGAAAACTCATCATGTTTTTTATTGAATGTATGAAAAAATGTTATTATTCTGCAGTTTCCTACTTTTATTGCATACCCCCATCCCCAATTCTGATTTGTTCAATTTCCGTAGGAAACCATAAATAGTGTCATAAACCCCTTCTAATATGCGAATTTGCTAATGGATGTCCTTTACCATCAACCAGTAATCACTCATTTGCCCCCCTTTTACAGAACAATAAACAATGTAAAGTTGTTTTAGATCATTTTTTTTATTCATTCAATTTTTCCACTTAGTGTTATTGATTTGAACACGTGTCCTAAAACTCCTATTGATATCTTACACATAATGTACTGAAAAAGCATTTTATGAAACTATACTATAATCTGTAGATGTTTGTATAGCTTGTAAATCTAGTTCGTATAGCTTTGTAAAAATAGTAGAAATTGTTTTTTGTCTACAATATTTATATGCCATTTTCAGCGTTCAGTTTTTGCGTATTATGAAGATCATTGTAAAATACATCAATAAATATTATTATTAGGTGTAAAATCTACAGTATAAAGCAACCCACTGGAATTTCCTTCCTGTACTAACTGCTATGATACTTAGGGTTATTCTCACCAATGCCACCCAGAACCAACTATTACTTTTGATTTCTGCAATGATGCTGCAGTTCTTGGTGGCGTTAGTTGGCACCCCAGAAAAACACCCCTCTACACTACTCATGCTCAACCCTCTTCAGTCAATCCTTCCCCCTTTCCGCTGTAATTAACTCCAGGGTTCTTAAAGACATATAACCAGAGTCCTGAGTTGCTCTACCAAAGCCTTCAGCTTAATTGAACATGTTTATAAGTGCAGTTTTGGGCATGGAATGAGAGCTGACCAAAATATGTATGGCTGCCATGAGTTGGCATAGCACTTACTGGCAGAGGTAGTAGGGGTTGTTAATCATGTTGATAGATTCCTCCGTTTAACATTTATAGTAGAAAACTACTAAAACTATAGCCACTGTGGATTTGGCCATTGTATTAGGCTGAGTTCTTATTTAGACATTTTTGATTAATTTTAATATTGCTAAAAAGAACTTAAACGAAAACTGACATGCAAACTTAGTTTGGAAACCTCATCATGGGGGTTATTTAACCTAACCGTTGCTCAACACCAAGTCATGCATAGGTGTAAATTCTGGCCACAGTGAGTGTACAATGTGTGGGGAGTGGAAGTTGCGGATTCGGGGTACAAAACACATTGCATATCTAAAGCTAGGCATTTGCAATTATTTCAGAGGGCTAAAGGCACTGAAGTTGGCCACAGAACCCCGATACATATCCCCAATTACATCTATTATACTGACCGATAACGGCAGGTCAAATGTTGATTTGAATCAACCTCTTTACAAACCAGAAGTAGGTAGGCCCTAACTTATATCATAGTCCACCTGGATATTTGTTCCCAAAGTTTTTATTCTAAACTATTTTTAATTTATATTTAACTGGTTTGGGGTAAATTGGGGATTTCATACAATTTATTACAATGAATAATTGAGTTAAACTTCTACATAACATTATTTATTTGTGTAATTTTGCAGGAGAATCAATATAGAGTGAATGAATTTATGACTTTTTTGAATTTATTATTCACTGAATATTTATACAAAATCATGTGAATGAATACACTCTATAACATCTTATAATTTTATTTTAATTAAAGGAATCTACTTTTTTGTACATAAGATCAGTAAGCTTTTGTGTATAGTGCCGCAGACTTTACAGTACCATTTGAGTGCCACAAGATGTTTCATTAGTGGCCATGTTGTATGTGTTTCTACTTTATTGCCAACCACTAGTGGCAACAACAAGCCTACTGTCCTACATGCACAGTGTTGTGGCTCTAATTTTCACCAGAATTTCAGGTGCATTTTCCTTAGTAAATTGGCCACTTTTTCCTAACCAACTTGTCCACATTTCTCAATTGTTGAAAAACTTGAAAGTTTTCTGTGGTAAACTGGGGGCAATAAAGTTTAGAAATATACGTTGTAAAACCATACTTTTTGTTCGTTTATGCCTAGATTAAATATTTCTTTCTACTAGTAGACACTTAATACACTTGTACATATGTAAGGACTATCAGTGTATTTATTTTCCTTGTTCCTTTTCCCAGACACTATTAGCATTTGTCTCGACACTGTAGTGTCTGATACTCCTTACTTTTTCCCATTTTAAAGTGAACCTATGAAAAAGCTTCTCAAGAGGGTCTGAATCCTCCCCAGACTGAAACACACTTTTTTTTTTCTAAGTAAGCTTTCTTACAACCTCTCTTTCCTCTCAAAACGTTATGCTGCAATCCAGATCAACAGCATCAGTGTGGATAACTAAATGTTTTCTACATCCCATGTGGTATTGCCAGTTTTATATGGATTATATGGGGCACCTGTTGTTGCAATAGTTTGTTACTGTTTTGATTCAGTGTTTGGGGAAGGGTATGAAGTTCTGGTAAATATATTTAAAAAATGTTATTATTCATCAACTTTACAATGTGTATTAAAGAAAATTTATATTAACCTGTGCACTAAATAAAGTGGTCACATATTTCATTGCTTCTAGGTTTTGCAGTACCCCAGGCAGTTAAGCACATCAGAATCTGGGATTAGCACAAGTCCATAATTACGTCATACATTATGCTATTTATATGTGTATTGTGTTAACTTACTAGAAATTAATACCATACAAGACTATCTTATGTCTGTGTATATAAACAGCCCTAGGTTCCACAGCACCACAAATTCACCTAATATCCCCTTTAGGACACAGGACTGATCACTCCGTACCAGACCCTAGTAATCAATCTGGAGCAAAATATTTCTATTAACAAACGGCCAACGCCTTCCAAGCGCACTCCACAGGGACTTGAATACCTTCAGAACCTTGTTTCATGCTAACAATAGATAAAAATTATAGCAAAATTCCAACTTTGATGTTTGTAGAGCAGACAGTCTTAGAGAACCTCTTTCTGAAATGTTTTTTTTTCAATGTCAAGCTTTTTTTCTGGGTTTTGCTTTATTGCGTCGTTTCTGATGAATTGTGGAAATGTGCCCCCCTTAAGTTTAAAGTAATGGATCCCAACATTTTTGTTTTTTTTTGTTTTCATGTGATTTGCGGGCCACGAATTCAGTCCTTGTCTTCTTCTTCTTTCATTTTTGGCCATAAAAATGTTGATATACCAGTCCTTTTGTCATTTTGCAGTTGATACATACATGAACAACCACCTTGTTTTTTCTTACTCTGTACAAGTCTTAACCTATGAGATATGAAATAAACACACTCAAAAGAATGTGGGTCAAAAGAGCAAACACTACTACTAGACCCCCAAAATAACTCAATTTCAACAAGATGAGTTCTCAAACTTTCTGGAGATTCATAGGTACAATATCAAATTTTAGTTCCTCAACGGTTTGAGTTCTCCCAGCTGAAACTGAATGGGTGCAGTGATATGTCTTTTGTCGAAGTACTTGATTGTCAAATCTATTGGTACTGGTTTAAAACTTCTGAAAAGAATGGGTTAAGTAATAAACAGCCTACTATCGGAAATATTTTTCAGAATTATCCAGTTATCTTTCCTGCTAAATTCTGTTGTACTAGTAACCGGAGTAACTCTGAGTTCAGATCTTCTCCTCGTCGGCCTCGGATCCTCTCCTTCGCCATCCGATGTCTAGTCATCACCATACCGGCTTGTCTGGCGGTGCGAACTGAGCACAGTAGACCACTTGGGTCACGGGGGTGTTACTGGCTCGGCTGAAGCTGCTCTGCTTCAGAATGGGTTCGGAAGATGCGAAGTCTCTAAAGCATCTCTTCAATTTTCATCTAAGAAGGCGTAAGAACTGGGGTTCAAACTACTATTGGTGTATCCCGGGCAATCCAGAATGCCAGCTGGCTATCAACATAGGGGTTCGTCTTGTCAATCTCCACCCTGTCCACACAATGACAAATATATGATGGGTTGTCCAGCAGATAATAAAGCAGCCACCAAACTAAAAACCATGGCGGGTTAATTAAGCGACTAGATTACGATCTTTCTCTCTTGACCCATACGAAGCCGAACACTGCGAAGGGGAGAATCATCAAACCATAGCATACTGTAATAACCAAGACTGGCAACCGACAAAAGCAAAAATGAAGACACAGATTTTGGTTACAGTGTCCCATGTACCATCCGGCCGGGGAAACTGAAGAGTACATGTAATCGCCGGCACCAGCTGTGAAAAGTAAAGCAGAACAATATTAATGAATTATGCTCGATGACTATGATCGCTAATTTGCGATACAAGTGCTGTGCAGATGGTCTTCCTTTTTGCTTTTGTTACTCTGCATGGCTTTTAAATATAAAAAATTGGCATTTAACCATTATACTTCGAGTATAAGGCCACGTTTCAACACAAAATTTTTATTGCCTTCCAAAGGCCCCCTCGGCAGTCCTCTTCAATATCGCTGGGCAGGCTATATTACTACGGGGGCTTTTTGGGGGGGGGGGAGTCTGTAGACACAGGGGGCTGGGCAGGCTTGTATACTACAGGGGGCTGGCTATATATAACTGGTAGGCTGTGACCAATGCATTTCCCACCTGTCTTCTACCCGAGTCAATAAGTTTTTCCAGTTTTTTGTGTTACATTAGAGGGGTCCTCGGCTTATACTCTGGTCTGCTTATACGCGAACTTCAAAATCTAAACTATGCTACCTTCTTGGATCTGGATTTTATTTGGAAAATAATGATTTAATTGGTCAAATGCTGGATATTTCGTGTGTTTTGCTGGCCATACATGAAGATCAAAGGACCAATGAACTTAGCCATCCATTTTTTCTTGTTATTATGGTATTGTTTTGTTATTAGTTACAATGTTATCAAAGGAACATGTATTTTCAAACGATTTATTGCTTGATATTGTATCTATTTGTTCACTCATCAGGTGTGAAAAACTTATTGTATCCTTACACCACATGCTATGATAAGGAAATCATTTGTATAGATTAGTATAGATCTCAAAAATTGTTTGCAATGCCATTTTAGGGCCCCAGGGAGTCATTATTGTCAAATGAATACTTTGGAACAGTGGGGCCATTTCCTAAAGGACATGCGCTAGTTTTCTGTGGACTTTGCACGTTCTTTTAGTGGAAACTGATTCATAGGTATTTAACAGTGGCCTGTACCACATTTGTGTCGCATGTGGCCTTTTTGTGGCCGGATGCACAATTTCTGCACTGAAATGGATTGTTCCTTCCGGTGTCAGTCGGACCACGTGCCATCATTTATCATGCAAATTCTTTTTCAACCAAAAAGGTACACCACATTAAAACGTGGTGCACATCGTTGGGCGCAATGGCAGAGCCCAGGTACAATGAAGGAACGGGCACCACAATTCCTGACTTGGCTGCCCATCTCACTATACACATGGCAAACTGCACTGTTTGTTTTAGAAATGTGGGCCCATGACAATGCACTGAACAGTTGTTTTGGCACGTGTTAGCATAAGACCCCCTGGTAAGTCGACTTGCTGAAGTGCCAAACTCAACGTTCCTAATTGTATAACCCTCCTATAGTCTATTGCAGTGTGAAAAATCTTGATGCCATGCATTTTTGGTTTTTTTTTCCCCCCCCCCCCCCCCCCCCCCCCCATCCCGTACTTTCCTTATTTGCTGATCATTGGGACAAGCTAGAGACCTATTTGGAGTGACTGCTCCATGAACCAAGTGAAATCATAATCCCAAATTAAAGCATATTCAGTTTTTTCCCCAAAAAAAACTAATTAGAAGTTTAATATTTCAGCCATTAAAATAATTTTACACACAAATACCCCAGGTATTATTTTTAACTCTTTCTTTCAGTTTTAAAATAAAACAGATTACTGCATATACTATATATATAAGCCCACCCAAATATGGTCACGGTCACCTAATTCTACACAAAATAGTGGGGAAACTTATTGACTCCAAGATCCGCCTAGGATGGGAATTGATTGTCACAGCCCAGCCTTCCCTTATCTCATGAATGCCCACACGGCCCTCACATGCAATCTCCAGCGCCTCCCGTTCTAATGAAATCTCAGCAGCTTGCCCCTGACTAACGAAATGTCCAGCCCTCCCCCAACTAATTTGAAATGCCCTGCAGCTCCCCTCACGAACAAACCAAATGTCCAGCAACCCCCCAATGAAAAAAATCCCAGGAACCTTTCCACAAAGGAAAATGCCCAGCACGGCACTCATACTTCCTCCATGCTCCACAAAGCGCCTCCTCCCCTCTTAACTTCCGGTGTAGGCTGGATGAACGGTCATTTGCCGCTACCTCTACCTGTGCACCTCATCATGTGGGCAGAGTGCAATTTACACAGGAACCCCAGAGGAAAGAGGAACTGCCGGGACCCGCAGAAAGTACTATGAGGCAGGCCTTTTCAACAACAAAACTTCACAGATACGGCTGTGATGTTGTTCCTACTAGATTTTTATACACTATTGTAATGTGTCACAGTTAAGCAATGGGATGCAAGTCCAGTGAAAAATATTTTAAATGTACAGTATGCTATTTGACAACAACACCTGTGTTTTCATTAATTTTGATATCACTACGATATGGAGGGAAAACTGCTTTTTAAATTCAAATAACGACTGGAAAACTGCATTTCCATAATTAATAATTACTTTGTCAGGAAAGATTGAAACATACACGTAATTTATATAAGTTGCAATGCGTCCAAAACAATACTAATGTAAAGGAAACTGTTGAATAAATGGCATTTGGAGAAGGTTGTAGTAAGGACAAAAGGCGAAGAAAATAAAATCATATCTCTTAATGGACAGGTTGGATACTCGAAAGGATTGTGTACAATGTTTTTAATTGGGGAAGATTGTTATTAATTATTTGCTCGCCCATACATTCTTAACTTGTCGTTTTCATAGCACACCAATTCAACTTACTCTTTACTTGCTTTTTATGGCTATTTTAGTTTCATAGAGTCCCTCACAAATCAAATTGTTCCAAATAAAAAGTGCTAATAGCAACCAACGGTCCTTGTATTCATTTTCTAACTTGCAGTCTACCTTAACCCCTATTACATTTTTTTTCTTCTGTGGTGAAAGCTAGGAAGTCTGTGTCGCTATATAATAAAGTATTATTATTCTTAGTAATTATTATTAAGGCCACTATCCAAACAGCTGCTTCCTCCTCCAAGCAGTTGCTTTGGTTGCAAAGCTGTCTCAATATTCAGGTCTGCGATTCCCAAAGTTCTAATTAACTTAATCATTACAATGTTCTGGTGGAGTCTTGCTCACCCGTGGTCTTACCAGTTGAGCAACACTGGAAGCAAGGTGGGTCCCGGGGAAATTCCAAAGAATGGGGTGGAGAGCATGTCATAGCACTGTTCACATGATTCATCTCAGGGACTTTGCAGGCCCTTTCGAAAACAACTGAGGTCGGACCCCAAGTATGCATGCATTTATCCCCATGGGATATACAATATAGCTACTATTTCAATGGATCTGAAATGACCGCACTGAATCTTCACCAGGACCAAAAGCAGCCTAGTGGGTCACTGTTCCCTAATAATATGGAATATTAAACAGCCAATTACTTTCTTGGACTCTGTAGTTTAGTGCATCTTTCCCTGTACTGTAAAGGTCATGCCAAGCTTATGCATACTGAATTGTTACAGACAAATGGAAAGATAGCTGTTTTTTTGTCTGCATAACTGTGTATTTAGAAAAAAGCCAGTGACTCACAAACCTCTGATTCCCTATGATTTCTATACGATCTACATTTTTACAACATTTTTGTGTCAATATATTTTATGCTGTTGAGTAAATTATATAGGGTGCCCATTCACTTTTTCTCCTACTCACTTTGTTGTTTGGTAACTTGCCATGACATCATAGGGGGACCCAATGACAGATGACTACAATCCAATGCATACATTTTATAGTCCTTTGCTATTCGATGGGTTCGAAGTCAGGCCTACAGGATGGCCTACAGCAACATACTATCTACCCTCATCATGGTTAAGTAAAAATACTGGTGAACATGTTATATAGTCTATTGACTAACAACCTTGCAGCGAATTTCTCCAAATGCCCATGTTTCCAAAGGTATTTGGCACTCTGGAAAGGTAAGTACTGGTAGCTAAGGCATCGCCGTGCCCAGATTAATATATACCTGTTTGGTTGCGTCTTCACTTTTTTGTGTATCTGCAAAAAGAAAAAAAAAAAGTTGAAGATTGGTAATAATACTTCAAACTTGAAGTTAATGCTACATTGATTTCATAATGCTTAGCCCAGGCAACACAACAGTAAAAACTGCAACTCTCCAGCCACCATTGAGTCTTTGTTCTGGTATGGTAACACACCGGGGGGAAATTCAATTAAGATTGGCATTTAGAACAGCACTCTTAAAATTCCGTCTCCCGTGCTTGCGCTACCTATTCACTAGAGGCTCTGGCGTCTGATTACATACGTCACACACCACTCGATCCTACCTTTAAAGAGCAGATTGGAATTTGTGGGTTTTCAGCCATAGCGACTATAGTACAAATGTGACCTCCACCCTCCCCTGCTCCCTCCCCAATCTCTGCTCCTGACACACCCATAGTGGTCAGGTGGGTTTTGCCAATGCCAGGGCCTGGGCCGGGACATGAAGATTCTACCCATATGGTATCTCCCCACCGTTTATTCACTGTCCATGACTGTGCCAGGCGGCCAACACTGCATGAGATAGGAGCTGAGTAGCGAGCTGCAAATACAGGACAGGAACACTGCCTACTCCGCTGGGAAGGGTAGCAGCCTCACCCTCACTCCACCGGCGCAAAGTATACCTGTTTGCTGCTCATCTTCTATCAACATGGTTGGCTGTACATGAAGCTGTATGGTAGATGTAACACTGTAATACTAAAAATGTACCTAATAGTATCCATAGATAAGGGATCATCAGTTGTCGTTGTTAAATTATGTCATTTTATAGGACTGTTTAGCAGAAAATGCCTAACAGTTTGGAAAATTACTGCACTTATCACTAAATGTTTTTTGTATGGGTGCATCATGCTAAAACCATGTATTAGTACTCTGCATTTTTTTTGTAAATCCATCATTTCAAGCTAAGTTTCCTGCTATAACATAATGTTTTCCCTTCTTGTCAGTCCCTGAGTTTATCATATTGGAGGGCATGGGCAATGAGGTAAAATTTTAATATATCGATATTTTGTATTGTTTAATTTATGCTGCTAGATAATAGTTTGTACCATGTTAGCCATCAAGAGTAGGGGAATAAGGCGCTACCTGTCTGATTATATTTCTTGGTAAGCATTTGGAAATGGATAGTTCTATTTGGCAACATGACAAATCATGTAATAACAACGGAAACTAGTATTCACAAAACCTCCCGATCACAATAATACTCAACCTCAAATAGGTATCGTCCTTTGTTTTAAGAGTTTCATGTCCATATCCTGTTATCTGCTCACTTTTTTAAGTAAATACAGTTCGTGTTATAGTAATATATAAGAATATAAAATTATATTATAACATTCTCACGCAGTCAAATTCTAGTGTCCACAAACATTGAAGTATACCAACATGCAACAACATCTCCAGTTCAACGCTCTCATACTGTCCATTCTTCCATGTTTGGAAAAGATGCGTTTTAATTAAGCAGCCTAGCATTACCATTTATATATAGATTCTCGAATGTGCAGACATTTTCATTTATATTGGCACAGTATAAGAATAGGTGCCTCTATTAGTGACCCTCTTTACCGCAAAAGCATTACATAGTACATGGCAATGTAATCGGTTTGCCTTTTGGGCAGGTAGCTCCCAATGGTCCTGGTAATTCTTTAAACCAGGTATTAGACATAAAAATCCTTTTTGTCCCTCTAAAAATAAGGTTGCATTGAATTTTAAGATTCTGACTGCTAGGGCCTTATATATCCAAAAATGTGTGTCCCAAGTCCTGCTTCGAGTGGCAAGTTAGTTGCATATGTAATATGGATTTACTACTGCACCTATGAGAGCCTGGACCCGATTTTTGTAAAGAAGGGAACTAGATCTTTTCTTAACCAACATATTTTTATTTACGTTTTTTATTGTTGCTTCTGTGGTTTTTTTAATTACCTTACATTAACATGCCTGTATAAAAAGCTTGGGTCT
Source organism: Engystomops pustulosus (assembly GCA_019512145.1). NCBI lineage: Eukaryota > Metazoa > Chordata > Amphibia > Anura > Leptodactylidae > Engystomops > Engystomops pustulosus. Next base: position 152,135,184 of record CM033642.1, read on the forward strand.
TTATGTTTTAGGTGGTGTATTATTTTTTAACAGAGCCCGCCCAGTTTTTTATTCTACTTTCCTCCTTTTGTGTTTAAAAGATGGTGCTGCCCCTATAAAACATGTTGTCCCTTAGCACTGTATTTTTGTATTGTCCACGTTTTTGTTCAGAGAGCCCACACAATCATCCTAAGCTAGTAAAAGCCAGTTTTTTTTTTTTTCGATGCGTGGAGTTTTCATACATGTGCGGGGTTTTCTTGGTTCTTTTCTTTATTTGAAGGTCGGATGAGAAAAAACAATAGATAAATGCAGCTGAAGGACTTGATGGTGTGAGCCTGTATGACGCTCCTGTTGTATACAGTTTTATATTAAACGTATGTAAAAATTCAGTGATGTTTATTTTTTTTTTAAATTCTATGATCTTCATTAGAATTTTTTTCATTTCGACCACACCGAACAACCAAACGAGGTCCCCCTCACCCTTCCCAGTACAACCGCACCCCCCCCTGGGTTCTGAATAGTAATGGATGGTGAAATGTATCACAGGGCAGTCTAGACTATATACTAATTACTCCCAGCTCCAAACATCCTCCTCAAACCATCCACCAAGAAGATTGACTCCCCTGACTCGCCTGCCCCATCAATATCCGATCCCTCATAGCGTCTGAGAAGCCAATGGCGGAGATCTATCCACATCCCAGTGATGTTTAGTTTAATATTTTTCTTAAATGATTGTGAATAAATTGTTTTGCCAGCATTGACCTCTAGCCTATTATGATCTTAGTGTTACATTAACACACCACATTCTGTTCATTATTAATCACGTATTTGAATGTTACTCAATGAAAGAGGCAGGACATGGACATAGTCTGCATATTAAATAGATTTTACATTTAGAGAAAATGTAACACCAACACATGCCTATTACAAGGCAGGAAAAAGTCTCCATAACCTTATACAGCAAACTAAATATAAATGATTCCATTCCACCCCTTCTGCCAATGACCTTTTGCACAGGTTACAGAGCATGCGTCGAAATCACTCCCACAGCTCACTACCATCTCCAGACTATTTTGGGTTGCTCTCCTCTACTCACATACTGGAAACAACAGATCAGCAGATTTTTTACCCCCACAACCATGTAGAGAATGGTATGTATTTTTTATATATCAAATTAAATGTATTAAAACAGATTACGGTTTCAAATACAGAAATAAAGAGGAAATATTAGCTTAAACTGATACTAGAAGCGGAGAATTTGTGCCTCTCTAGACATACTGTAACAGGAAATCCCTCAGTTGTTTTTTCCAATCTGTAGCTTTTCCTCCTTCTCCCCCACCTATGCCTGTCTCCGTGCCATGACTGTATCTAATACTCTTCTGGTCAAGACTAAAGTCACTAGTGCCCAGGCAAATTCCTTTGTTAAAAATCAATAAAATGCCTTGTATGTAGAAAAGTTATGCAAGTAAATGTAGAAACACTGGCCGGTAAGTCTCCTGCTTCTCCTGGAGCATATTATTGCCCATTTCATAATTCATAAACCAGTCCGAATTTCTTAGGAATTTATCAGTCTGCAGTGAATGTATTACCCATCCTCTTATCTGTTCTGATTTGAGGAATGTTACTGCCTCATCTTGCTTATCCTGGCATATTACTAACGAGTGGTTGTCTTACCTCACTAATGCCTTTTTAGTTTAATTTTTTTTTTTGTTTTTTTCCAGTAAAGATATATATTTAAATTTACCTGGTGGCCATTAAGTTGTTTTGAAATTTTGCTCTCTTTTTGATAGCATAGGAAATGTGCCTACTGCTACCTCAATGAGGTCCATAAAAACCCTTATCCCATCAATCTTTTTCTCATTAAACATAACAGCTACAAATTTTAAATGCTTTTATATTGGAATAATACTTTAGGGTGACCTATGACATCGGTCGAATTATATTTTCCAGAACGTGTAAAAACCATGCTGTTTTGGAAATTAAAATGGATGCTTTGCCTCTGAGGTGATAATTTATAGTCTTCTCAGGGCCGCTTCTTCTCTGCCATGAGCGAGTGAAGTCCCCGCCTCAGGGCGGCAGATAGCGGACCTGCATTTAAAGCGGCCATTTTTCCGCTGGTAGCACGACTTCCATGACTGCAGGTCCTGCCAACCGTAAAATAACTTACATCGCACAGATGTAACTGTGAGATGTTGAGGGCTAGGTTTCAAAGGACCCCAGCCGGTGATAAGACTGGAAAGACTGGGCCGGGAGGGAAGGGGCGAGACACTCGCCTCCTTTAAGGCGGCGATGTAATTTATAGGGCAAGCAGTGCGCACATCCCGCCGTGCGCAACCGCTCCGGCAAGGACACAGGGTGCGCGGATGCCGTCACCACGTCCGACCTGTGTCCCTTCACAGAGCGTGCTGCTGGCTGAAAGACAAGGAGCTGCGGTGGGAGCAACTGATGGTGAGTGTGCAGTAGGGGGATCTCACTCAGAACATCCTCTTCCTCAACGATGTGTATCCTCAGGACACACATCGTGATGAGACCATGTACAGTCACTTGCTTTCACGCAGTAGCTCACCCTCCGGGAGTATAAGTCCCCCGGAGGCTGAAGGCTGAAGGACCTTTGGTGATGTCATGGGCACATTACCTGCCGGGGAAAGCAGTGATCACACAGAGAATAGCTGTATTGTGAGGTGAGGGGGAGACATGACAGTGGGAGTGATGGAGAACATAGGGGGCTTTGGGACATTAAAAATGGGGGCTGTGGTGAGGACATTACTGGGGGCTGTTTGGGCCATTACTTCCTTGGGGGGGCTGTGTGAGGCACACTTGACTTATGTGGCTGTCTGTTAGGCACATTATAGGGGCTCGTTGTGAGGCACATTACTTACTACTGGGGGCTGTTTGTGATGCAAATTACCTTACATGGGGGGCTTGTGTGAGGCACATTATTACTGGGGGGCTTGTGTGAGGCACAATTACTGTTACACTGGGGGTGCTTTGTGAGGCACATACTTAGTGGAGGCTGTGTGAGGCACATTACGTACTGGGGGCGTAGTGAGGCACTTACGTAGGGGCTTTGGTGAGCACATACTTTACTGTGGTGTACCACTGGAGGCGCAGTACTTAGGAGGGGCTGTGTGAGGCACCGTACTCTGTGGGTCTGTGTGTGACCCAGATACACCATACACGGGGGGGCTGTTTGTGAGGCCTTACTTACTGGGGGGCTTTGTGTGAGGCACCTTATTACTGTGGGGCGGTGCGAGGCACCTTACTTAGGAGGCTGTTGGAGGCACATGACGTACGGGGCACAGAACTGTGTGAGGCCATTTTTGAGGTTGGGGCTGTGTGAGGTACATTCTTACTGGGGGCTGTGTGTGGGGCACAGTAACTTAGTGGGGGGGGGTGAGGCACATTAATTACTGGGGTGTCGTGTGACCGGCACATTTCATAAACACACTGTCTGGGGACGCGTGTGAGGCCAATTACTTACGTGGCAATGTGGCACAGGCGAGACACACATACTACTGGGCGCTGGTGTGATGCACATCTGGGGGGCTGTGTTCATGGCACATTACACTTACCGGGGGCTGTGTGAGGCACTTACTTACGGGGGCTGTGTGAGGCACATTACTTACTGGGGGGGCCTGTGTGAGGCACATTAACTTAGTGGGGCTGTGGTGAGGCACATTACTTAGTGGGGGTTGTGTGAGGCACATTACTGAGGGGGAGCGGTGTGGGCCTACTGAGTGGGGGGCTGTGTGAGGCCGATAATAACACACTTAGTTGTGGGGATGTGTGTGAGGCACAAGGAACTTCGGGGGCTGGTGTGTGCACATTACTTCTTGGGTGGGCTTTTGTGAGGCCTTACTTACTGGGGGGCTGTGTGTGAAGGCACATTACTGTGTGTGTCGGCCTGTGTTGAGGCCCCATTGCTTAGTCGGGGGGGTGTGGGTGAGGCAGCATACTTAGTGGGGGGCGGGTGGGACATTACTTGGAGGGTGGGGGGTTGTGTGGGGCACATTACTAGTGGGGGGCTGTGTGCGGCACTTACTTAGTGGGGGTTGTGTGGCACATTACTTCGTGGGGGGCTGTGTGAGGCACATTACTTACTGGGGGGCTGTGTGAGGCACAGTACATACTGGGGGGCTGTGTGGGTCTCGGCACTCTACTTTAAGTGGGGGGCTGTGTTGAGGCACATGACTGAGTGTGGCGGGACATGTGTGAGGCGTTCATTAGTATCTGGGTCTGTGGGAGGCACATTCCTTCGTGTTGGGGGGGGGCCTTGTGAGATGCACATGACTAGTGGGGGCTGTGTGGCACAGTACTTAGTGGGGGGGCTTTAGGCACATTACTTACTGGGGGCTGGGGGGTGAAGCACTTACTTACTGGGGGGCTGTGGTGAGGCACATTACTCTTAGTGGGGGGGTGAGAGGCACATTACTTACTGGGTGCTGTGGCTGGAGCCATTGACTTACTGGGGCTGTGTGAGGCACATTACTTAGTTAGGAGGGGGGGTGCTGTCTTCGCGCGCAAGTGTGCTTGGACTGAGGGGTACTAGGCTGTGTGTGAGGCACATGACTTAGTGGGGGGGGCTTGTGAGCACATTCTTAGAGTGGGGGGCCTGTATGTGGACACATTACGTACTGGGGGCTGTGTGTCGCACAACTACTACTGGGGCTGGTGTGAGCACATTACTTACGGGGGCGTGTTGTGAGGCCATTCCTAGCGGGGGGGCTGTGTGTGAGCACATTCTTACTGGGGGGCTGGTGTGTGAGGCACATTACTTACTGGGGGCGCTGGGTTGTAAGCGCACATATACACTTACTGAGGGGCTGGGACGGGCTTGTATCCGGGTGGGGTGGGGTGGTGGGGGTTTCTGTTTCATATAGGGGAGCCTAATAGGGTCCCAGACTTGCATTAATATGCCGCTAATTTGGGGCCCTAAAAGGATTTGGGAATATTTTTGTTTTACTCCATGTTGAGGATTATTCTATTGGATATCACAATCTCTTTACTGTAAGTGCCTGTGGTATTGTAGGGTCGCCATGGGAGTTGTGTGTTGCAAGGATTTGAAGACATTTCTTTGTGAATCAGAGGAAACCAAGGCCCAGAAAAAAGCTAAAGAAGTACCCTTCCGGAGCGTAGATGGTCACCTGTAAGGTACTCAGAGGTCACCAATATCTGTGCTCCTAATGACTACTAATTGTAAGGTAGCATCCCAGGGGCACGCACGTGCGCTCTCGCCGTGGCGGGGGGGCAGGGGGGTTGCAGCATTTTCAAATTTTCTCCCAGGCATCAAAAAGTCTAGAATCGCCCTGTTATTACTCCCCTGTACTAAGATGCCCTGATACTAATAATAAGATTCTTTATTTATTAGCACACACAGATTACGCAGGGCTTCTCCCAGAGATTGCCGTCACGCTCCCTAAAAGTCAGTCCCTGTCCCCATGGAGCTCACACTCTAATCAACCTACCAGTATGCTTTTGAAGGAACCGTAGGAACCATGAGTAAACCCGCAACCAACGAGAGACAGACAAACTCTATTGTCAGATGTTTGACCCTGGGACTTGAAACCCAGTTCCCCAGTCTGGCAAGCCTTTACTATGCTACCAATCAGGCCATCGTGTCACCCCTATATAATTCCATTCCAGTGCCAATTGCTCTTGAGGTCCCCTAATTAGTAATAGAGTTATCTGTTCTACGTTAATGTCTCACATATCATACAGCTGCTTACTTAGAGTTTGTTAGAGAACCTTAGTGAACAAACCTCATAATGGAAAACCAAAGGAACAAAGTGACATGAAGGTCCAAGTTGTTGGGCACAGTCTGTTAAGAGGTAGGTTTGGAAAAACAAAACTGCAAAAAAAAAAAACCCGTACACAGCTCAAGCTGTAGGACACAAAGCGCTTTCAATCTATCATCCATAAAATGTAAGAAAGATTGCAATCTGCTAACCAGCGCACATATTCATGCACCTAAATAACCAGCCCGGATAATGATAGGCCCTGGTCACTCGGGAGAAGCTTGCATATTAGTGGGGAAGATATCTGTCCACAGAACAACTGTTACATATGTACTGCACAAATAATACCCCTTTGTAAAGAGGGGTAAAAAAAAAAAACATTTGAAAAAGGTGCTCTGCTGCTCAGGTGAGACTTAAAGGGATTGTCCGCTTTATAAAACATTTACCTGCTGGGATTTGGGAAGGGCTTTTTTTTTTTTTTTTCAAAAAACCTCTTAACTGTTCCCAGTCCCTTAGGGCCATGACCTGTTTGTTACTAGGACACAGAAGCTCAAACTTCCAGACATTTCCATATCCACATGGCAGCCCACCACAATGAACATCCCTTGTGTCATAGTGCCCTGATGCACACCGCGCTAAGAAACATGTGGGCGTTCCAGGCCACCCTGAAGTTTCCTATACGGCAACCTAGCAGCACGCTACCGTAATCTGGTGGTTAGATTTCCTTTAACGTAAAATTTCTGGGGTATATTTTCACACTGTTCCCCCCGACGTGACTGACGATTGCAGCTATGCTCGCACTAAGCAATGGTAACATCTTCCAGCTTCCTACAGATGTGCGAAGGTGATCGCAAGAAACCGTTCAACACTCACACTCAAGGGCACCTCGCTCCACAGCTCCTCCATTGTCAGCTAAAGCTGGGTCTTCTAAAGTAGTGGTACGAGAACCCAATATGAGCTAACACATTGCACTCCCAAACCTTTTATTTTGTTTTTATTTCGAAAAGCACTCATCATTTCTTTAACTGCTCACGCAATACTATCTTGATAAACTATATGTCGCCTGTTATTCCAGATAGCATGATTCCTATAATTAACGAGCAGACAAACAGGACAGACAAGATGAGTCGCTGGTCCCATGGCCCATCACACTCTGTCTGCACAGCCGTGCAGTAGTCCCTTGTGCCCATTACTACTTTGGCTGTAGTCGTGATTGCGGTTGCAGTGCATCCTGTAATAGGACACCTTAATATGGAATACCCACTGAAACAATGAACCCGAGCATCTATGCTCACAACTAAGGCCTCATCATACAGAAACCAAGCTAAATACCATACTAGAAGGTGTAATACCCCTTATAAATTGTGTAGGATGTTCCCTGATATTACAGCCATTTGTTGGAGAGGAAGTGGGCAAATTGGAAATATACCTCATAAATTCTGTATCTACTTAACTTGTAGGGATTATCGCATTAAGATTTTATGAATATTACAGGCATCATTTACAGTCTTTAAAACCTTGAACATATGTTTACATGCCATTTGAACATGGGATCTATCACATTCTTTCATCCTCGATATGGAAAGTGTTTAAAAGGGTTGTCCACTTATAGAAAACCTTAACAGGGTAAGTATAATACCCTAATAGGGTCATCCACATTATATTTGCCCTGCTAAAGTTTTATACTCGCTGCCAGGAGCAGCAGATCAAGTGACCTGTTGGCTGCATGACGCAGGACTACCTGTGAAATCCTGTGTCTTGTTGGCTTCCGGCAGATAGAGTGGGGCCACACAGTCATTACTGTCTGTATTTTTCCACTTTCATAACCACCCTATTAAAAATTTAAGAATATGTTTCATGAATTTGATGGTAGAATTCTATTTTCACTACCTACAAATGGACACTTGCAGAAAGACTTTGTAGCACCTTCCTACTAATGCCAGGAATGAAACTGACCACACTAACCACACTGACCACACCCAACAAATATCATATATACCCTATATACCAGTGATGGCAAACCTTTTAGAGGACGAGTGCCCAAACTACGACAAAGACTCGCTTATTTATCGCAAAGTGCCAACACAGAAATTTAATTTGTAATTTATACTCGCTTCTCTGTCACAGTTTTCATTGATACCAGCCCCTGAGGCACCAATATAGCAGAAAATAGGCCCAGGTAGAGCTGTCACTTTAAAATAGCTCTGTGCACAGCAAGTCCTGGGCTGTCTGGGACTGCAGGAAGATACCTGGAGTCATCTTTGGTGATGGCCTGAGTGCCCACAGAAAGGGCTCTGAGTGCCACCTCTGGCACCAGTGCCATAGGTTAGCCATCACTGCTATATACCCTTCCCATCATAGCTGACCACATTGTGGACCCAAAATATATCATATATTTTCCCCTCAGAACATGACTGACCACACTGTATCCCCATATATTTCAACTACAACTCAACTGAATACACTGTGCCACCCACCTCCATCATATGTACTTTTCACAATACAACTAACCACACTGTGCCTCCTTGTATGTATCCATGATTATATTTGTATAGATAAAGACCACCATAATATATCAATACTAGCTTTATCTCCTGGTGTTGCCCAGGATAGTAACTGCTCTCAGCTTTAACAAAATAAAATGGGTTAACAAAAAATGTATCTTTATCTCTCTTTGACTGTCTCTGTTTTTCTCCAACTGTCTCTGACTATCTCTGGTTGACTTTGACTGTCTCTAGCTCTCTGTGACTGTTTCTGTCACTGGCTGTCTCTGTCAAGGACTGTCCCTTTTTTATAAACTTTTTTGACTATCTCTCTCTGATCTTCTTTGTCTCTGACCATCTTTTTGAGCGACTGTCTCTGGCAGTCTCTTTCAGTGACTGTCTGTCTCTGGCAGTCTCCTTCAGTGGCGGTCTGTCTCTGACCATCTCATTTCAGTGGCTGTCTGTCTCTGGCCATCTCTTTTCAGTGGCTGTCTTTCTCTGGCCATCTCTTTTCAGTGGCTGTCTGTCTCTGGCCATCTCTTTTCAGTGGCT